>JAQPPZ010005330.1:0-364095 GCA_028583015.1 Wollemia nobilis
GCTGAAATAATTATGCCCGACATTAGGGAATGCCGGTGTATTATCTTAATATACTCATGTGCACACATAGGTATAATGCATAATTAGGCCCTATCCTAGTGAAAGACTTGCACTTTAGAAGTTTAGTGTGGTCAGTATGCAACTTTTGATAAGTCTACTAGGGTTTTTTAGTGTCATGGAAAACCTTAAAAAATTATCTATACCAAATATCGTAAACCATATAGGATAAAATCATCAAACTACAAAGCACAAACAAATATATAGGATAGATAACAGATGGATTTTAGAAATAATATTTAGATGGCCACTAACTATATTGTGCATATTTTTCAAACTTGCAAAATAAAATAGAATGACACATTATATCATTCGCATCATACAACTTCATATCATTGCATTTCATATATGGGTGATTAATTGGTCAAATTATTATTATGAGAATTTCCAATTACATTCATGATTTTTATACATTCTGTGGTGTCATCCATTAGATTGATAAACACATATCGCATTCATTCCTTATGTTTTAAGTGATTAAAGCATACATGTTCATTTACATTAGATTACCATCATGTAAATAATGCATTACATACATTGCATTAGCATATCATGATAGTGTCATAAAATTAAATGCATGCAATAAAGTAAAATCAAATATGCATTAAATAAAATATCGCATCCATATGCATACATATTATATCACACATCTAAGCATTTAGATCACTGCATATCATCATCATCATAAATGGAATAGCTATCTAGTGCATGTCATCCATACATCACATCATATAACATCAAATTAACATAAGCATTGCATCCATGTGCATAACATAAACTAGAAAATTAAAAACATATACAAGTACATATAATGAGCTATAAATGATCAAATCATATATATATATATATGTATGTGTGTGTGTGTGTCCAAAAGAGTACATCAAGAATACAAAATGCTTGGAGGCTAAAATCATGTAGGTCCTAGACCTTACACCAAAAATTATACATATACAAAAATGTAGCCTGGATCTGATAGAGCCCTAGCTCTGGCCTAATCCTCCTGAGTTGGAGCTCTCACCGCCTCCCTTAGACCTGTGCTCTAGAGCCTTCTCTGCAGTCGGCTCTAGTGCCTACTGTGTGCCTTGTTGAGGGCCCTATGTGCCACCTAATCCAAATAGGCCTAGCACACGGGATAATGGTATCTTTGTGCGGTGAGACCTATGACTAGAGGTCACAAAGTACTAACTGGTATATTTGGTCCTGGTATGAGAGTTGCCTCCATGTGTGCTAGAGGACCTGTGTGTCCTCTCAATACTATGAGTCCATTGACTAGAGCTCATTGTGGACTGCCCCATAGTCCTGGACCTGGTCTGCTAAGACCCCATAGCATGTGAATCCTTTGGGACCTTCCCACCTATCAACCTGATGTGACAATCCAGCTGGTCTATGCAAGCTACCCTGGTTATGTGCCTAGTATTGGCATCCATCAATTGTAACTATAAGCATCGAATATCTAACATAGGGTCATGACCATCTAGTAATAATGATTATGGTGTAGCTAGAGGTCCCATAATATCCTGGGAGGATGATGGATCCCCCATCTGTACCCTAAGAAAATTCTACTCTATGATAGCCTCACCTCACTACACTAGTGCCACATTATGTGCACTAGTGAGATCATGGAATTGAGTCTTTAGCTATGATATGCTCCTGAGCCTCAACTAGCTACCTATCCCTATGAGGTAGATTCGCATCTAGAAGGGTTATAGAAGTATCTTGCTACAAATACTAACTCTGCAGCCTCCCAACCTAACTTTGTAGGTCTAAAACCTAAGCAAGGAGCTACCCTACCTCACTATCAAGAGGCACTTCATCCTCCTCAACCTCCTCATCAACCTCTACCTATGGAGCATCCTCTATGATGGCCTCTATGCCCCATTCGTCCTTAGTCCATTTGCGCACCCTGCACCCGTCTAGATCGACCTCTACCTCTACCTAGTCATCTACCCTACCTAGAGGTCTTGACCCTTGCCACTATAGTAGGGACCACCATGTGTCATATACTGGGGTGGTCCTAGCCCTGTCATCCCTAGACTCCTAGAAATCACCAGCCTCATCTCCAAGTATCATATTTTGAATCCACGATAGATGCATCTCCAAGAATAGGTGCATGTAGACAAAAGAAATCTTTGGGATGTCCTACACCAAGCTAAAATATCGTAGGATGTGAGAGTAGAACTGGTACTCCCTACCCTCGACCTTTTGGTTGAGTAGCCACTTGTCCTGGTGAGCCTATCGTAATCGCTTGCCTACCTCTGGCCAGTCTGAGAAATCCATGTAGGAACACTACTAAATGTCATTCAGCCCGAGAACTGTAAATCATGTAATGTAATGATCAACATCACCAGTATGGGTCCTGATCCGAAATCTCTCATCCTCCCGAGGCTAGCACATGGTGTAGCACTGATGTTGATAATCAATGGTAGAAATATGAAGGGGTAACTCTATAGGATGCTCTATCCTAACATGCTACCAACCCTATATCTATAGAAACAGGCTACAAATAATACCATGATGGCTTCGACTAGTGATCTAGTACAACTTTTGGTAGAGCTGGCATAATAAAGTGCTCCCTAGGCTAGGTGTAGTGGCTAAGTAGTGGAGCTCTAAATAACTCTCTTGACACTATCTAGGAGGTTCCAGGGAATCCTCATATCTGAGGATTCTGGAAGAACAATCTGCACCACCAGGTGTATGAAGATCACCTCTCTCATAAAGAAGATACGCTGACCCTACCAATACCCATTGTGAACTCCTCCATGATCAATCATGCATTGAGCCTCATGGCTTCGATCATCGAAGATTGCATCAAAGACGAACCTCTTGCTATGGGAGGAGGAAGAGGTGATGGCCTCACCATCAATAGGGATCATAAAGATTCGATAAATGTCATCAAGAGTGACGGTCATCTCACCCATGGGCAGGTGAAAGGTTTTGGTCCACGTATTCTAGCATCTGGCCAACGCAGTCAGATAGGCCTAATCTACCCTAATAGTGTGTAGATCTAGGACATAGCCAAAGATGATGGCTCCAAACCATGTCTGCTCTCCAGGAGTGAGCTTTCTACAAAGAGTCTTTAGAAGGTCTGGCTCACGAGCTCTAGAGATCAACCTCTAAAATAAAAGCATTTTATAAGAGAAAATATAACTAAAAATAAGCAAAAATAGATAAAAATGACCTTAAAAATGTCAAAAACATCTAAAAACTGATAAAAATACAAAAACATGTCACAAAGCATTTAGAAAAATAAAAAAAATCAATTAGGCAAGTCAGAATTGCATTAAATGATATTAATTACCTATTAAACCTTATAAAAATTAAAAATTTGATAATTTTTTTCTAAAGTTTGCGAATCGCGGGTCAACCCTGCGGTCTGCATGCGATCAAAATTTGACTATTGTAGTTTGAATGTGAGCCACAACTAATAGCTGCAGTCCCCAATATGACAATTGGGAACCGCATTTGCCAGCTGCGGTCTAGGAAGGATACCCATTTTGAATCACTTCCTAACCTCACTAACAAAAAAAAATTAAAAAACTAATCTAACCTAATCTAGTGTGGGGTTCATTACCAACTGTTTAATGAAATTGATTTACCGCATTACTTAATGTGGTTCATTTTAAATTGGTATTGATTGTGAGGACTCGGTTTCGAGTTACCTTACTTACTTCATGGCCTCCGCTAGTCGATGGCTATCCAGGATCTACCATCGGGGTATAGGTTGGAGGTATGTTCGAGTTTTAGGCAGCATTCCAGATCAAGGATGTCTTCTACCTCTCAGAGCTCTCACAAATGTAGTTGCTTTCAAGAAAATAATGAAAAATTCAAATGGGAAAGGCTACTTATAGTTCCTCCTAATTTTTGTGGACCGCAGCTACGATCCTAGGATTAGGGTTTTCTATCCATGGGTCCAACCTGTAGTTCCTAAAATTTGAAAAACTCAACCATAGACCGTACTTGTGGTTTGCAACTAGCATTAAATGCACACAAACCCCACCATGGGAAGGTCTAAAATGAAAAATTAATGACTCCTAATGGATCAAATTTCAAAAAGAGCAATGAATATTGCAAATTTGGTGACGTTCAAAGCACTAGGATCGATTAATAAATCAAAATTAACAATAAAATCAAATAATTAAAAATCAAATGTGCCTCGTATTTAGTAATTTACCCTATACACTTGGCGGTTGCAGTGACTTGCGATCCATGCAATCCGGCAAGATGATTAAATTACCGTAAGGACATTTGGGGCAAAAACTATCATCATTGATTTGATATGCTTCTTTTCAATCCCTAAGAAGGCCTTCGATGCCTGACTACTTCACGAGAACGAGGCGTTTCATGTCATTTCTCCTCTGACATCTTTTCAAAAAATCATCGATAACTTGATTCAACACAAATCTAATTGTATTTGTATCATTTTTATTTCGTAAGATGACTATTGCATCCTCACTGCTCAATGGGATAGAAATGTGCAAATACTATTAACAATTGCAATCAGAAGTTGAATTAGGCCTAGCCAAGGCATTAAAATGCTCAAATCTAAATTTTTTAGATTATTCATTGTGGTCAAGCAAATTTGTCACTTCAATCATTGTCATTACCCTCATCGACTCATCGCTTGAGGGGGTAGTCATAATATCAAATCATAATAAAAATCAATAGAAGATCCCTGAGATCGTAGATCCCTTAATCTTGTCAAAATTGTGTTTGTCCTTGTGAATCATTGTTAATAGCTATCATAAGCTTACCCCTTTGCTTGGGGAAAATAGCAAGTATGATAATTTGTTTGTAACTCTCATCCTTTCAGTTATATAGGACTAACTCCTATTGTAGCACCAAAACTACTCAAATATCTGATGACGAGTGCAAACTCTTTCAAGTTTAAGTCTCCAAATAGTTGGAAGCAATGATTCCAGGATGCACATCCTTTTTTAGGACCTAGGGAATCTAATGTTGATCTAACTAATGATCATCATAGAACCTTCGACATAATTTTAGGAGTTCTATTTTTTCTTAGCGTTGTTCTATATCACAACACATATCAAAAGGGGCATCTATAGACACCTAAAACATGTCATGTCGATGGTGACTACTCATATGGATATGCTACAAGACCATATGGAAGATCTTGGATAGAATCCAAGATAGAGCAATGGTTTTAACCACTTAATTTGGGCTCCTTGGCCTAATAAGTCTAAACCATAGCCCAGACCTGTAGTCTACAGTCTGAACCATGGTTGAGACCTACGATTTACAGTCTGGACCGCAGTTGTAACCTGTGATCTTAATTGAAGTTCAGTTGGCCTTCATCCAAGCCAAATCAGTTTGAACAACCATTTTTTCTAGAAGAAGATGGTTAAATGATAGAAGCTTCCAATCCAACTGTCCTAACCACCTCTTCTTGATATTGTCTTCTCCATGAAGCCACCCCTAGCCCTTGGGTAGTCCTATAAGTACCCCTCAAAATTAGGGCAAACTATTAGAGAGTGCATTTGGAGATCAAAGAAGTGAAGCCTTGTCAAATTGTGGACTCACTTGAGTGCATAGATAAAGCCATGTTTCCATCACCATTATCAATTTGTCAAGAATCATGATGAATTAGGCCATTGATGCCCTAAGAACCTAGGAGAGCCAAGAAATGCTAATTCGGGCAAACAAAGGCCATATTCAACGATTCAACTGCCAAACCTATCAAAGGACACCGAAGGCAACCCTTGAACATAAATTTGATAAGGAGGTCAAGCCCAAAGCCCTTGAATTTGAAGGGTAAATCACTTGGTTGGTCACCGTGGCTTTCAGTCGCGGTTTACAGTGTAGACCACCCACCAGAGCTACGATTTGCAACATAGGTGACTTTTCCTTACTGTTTATTTTCCAATAGATTTAATTAGGCTAGATTAATCAGTTTATTGCTTTATTTGGTAGATTAAAGACTTTGAATAACTAGGTTAAATATTTTATTAGTTTAATTCCATCTTGGCAAGTAGGATCTAATTAGATTCTTTTTATGCTTTAATGCTTCATTTTGTATAATGCATGTCATAGATTGATAGTTGTATTTCTTGTTCATATATTTCCATCAATATTGATAGGATTTGCACATGTTTAGCATAGTTTATGCACTTTCTTGATTTTATGTCATTATGCTATTCTCATGCTATTTGTCTTTAAAGGGCCTCATCATGAGAGGCTTCCTATGCTTTTGACATTCTTGTGTTGTTTCTTGATCGCAGGAAACAGGTTTTAAAGGAGCTACAACCATCCATTTCCTTCCTCAACGTGAAGAAGAGGGTCTACTCCACCCTAGAGCAGTTTGTGTCACCCTGAAGGGCACTTTGAAATCACACCTACCCTTGAGAGGGAAATAAATACATCTTATTGTAACAATTGTATCAAGATGATTATCCCTAAGAGGGATGTACTTGTAATTTGAGTTTGGCATCGAAATATAATGGAATAAAGAGTCTTTTATTGATCATTTCATTGTAAATTTCTTGTTCTTGTATGCATTTTGTATTGTTTTTTAATTCTTGCAATAGGATACATTAGGTGTGAGCCTTTTTGGTGGTTATAGGTTGGTTTTTACGAGAAAGAGGATTGCCCATTGGAAGCTCTTACCTCTCGATCATATCCTAAACTAAATATCTAAAGGGATAACATGTTTGGATATCATGGCCCCTTTGTCGATGGTAAACATAGTATAATTTTTTCTTGTGCACCTTTGATCTACGCTTATTAGGTTTCAATGGACAAAATATTTGGAAGCACGATTGCTTGTGCCTCATACAATCAATTGAAGATCGATGCTAAGGGCTCTAACAAATGAGTATATTATCATGGTGGTTGATGTGGTTGGCCTTGTATTTGCTTTTGTTGCATATGATTTTTTGCCAATGGAGGTTGAGCCTGGTAATTAGGTTGCACTAGTAATTGCGGTGGTGGAGCCCGGTTTGAGGGTTCAGGGATACTCAAAACCACTTGATTGATTGGGGCCACATTTTGTTGCATGTTACCACCTTTAATATTCTTTTTTTGCCATTCCCATTTGTGGAGTTGAACATCACCCTCCTAGACCTTGATGTTCTCAATGATTTTGGCATGTGCCATGGCCTCCTCGAATGTTTGATACTATTGTAATTGTAAGAGAAGCGAAATATACTTTGAAAAACTTCTAGTAAACATTTGGGTGAGTTCCATTATGGGTAGGGTGAAAGGTAGTTTTGACATCACCTTCCTCCATCTATTGCCATACTCCATAACTAGCTCATCATCAAGTTGATGAAGGCTAGACAAGTCAGTCAAGTTTATCATTTCCTTAGCGCTAGAGGAAAAATATCCCAGAAATGCATCAACCAATTGCTCAAAGGTGTTTATGCTATGATGTGGTAGATGATTATACCATTCCAAAGCATCCCAGACTAAAGTTGTAAGGAATATTCTCGACATTAAGGGGTCATTATATTGAAAACTAGAGCACATATGGATGAAGCTTGTCACGTCCTCTTATACATCATTATTGTGTTTGAACTTTTCAAGTTTAGGTGTCTTGAAATTTTATGGGTACATAAATGATGACACTTATGGATGCAAAGGCTGATTCCTAAGCTACTTTAGTATGGGTTTTTGATAAACCAAAATTTTATCTTGTTTTTCAAATGAATTTACCCGATCAACTAGCACTTTGAATGCCTCAAGAGTCATGATATGATCATCCTACTATCACCCTTGATTAGATAGAGGAGGCCAATTTTGATGTTGAGGTGGATGATAAGTATGATCATTAGGTACCTCATCATAACTGGATTCAGGGTAGGTATATATTTGCTCCTGATGTTTCCATAGGGACTCTTCATATGATTCTTCCTCATATTGATCTTGGTATTGTTGAGGAGTATGAGGTTTTTGATGATAACCCTATAATGATATTTGATGTTGAACACAATTTTGGCATGGTCGAGGAGGAATATTTTGAGACTGTATTGGGTGCCTTGCACATTGTTGCATCCTATAGGTGCTAGGTGTAAGCACCACTTCATGTAATGCATTTTGCAATTTCTCTTGTTGTATCTTTTATTGTTCTTGTATCTTTCATTGATACAAACTTTGTAGGTGTGCTTGTTGTGAGTCCACCCATTGTTGATTTAATTATTGTTTATCCAACTAGAGTTGATCCATATGTTGTTGCCTGTTAAGATTTGGCCTAAGTGCCTAATGAGTATGATCTTGTTGCTTAGTTGCATGGGGTTTGTGTGCCCTCATATTTGAAATACGGATGGGTTTATCATGTATTTCCCCCCTAGTAGGATCTATTGCTTGTTTTCCATGCTCCCTAAAGGTTACATTGACCTGATACTCTAGTTTATGAATCATCTTTGTATAGTCCAATGATGTAGAGCCATAATGTGGTCGCACCAAGTACTCTTCATGAGGAGTAGGAGGATGACTTGGGTCTTCTTCCTCATCTATAAGGAAATAATCATATTTAGGTTTAGATGTAAGCTTTATATATGCAGGTTGTGCAGAAGCATGATGTGTGCATGCTAAGTGCTCTCTGTGAGGAGTATGGGGGTGACTTACTTGATCAAACAAGGTGGTTTGCTCATCTAGGCTAGGCCATGGTGTACTCTCATGTTCATATTCTGATTGATGTATAGAGAAATTTGGGATGTGAATCTATGATATTGACCTACTAGACCCCTCAATGGGTAGATTATTCGCTATATAGAATTCCATCAGGGTATCCAAGTTAGAAAGATTTCCTAAAGGACCTATGGGTGCTTCCAGTTGAGATATCTTGAAGGTTTACCCCTTGGGTATGGTATTGTTTTTATGATAAAACCTGGGATGCCATTCAGGTATGGGCATGTCCTTTGGAATTATTTGGATATATTCGATGGTTATGGAGCTTGATTCTCTCTCTGAATTGGAGGTCTTGTTTTCAATCGCATTTGGACCAAATCCATAAAAGGGGGTCCCTTGGCCATAGTAGAAAATTTTAACTTCCAAAAAGGTTATGGGTGTTGTATATCAAAACAATCCACATGATGATCTTATCACAATGGGATAGGGCTCCAAAAAATGACTTCCTAGTCAAAATTTGTATTTTTGGAATATTTGGCCAACCAGGGCTCATGGAGAAATGCCCAATTTTAGGAATTTTTGGAAAATGTGGATCCAGGCCTCAAAAATATTGTGAGGGATGCACAAGGAGCTAAATAAGACAACAAAATAAATTTGGTAGTTTTTGGGGTTGTCTAGGGCTTTTTATGACTATTTTAGTGCAGTTTTTCCCTATTTTTGGCTTTAAAATCACTCAAAAATAGAGTAATCATAAAACCAACATAACTTTTTCATTATAGCTCTGATTTGCATTATTTTTTATTTTCTAGATGTAGAATAAAAAGTAGAAATTTACTTATGGGTTTGGTCCTATATGGTAGGAGCTTATGTTGATTACCTGAACAATAAAGAAACACACAAAGTAGACAACATGATTATCTCTTTTAAATTTTAGAAACACACAATCAAAGGATCAAAGAAGAACACAAGCAAACAATGTGATTATCTCCTTTAAGTTTTAGATGTGAATCCCTAAGATATTTGGTGTGTTTTTGATTTGTTGTTCAATACAATTTGAATCCTTATCATGTTTTACAATGGTTGATGTAATACTCAAATTGTTAAAGGGATTTCACCTATATACTCACACAAGTTAGAATATGGGGATGAAATCCATACTCAATGAGGTAGCATAGGTTCTACTGATCCTCACCCAACACACCATGGTAGCTATACATCCATGAGGAGGAGTGTATGCTATTTTCCATGGATAGGATAGTTCTTAGATCTGGCCTTGGCCACAAATGGGTCCCGATGATACAATTGAGACAAACCAACCAAGTGGTAATGACTTCCACCATTGGTCTTGATCAATGGGTTGGATGTGAGAGCCCAACGTTGTTGTTGTTCACTTTGGATTGTGGTGTGTGTGTGTGTTATTTTTATACTTAAATAAAGTAAAACAAAAGAGCACTCAATGATATTTCACTAAATTCAAGATTGAAATTTCACTTTCAGAAGTATTAGATAGAAATTGAACCTACAAAATGTATGCCCTAAATGACAACCTACCCATTAGGTAGGTCGCAAGAAATCAAACCACACAAATGCATTCCTACTTAGTTATTTTTCTATTTTTATTATTTTTTTGTTGTTTTTGTGATTAAATAAAAGTGAAATCTACCTTTCAAGAAAACAAGGGGAGAAAGAAAAACCAAATTTGACCTTTTATGAATAGTAAAAATACAAATACAAGGTGCAATTACTTACCTTGAAAGCCTATGACTCTTTTGTTTCTATCAATTTGAGTTGCAGACCCTCTATTTTGTGGCCATCCTAGGATGGTATGGACAACTACAAATTTGGAGGTCGTCCCTGGGTGGGACGACTACTGTGGCCATCCCTGGGTGTTCCAATTAGGAAATAAAGGGTTGTTTCAGGCCAGAATGGCCAAAACCTACAACATTTCAAAAGCAGAAACTGAGTCAAAACTTGCAAAAATGAAATAGGATAGGGGTCCCACCATGATCACCACTTTAGAGTAGAAAAAATGGTGCACCTAGCAGAGGTAAATGAGATGCATCTATTGCTATGTTGATCTAAGCACTACGAAAGTGATATTAAAGTAAGCATAAAATGACAAATAGATGAAATAAATGGGTGGTTCTCTTTATATTAGTGCAATTGAAAAATATGAAGGTACACAATGTCCCATTGAGGGCTCTCAATTGATACAACTCATTACAGTACCCAAAGGATCAAATCCTTTTAGAAATCCAAGGCACGCTTGCAGTGTCTTCCTCGCACTCACGATTGAGGAGCGAGGCTTTCAATGCCATCACAATGTTCTATTGATGTTCTTACTTGCTACTCCTTCCTCATGCACTTGTGATACCTGGGTCTACATACCATAAATTATATTTGTTAATAGCATGTATGGATTGAAATGCAATTAAAGAGATATATGTAATAATGAGATTGAAAGAGAAAATGTATAATAGATGATTCAAAACTATTCCAAATAATACCAAAACTTAGGATCATGCATATAATATGCTCTAGAAATTATCTAATAAAAAATAGAAAGAAAATTGCACATAGATTTATGGTCATCCTAGGGTGTGCCATTCAGGACTACAAAACAAGAAATGCATAATAACAGATGTAAAACAACTAAAAATTGCACCAAAAATTGACATAAGCCATAAAATATACCCTAGAATTTATCTATGAAAAAACAAAAATAAAATAGTTCTTAGATTCATGATCATCCTGGGGTGATCCATTTAGGACTGTCATAATTTGGGGTCATCCTGGGGTGGGATGGCCACCAAATCTGGTGGTTTTTGCCACAATATTCCTCTAGGATTTTGTCTAAGATACTCCTAGGGGTGTTGTCACCAAATTTTATGATCTGACTCACTCGAATGGGTAAGTTTTGTAAATGGATTCACATTTTGGAATAACTTGGAATATCAAGGGAAAACAAGTGGTGAAGTGGGGATAAATATTGGCAGCACTTCATGGAAAAATATTGCAAAGACACCTACCTAAAACTAGGTGGAATGGATTCACTTTATAGCCCAAGAGGGCATATGGTAAAATGGGCATGAGAGGCCATGCAAGACAGGTGCCACCATTTGTCCAAGCTTTGCCATGCGTTGGAGGGAGAAGTAATTTCCATTTTAGGCCTCCAATATGCAACTTGGCATGAGAGTTATGCACCCTCAAAATGGTATGCTTCAATGGGTGGGATAAATGGTAGATTTTGGGTGCCATTTGTCTTTCCATTGACTTTTTTAGGGTCTAATACCATGGTCGTCCCACCCAAGGATGGTCGCTGGTGGTTGTCCCTGGATGGGACGACCATGCCTACATGGCCCAAAACTTCCTAAAAGTGGCTAGAACCTCCCAAAAGTGGATAGGACCACTATTTAACCTCTCAGGGTTAAGGGGGCCATATGGTGTCTATTCTTGATAGTATAATCGGATTGATGTGATTTTAGTGTCTACAATACTTCCCAAATTAACTTTATTGTTGATTTTCTATCTTTGCAAAAAGGATAATTAGTGTCCCATTTGGTTAGAAAATCCTTTATATCCTTAATTTTGGAATGGATGTCAAATCTAAAGCCTAATCATTTGCACATGAAGTTCTAAACTTGGTTCAAAACTTCACATTGAATGAAGTGTTCAATATTTTCTTCTTCCTTCTTACATAACATAGGTACTAACAACCCATGTATACCCCTTCTACTTAGATTTTTAGTAGTAAGAATCACTTTGTGAGTTAAGATCCATATAAAATGATCAAATTTTAGAATGATATTACACTCCATAATTTTGTCCAACACCTACTATTTGAAATTAAATGACCATATTTATTAGCCAATAGTCAATTGTATCCTTGTTTGACATGATATTTTCCTATTTTATTTATTGGTCCCCATATTATTTGGTTTAGTTCATCTCTAAGTCTAACATTTTTTCTCTTAATAAAATGGAAATTTATTGATATTCATTATTCAAATCTACTAATTTAATATCTCATTTCCCCCCATCTTTGATTCTGGATTATGGCCATTCACTTTGATAATTGTTAGCTTTTAAAATAATTGAAACTTTTTTTGTACCAAATATTTTGAAGCTGTTAGGTACCCAAGGTAAGTACTTAATAATTTAATATTGTATTGTATAATGGTATGAACAATAAATTAATTATTAAAGGAGGTCATATGTCAAATTAGAAATAGTTATGTCATGTAATCATATAGATAACCATTGGGGAATATTGTCATATGTAACCGCAATGAATATTATCATGTCATTATGCACTTTGTAAATCATAAAAGGTGAACCACCACATGGGTGATCTTGTAACTCATGGAAGGTAAACCATCACATCCTTGTCTAAAGAGAGATGTATCCACAATGTAAAGACATGAATGAAGTATTCTTGTAGAAGTCTTGGATCGTGGAGTTGGAGATCTTATGGAGTGGATTCCTTCTAAAAGGAGCATTGTACAGTGTTGCCCTACCTCAAGGATATTATCAATCTCTATTTTATTATGTGTAATTTATTTGTGAATGCAAGTTTGATATTTATGCATATTGGTGAATGATTTATGGTAATGAAAAGAGAGGTTCATATTAGAAGAAATATCTTAGCTTCTAGATATCCTCCTATTGGTGGCATACCACCGATTACATCTATCCATATGTCTACTTTTTTCCATCACCAATGATTCACGAACAACCTTTTCTAAAAAGAATAGTGTTGCAAATAGATTTGACCATGTAGTAGATCCCTAATCAAAATTTACATTCATTGTTAGTATATGTTCTAGTGGGTTTCCTCCCAAATACTTGTTCACCTTGATATTGCTTCATAATGAGTTACTTTACTTGATTAATATCCATATTAATTTAGTTCTATACACCTCTGGCAATAAGGATAGATGCTTTATTCCTAATCTACCCCATTTTTTTGGTAAGCATACAATATCTCATATAACCAAATGGGACTTCTTTATTTCCTATTCTCTAGCATATTTCCATAGAAATGTCCTTATTATATTATCAAAGCTCTTAATTACCTCTACTAGTGTATTAATTGATGACATTAAATATATTGGGATATATGATAAAGATAATTTTATTAGAGTCACTCTCCTAGCTAGATTCAACCATCTATGAGACCACATATTCAATATTTGTATTACATTATTTATAACATTCTTCCATTGCTTTTTGGTATGCTTGCATGTGCCCAAACCTCAAATACACAAAAAATTCTTTGGATTAACCTAGTTTGAAGCCAAAAATTATGGCAAGTTTCCTACCAAAAGCTATTGAAAAATTATATGCATAAAGAATATATTTACCACAATTAAAAGCAAATCCTCTTGTTGTACATTTTTTTCTAATATCTCCTTTTCTTGAATACTTTAATAGATTCTTGTCCCCTTAGGGCAGTGTTTATTGTATTTAAATTAATTAATGCTCCTTTAATCTATCCCTATGTTCTTGCTTGCTTGATAAGACAAATCAATACCTCAAACATCATGACATATAGTGCTAGTGATAATGAGAAGCCTTGTCTTATACCTTTAGAATAATTTAAAAAATTAGATAGTCCTCCATTGACTAAAACTGAGAATGTGCTAGAGTTGATTCATCCTTCCATCCATTTCACCCGTTGCTCATAGAACACTATTTTGTGGAGGACCATTTAGAGAATTCTCATATTGAGTCTATCGTAGGATATAGCATAGTCAAGATTGATCATTATTATAATTTTCTTAGATTTAATTATAGAGCTAATTACTTCTTGCTCAATGATGACTTCATATAAAAGTTATCTTCCTTTAACTACCCCCCTTGCTCTTTTGATATGATCATAGGAAAACATTTTTCAATCTTCCAACCATTATTTTTTAAATTATATTATAGGAAAAGTTGCATAGAGAAGTGGGTCTAAATCTATCAAACTTACCCACCTTATACTTTTTAGGGATAAGTGCCAAGAATGTCAAATTTATTGACTTTAAAATATTTCTTATTCTTTCTTCTTCCACCATTGCTAGAAGATCCTTAGCTATATTATCCTATGCTCTTAAAAAAAGTGTTTGAAATCCATATGGACCTGGAGCTTTGTCTATCTTAAATGAGTACACTATCTCTCTTATTTATTCCATGTCGATTTCCTTCATTAGATAATTACTAAATTCTTATGTGAACAAATATGGTATTAATTCAATCACTTCTCTTGGATTTCTTCTTTATCAATGCTATCATCTAATAATATGCTTTAAAACATTCCTTGTAGCATTTCCCATTCCATTATCCTCTATCATCTCATCCCCATTGTATTGCTTGATACATGACATGTGGTTCTTCATTTTGTAAGTGGAAAAAATTATGATTTTTATTCTCTTTCTATGCCCATATAACTTCTTATCTTAACCTTAATATATATCCATATCAATCCTTTACATTTGTTCAATAAACGTAGCTTCCTCATCTCTACTCAAATTTATATCTATTCCATTTGTGTCAATTTGTTTGATCATTGAAATTTATCACATATTTCCTTCTGATTTTTAGATTTATCTTAATTATTCTTCTCTACCATCCTTAAATTTTATTCTTGATATAATTAATTTGATTATAAAATCCAAACATTTTTGTTCCTTCAACTTTAATTTCATTCCACCATTTTTTAATTTTTTTTTAGACTCCTCATATTCCATCAACTAAGGATTAAATTTTAATGATGCATTTTTTAGAGGTTCAAATTCATGTATCTTCAATAGTATTGGTGCATGGTGTGATATCACTCTAGACAATATAAAAGTTACAAATGATATATTTATTCCTATAATGAATTCAATTATTAAAAAACTATCTAGTATTTCTCAAATTAAGGTTTCTCCTCCTCTTATATTTGACCATGTGAAAATAGTATCTTTGTGAATGATATCTACTGGGTTGCTCTCTTACACAAAATCTAATACCATTCTTTAATTTTGGTTTAAACTCATAATTCCTCCTTTCTTCTCGTCTAATTTGAGAAGTAAATTAAAGTATCCTCCTATTATCCAATTTTTAATTTTTTTTTATGATCCATATTTCCTTATTATTTGCCACCATTCTATTTCCAAGGATTGATGAGTGGGCCCATGCACATTTGTTATATTATATGTTTTCCTCAATATCTAGCATTCCAATGATATTTGTATTTTATGTGCATATTTAACCACTTCTATGAACTTCCATTTTATTATGTTCCATATTGTAGAAATACCCCTTCCTAGGCTCTCAAGCCAATACATTCACTCTTATACATATTAGGTTTCTATATTCATGTTAGAGTTATCCATTTATTTTATTCTAGCCTGGTTTCCTAAAGTAAAATTATATTAGGACTAGAATCTTGAATCCTTCCCTTTGAGGTTCTTTTGTTGAGGTAGAACCCAAACCTCTTATATTCCAAGAGAATATAATAATTTTCTTAGAATTCATGTTATCACCTTCTTGTTTTTTCCTCCTCGTCAACTTGGGGGATTTAATTTTATTATCTTGTCCTCTTTATTGATTTACTTTTGAGAAACCTGATCAATGTTTTTTTTGTAGATATGTTTGCAATATATTTGAACCTATGCATCTTCCTACCTTCTTCTTGGCATTTTTCCCACAATCTACATGTGATTCTATTTGACTTAGAGATATTACACCATCTTGCATTTTTACCTCAGCTTCCATAATTTTTTCTTCTATTCCTTGTTCTTCTTGATTTTTTTCTTATTCCTTTTCTCCTTTTTGAAAATTTTCAATCATTTCAGACTCCTTACTGTTCATTTCTAAATTCTTTCCCATATTGTGATCTATTATTGTGTTATTTCCTTCTCCAATATCTTAATTTGATTTTTTATTGGTGTTTCTTTCATTTTAAATACACTTTAATTTAGTCTACTTTTTTTAATACATTCATAAATCCTTCACTATATTTCTCATCACCTTGTTATTTTTATACTTATCATACTCTGCTTGGTTAAATATGGACATAATATGCCTATTCAAGGTACTAGGTGCATTTAAATGGGGCCTGCTCATAATCTAGCTCTTTCATTGTTTTATCATCTCAATTGTTTTAATGAAATTCCGTAATGAGTATCCCACTACTTTAAAATATTCATCCCACCTAAGTTGATATAGGAAAAAAGGAATCTTAACCCATATTGGAATGGAGTTTGGAATTTCTTCTCTTGGGTTAAAATTATCATCTCAGTACTTCATAAACATCCCACTTTTTTCCATAAACGATGGATCTATCAAAATTCATTTCTATATATTTGGGATTGTTAAATGTTAGTAGAAAAAATACCTTCTTGCATATACTATCTCTAGTTCTTGCAATATTAATGGGAGTTAGTTATTTTTAACCCAAATTTTAATATCCTTAGGAGATGGCCATAGGTTAAAGAACTAAAATATTAGTCTATATTAAACCAACTTGATATAATACTCTATGAGGTTCTATTCATTAAATTTTACCTTTGGAATTTTGTCTCTTCTTTTTACAAATCCAAGAAGAAATCTCATTTTTCCTCTTCCTAGATTTAGTCATTGCTTGTATTATTTAGCAAGTGTACTTTTTGATTTAAACCTTAAAGATGAATATCCCTAGATATCCATTTTGGTAAACCTAAATTATTTATATTTTACTTGTTTTTTCTTATTTATATCTGATATTAGATCTCTGTTATCTATGCTCTAGTACTTGAAGTCCCCCTTGACATATTTTAGTGACTAGAATTTAAAATCTAGCTTTTGTACTTATTTCTTGGTTCTGATGCCCTCCTCTAGTACTTTCCTTCACTCCTCCCTCATCAAAACCCTATCTTCTTGCCTCCAAAAATAATTGATGTACATTAGAAATAATATTTTTTAATCTTTATTTCAACATATATTTTTATTGATAGCATTAGTAATCATTTGTGAATCCATTTAATTGAAATATATATTCCATTATTTTTTAATAACTTTGATTCTAGTAAGAAGTTTTGTATTCTTTGCATATTTATTAGTTAAATTTCCTTATGAATCTAGGTAACTAAGGATAATTTTATCTTTATTATTTAAAAAAGCACAACCTCCACCCACCTTTATAGAATTACTTTGGAAGTCCCATTAAAAAATATATATATATATATATATATATATATATAAACCCAACATTTTTACATTTCTATTTTATCATATATTGAAGCAAATCCTTTTTATTAAATATATTGTCATATATGGACCTTCCATATGTATTAAAATTCTATAACCAAGAGGCTAGGACCAATTTTCATACTTAAAAGTTCCTATGATGAGCACCATGTCTATAAAATTTTTTAGGAGAGACAATAACAAAATTTCAAACTTGAGCATGATTTCAAAATTTGATTTTTAAAATTCTATTATTCCTTTTTTTACCTAGATTTCAATAATACAATAAAATCATTAAACCTCATAGATCAAGACACAAGGTCAACTAAACCTAAATAAAAAATATAATTTAGGAAAACAATAATGTAAGATTACAGATGACCAGGTTATATTTGGTATATGGGTATTTTTGTAGGTAAGATTGAGTATGGAGGAAGTATTAGTAAGTGTAGGAAATGCATAAATAGGTGTAGATAGTAGGTAGTAGTTATAGGAATATGGACTAAGAATAGGTCACATATACACACAAGACTTGTATTCTAAGTAGAGTAATAGAACATAACCAAATAAAGTAAACATCAATTGATCATAGAAGAATTAAATAAGCAAAGCAATTGACCCAATATAGAAGTAAATGACAAATAAATTGAAATATGAAGAAATATATTTTACTATATTTATATGGTTCTTAACATGATTCTTTATGGATATGCTTAACTCTTGAATATTAAATAAGCAAAGCAATTGAACCAATATAGAAGTAAATGACAAATAAATTGAAATATGAAGAAATATATTTTACTATATTTAGATGGTTCTTAACATGATGCTTGATGGAGATGCTTGATTATTGAAAATTCTTAGATTTCTTGAGCACCTTAAATATCATTTAGATACTTATATTCTAGAATTCTTAGTTTATGGAGATCCTAACAAAAATAACATTAAGATAAGTGACTTCTTGACAGAATAAGAGCTAATCTAGGAAAAAAGAGTAAGATAATTTTTACGGGTATTTAAGAGGTATGAGAATATTACTAAGTATTGATAGTGAGATACTTGGGGAGACCTAGGACATATCACTATGTGTTGATATGAAATACGAAAACCTTATGGTATATTTCCTTTCTTCATCTAAATTAAACCTACATCTATTCTATTGCTATAGTTAGATCTAATCTATGTTAGAAATTATTTTAAATAGGTAATCCAATATTGTTTTTATAGTAATTTTGATGTTTAGATTCAATTAGTTAAGAGGGTTGAATGATGAGTGGAAATCTAGTTGGCCAAGGAAAATAAAGTAAATTTGATGGTATAAATAAGCCCAGTTAGATGTAGGAATGTAAACCAAGAAATCAATTTTAAGAAGAGTTAATTCTAGTAAGAGATCCTTTATTTTCTAACTTGATACACTAATGGTAGTTTTCATATAATTTTGATGTGTCTTACAATTTTATAGGAATGTTTGTCAAAAAATATAAATTATACATAAAAACGAGTAAACATTTTTATAATAAAAATAAATATTGTCATTTATACATGGATATTTTATACCCATTTACTATAATTTATACTTTAAATATACATTTATAGGGATTTTTAGAGTTATTTCAAAACTTATGGATCTATAATGGATAAAGGAGATTTTGACATGCTCAATATCTTTCCAACACTTAGCCAAATTTTTGAATTTTAGGATTCTAAATTTATTCAAATTTTAAGATGCATATTAGGACATGTAAAATCAATATGAATATAATGTGGAAACTATGTGATATCATAGAGGAGATATAACTATTAAATCATGTGGTGGACCCTATTCTAGTCAGAATTGATAGATGGATAGAAATATAGAGTTGTATAAGGATCATGAACCTTAAGGATTTCTTGCATGTACCTTGCACACTGATATAGGTATCCATCAATTATAAAAAAATTATAGATACATGTCTTCATATTTAGGATTTCATCCATGGGCAAGTTTCTAGTATACATATTACTCCTACAAGGTGCTTGTATTTCCATTGAGTGAAGCATGAATGAAGTATCATGGAAATAAAGACAAAGTTTATTATGTAAAATAGAATAAACAAAGCACAATAAAATGCAAATATGGTATATTGTGGCACCTATGGTTTTGTGCAAAAATTGGATTAACTAAAAAATAAGGATGGGTTTTAGATGTATCATAGTAAATCAATTGGGTATGAGGATTATGAAGACACACAATATGCACCTAACTTAAGCCATATCCCATGTGATGGTAAGGGAAAATGTAAGGACTAGGAGATTCCACTTACCACTAGATAGAACATGAAGTCATTGTATGTAATTTTTTCAAAAGGTATTTTTATTTTGATATTTTAGGGTCATCATGTTTTATATTTTCATGCACATTTTTTTTCTTTCTTTTTCTATTTTAGTTTGTATTTTCACATATTTTCATTTTTACGTTAATTGTGACAAGGAATAGATAAATATATTAATGGTATAAAATTTTGGAAATAATATTATGGATAGGGATAAAATTAGATAAGCAATTAATAACTATTATGTCATGTAATCTAGTGTATTGTATGCAAATGAAGAGAAGTATGACTTTATAACAACTAGTTATAAGAACTCAAAGATACTTATTTTTATCACATGCTAATTTATCATCAAGGCATTATATTAACATGTATGAATAGAAAAGCCCAAAAGGAAAATAAATTTAGGTTTGGAAATCAAAATACTAGTCTTCTTCACTTGTATAATGTTTAGGATTTTTTGTATAAACTAATGGTATTATATAAGTGTTAAACAAGTAATAAATGTGATTATCATACTCATGGCGTGAATGCATAGTCAGAGTTGGGAATGTGGAGTTCGATATCAATATTTATCTGATATCCAAAGTCACCAGGTTGGCAGCAGATGGACTGGTGCATAATTAGGAGACGCATTCCCTAGTCAAGGAAGCCCAAGTTTTTCTAGGATATAAAGAGGATTTGGTTAAAATATAGAATGGTTTTAAGAAAAAATATTTGAGGGCTCTATGGGATTGTATAGCTCTAGTAGGTATGCAATATTTTACCCTAGATGAGAACTAGGACATCCTCTAAAGATATCACTTCATGTTCTTGAACCATCGCTGCCACAAGAGAACGATGATTATTCCATAATTATTATTTTAATATTTAGCTAGGATAATCAGTAAGGTGAAGAAGGGTGTGGCCCCTGAATATGGGTGAAATTTTACACCTCGTCACCCACTCTTCTTTTTGAATATGATGACATCTTAGGGTCGGCCAATTTTTGAGGCATTGATGGATTTCAAAGACCAAGTGGATGAAAAATAGAGCAAATCTCCAAGTCTAGGATCAAACATAATATTGGGTAGGGGCATGCTCAAAAGAAGACCCCAAATACCTACCCCAAATTAGGGTAGAATATTGGGATCCCAAAATTATTGAATGGAATAATCGTACCACTTCATAGTTGTCATAAGTCCCAAGTTTTCATCCCCAAAGTTGAATGGAACTTTGGAAAAGCAACATTAAATATCTGATCCCAATCATTCATCCCCCCTGAAGATATGATAGACAAAATACTGGGAGGAGAATTCATGTCCATAAATGACATCAAAAGAGAGGCCTAAAAATAATTAAGTAGGGCGATTAATGATCATAGGCATCGATACGAGTTGATGAAGGGTAGTTTGAAG
This sequence comes from Wollemia nobilis, assembly GCA_028583015.1. Taxonomy (NCBI): domain Eukaryota; kingdom Viridiplantae; phylum Streptophyta; class Pinopsida; order Araucariales; family Araucariaceae; genus Wollemia; species Wollemia nobilis. The sequence goes on from JAQPPZ010005330.1 coordinate 21,545, forward strand.
TACATGGAGCCTAAAAAATTAACCATACTTTTGAGCTCCTCAAAGGGATAAAGTGGATAAGAATTTATTACTTAAATAGGTTTGGTAGAAGTGATCAAGGGTGAAAATATATACAGAATTACCTAACATATTTTGGACAACCACCATTATTCTATGAAGAAACACGTCAGCAGATCTCCTAACTATTCTAGTGCAATTCTTCCCATTGAATGTTGTTTATGCTTGAATTTGAATCTACTGTAAAATATTTTATAAGTAGTGGAATTTTGGTCATTCCAAAGGGTGGCTTTGTGGCCACTACAATTCATAAGTAATTCTTATTCACCTTGTAAATAATAGCATATCACTATTTGGTCTCTCAATTTATATTCACTTATATTTTTTCTTGACTATGGATGTTTATTTCTATGATGGTCATCTAAGCTTGTTCACTTAATTATGCTATCTAGATTTCATGGGTCTCGTTTCGTAGTTCTAGAATTTGCATCCATATCTAGGCATCGATATTTTATTTCTATTAAAGTCGATCGGGTGGGAGCACTCTAATTCTACTATCTATATTTCATGCACCCTCCCATTGGTTCTAGAATTCACCCTTGCCTCATTGCACCGAATGATAAGTGAGGATGAGATGAGTTGATTTGTTAGGTGGTGTGCTACTCTTTGCACTAGTCATGTAGAATATGTGTCTTGATGTAGCCATACCCCATCCTTGTTATTTTTATCTATGGCCTCCCTTTTCTTTATTTCTTGTTACCTTTTCCCCTTTGCATCTTTTTCCATTTTCCCTTTGCCTCTTTTTCCATTTTTCCTTTGTGACGTAGGTATCTAGAACCAAAGGAGTCAAAATTCTCAAGAGATTGAATGCCCTTATCTCTCCCAGGATAGGTGGTCATTCATTTCTAGTCGAGGACCATTGGGCATGCTCCCGCTCGTATGGTGCCTATTTTTGCACCAACAATTTTTGGTGACTTTGTTGGGGAACTCATTGAGTTTCCATGTTTCTTAGAGTTTGGTGATGCTCTAATTTTTCCACATCTTTGCAAATCATCTAGTGAATCCTTTGTGTATCTTTTCCAGATCATGATATTAATTACCTTTGTGTGTTATAAAGTATTTATTTATTGAAGGACTCTATATTTGATGAGTAGCCCTTACCTTGCTAGTAAAAATAACATGCTCATATGATGAATCCAACCTAGTGGCATAATACAAAATCTCTGAGGGACTGGTTCTTTAATGGCCCAACCAATATGCCCCAGCTAGAATTATCATGGTCCCCTCATTCTTCCCCATCTGCATGATATCCCTAAAATGATGCTAGAATTTCTACCAAATTACGATGGCGTTAGTGGATGTGTGAAGGAACACCTAAATAATGTGGCTTCCATGGCCACCCTTCACAAAATTATGCATGGATATGTAATGACCAAGTTGCTTATTTCTTATCTAAAAGGTAGAGCATAGATCTGGTATAAAACCTTGTAGTCTGCCAACATCTCCACATGGGCAAAAATTTGGCTGAGCTTCTCCTAGATGCATTTGGTGAACTCAAGGATATCTTCCAACTACTAACTAAATTTAAATTTATCAATAGGAAACCTCTTGAGAATGTGGTAGAGTTCAACATCTATTTCAGTAACAGTTGGGAGTAGATTTCAAGTCTACTCCTTCCATCCTTTGCCCATGTGTATCTATTCTACATTTGAGCCTTAAGCCCTGACAAAGTAATTATCCTATGCCAATATGGGAAAAGAAGGTTTCCACAACTATATTAGGAATCCATCAAAGCTAAGTAGTTGTTAGTAGGGTAATGACAACCATCATAGTCTTGCACGAGCATCTCCTCTATAGAGCTCATGCTAGATCACAAAATTGAGTCACCATAGGAAAAGGAGCCACCCATGGAATTGGCATAACAAGACATTATTGATAACCTATACCTTGATAGGTCAATACCTGAAAGGCATAATAAGGTGGTAAAATTAATTGCCACCTTAATTTTTAAGGGATTAAGCAAGAAGAATTATTATTTTATCAAAATTCTAAGCCTGAGAAAATGGTGCTAAAAATAATACAAGTAGAGGCTCAAATTTGATGTACTTTGATCTGGCCATTGCAGATTCATAGGTTGAATGGCATAGATATCCTAAGCTTAGGTGTGCCTAGCATGTTGTATTTTTATGGCAAGTAAATAAAATTGTGCCCTTTGCATATCTATTTGTAAGGTGTCATCATGTTATCTGAGACTTACAAGGAATTTTCTCTAGTAAAAGGTTACCTCCTGGTTAGGTGCCAGAAAGCATCAGTAAAGGATCCCTAGGATTTATCTTGGAAATGTAACATTCCTCCTCATTATCTATGTTCTCATCATAGTTTTTGTTTATTCCATTTGTTGTCATGATTCCATAGCCCAATGGATGCATCCAACAATTATCAAGACCTCTTATCTCATCCTTGGGAGCTGCATCAAGAAGCCTTGGAACTTGTAGTTGTGAGTACAAGGCAAGGCAAGCATGCTATAAATAAAATTCCACAAGAAGATACAAATGGGACCAGGAAGTGTAAACTACAAAGCACAGTGGAAACAAAATGGCCTCCTAGTTGATAACAATTAGTAAAAGAGGATCATTGTTGGATTGCATAAAAAAGAAGACCTGGGACAAGAGAAAAAATATCAATGGTAATATATATACTCTTGGAATATCTCAGATACTTAGAGGGCTATGTTTAAGGGGATCCAATATAAGAAAGTAACTCATGGAAAAGGGTTTATACCCTATCAATTTCACTTGATAAGCTTCAGGTTGCTTTTCCCTTTGTGTCTCCCCATTCCTCCACCTTGCCCTTTTTTCCTCCTTCCTCTTCCATTTGTTGCCTACATTTCTTTGGGTTGATAAAAATGCTTATTTGTCTCAACTATTTTCTAGTATCCCGTTATTTATTTTGTGTCTCCCTATTCTCATTCCTTATTTTTGCTTTTTGTTTCCATTGCTTGTCTTCTTGATGATCTTGTCTGCCATAGTTATATCTATATTTGTTGTTTCCATCCTATATTTTTGGCTCTATTTTCCTAGTACTTCCACTTTACCCCCACTTCTTGTGCATATTTATTTACCATACATTATTTCCTCATCTTATTATCTCTTTTATTTAGCTATTATATCTCCTTTTTCTTCTGGGTTCCTTTTTTCACAAGGTGAAAAACCCCTATAAGCCGCAAAGAGTGTGGGTAAAATTTTACCTCCGCAAAATTTGATAATTTTACACCTCCTCACCTATATTTTACCTATTATTAATCTCATATAATTTTATTTGAGATTCTATCATTAAACTATGTTATTTAATAGAAATATATAGCATTTATTTAATGCTAACCTTTTAAATTTTACAAGATAAACATGCTCAAGCCAATGGTTATGATTTTTTATAAGAAATAAGAGGATGAAACTTCAACTAAACATTAGACCACAAATTTGTAATTCTCCCTTATTGATTGAATTTTTGATGTGTTTCTTGATCATTTGTAAACTATTTAATATGAATTCCCATTTTATCAATACTCTAGGTAGTGTTTGTTTACTAAATAATTTTGTGTTAGGATCCTCCATCCTAACATTAATAGTTAATATTATTAATTAATTAATTATTATATTATTAATTACTAATGTGAATAGTCATGTCCTTTCATAATAATATATTCAATTATATACATTGGAGGTAGTCCCTTACCAGTGACATAATGATTCTTTGTAAAACCATTATTCATTTTATTATATTTCAAATATCTTCAATTAATATCATTGATAAACCATAAGTTAGGATCTAGGATCTTAACATCTGGTATCAGAGCAACGACTTTTAAACTTCCAAGCATATAAGAATTATCAAGTCCTGGACATATATTATCTTCTCATTGTTCATATCATATCGGTTGGTGATAGTGCCACACATAGTGATCAATTCATCCACAGCCTCAACGGGTGCATTGTTGTAAATATCCACGGCTTGCACTCCTCCACGAATACATGTTAACATCTAGATCTATGAACGCTCGATGCACTCTATGGTCATGCTATCATAGGAACCATCAATACTAATGTCCACTACAACAATCATCGCATTCCCTCAAAGGCATTTCCTTTTTCAAACAACACGATAAAATTTCTATTGGTATACTATCATGTATTCTCGATGATTTCAATTCATAGGAAATATTGTAATTTTCCATTAGCTCTCCACGACGTCATCCAATGATATTGACTCCTTTGAAGCCATTTTTAAGCCTCAATGTGATAGATTCCTCGTTCATAAATGCCATCTCGAATGATTTATTTCCTCTCAGTGATGTTCCAAGACTTTCGATGCAAGCACCCATTCCCGGTGATGTACAACACAAATAGACCAAAGTTTGCTAACGTTACAAAGTTAATTTTTATTACTGGTAATTTTTTTTCAGCTATTTTTTGTATTTCAAGCGATGTTTGGTGTTTGCGCACTTTTCCAACACTCAACACAACCTCCAACAACTTTAATTCCTTGTACCTCCTAAGGTTAATACCTCCATAACTAATAGTTATCATTAGCTCCACTTCACAGGTGTTGTCACCGATGAACGAAGGGCCTAAGCACAAAATATTTATTCTTTATTATCCCCTATTCTTCCTACAACAAGAAGAAGAGAATATAAAAAGTTCAATTCACATCATAAACATTGTGACCACCTAGTGGTGGTCACATAGCCACCAGATAATTCCTCCTTAATCATGCTCTGTCCCTCCTCTCCCGCTTACATGCATGAAATCTAGTCAAAGTCCCATGTTTTTCTTGCCTAGTTGTCGATTCTCCATGTCCCATTTCCACATAATCCACTTGTGTCAATCTGGTTTCCCCACTAGATACCATGTTTCCCTATTATGTCAATCATTTGTATCTGTGGGAGGTGAGCAATTGATACAAAGGTGAATTTGCATTAACCATTAACATCAGGTTACAAAGTTTAAATAAACATTAAAATAACCATACTAGAGAAAAGGGGGAATAGGAGAAATTAAGGGAAGGGAGAAGAAATTAAAATAAAATTCTCTTGCCACCCAAAGATGCTGCCGTCCAACTGTCGTCTAGGTAAGGTAAAAGGTAAGTAAACTTACCCAAGGTAAAATACCTTTTTTTAACCTTTTACCAATGGTAATTTTCCAACATTCTCCCCCTTAAATTTGAGAGGACTGACTATACAGTCTCTCAGCTTTATAAATTGAGCTTTAGCCATGCCTTTGGTGAAGATGTCTGCTAGATTATCCAAAGTGCTACAGTATTGAAGCTCAACTATCTGTTGTTCCACCATATCTCTTATGAAGTGATACTTCATATCAAATTTTTTTGACCTTTTGTGGTGGATCGGATTATATGCCAACTGTATGGCACTAATATTATCACAATTTAGTTTGGTTGGACCAATTTGTTTTTCGCCAATCTCTTCAAGGATTTTCCTCAACCAGAGGATTTGAGTACTAGCATGGGTAATGGCTATATACTCAGCTTCTATAGATGATAATGCTACAACATATTGCTTCTTGGAACTCCAAGTTATTAGTCCTAAACCTAGAATAAAACAGTTCCTTGATGTAGATTTTCTGTTATCTATATTACTGCCCCAATCGTTGTAACTATAACCAACTAACTTCATAGAGGTAGACTTGTGGTAATGGATTCCAAAATCCAATGTACCTTTTACATATTGTAAAATTTGTTTGGTTGCTTGAAGATGCAGCTCGGATGGGCATGCCATAAACCTTGATACTAGAGAAACAACATACTGTATATCTGGCCTAGTGTTGGTGAGAAACATTAAAATCCCAACCATGCTTCTAAAATTGGTCATGTCAACTTTTGGTGCTCCATCATCTTTGCTTAGCTGGATTCCATGTCCTGTTGGTGTTGCAACTGATTTGCACTGCTTCATAGCAAATTTATGAATCATGTCACGAGCATATTTTTGTTGACATATGAAGATCCCATTATTTGATTTATGTACTTCCATTCCTAGGAAGTATCTCATTAATCCGAGATCCTTCATCTCAAACTGATTTATCATGGAGTTTTTGAACTCCATATTCATTTTATTATTACTACCCATAAATATTAGATCATCCACATATAAACAAACTATGAGGATATCTACTCCATTCTTCAAGTAGTATAGAGTTGGTTCACTCTTGCTTTTTGTGAAACCATACTTGTTGAAATAGCCGTCAATTCGTGAGTACCACGCTCGTGGTGCTTGCTTGAGGCCATAAAGTGCTTTTTTCAATTTATACACAAGGTTCTCTTTTCCTTGTTCTTTGAAACCTTGAGGTTGTTGCACATACACCTCTTCTGTCAAGTATCCATTTAAAAATGCACTTTTCACATCCATGTGTTGAATGTTCCATCCTTTATGGGCTGCCAAGGAAAGAATAGTTCTGATTGTTTCTTGTCGACCAACTGGAGCAAAGGTTTCCTCATAATCTATTCCATATTTCTGAGTAAAACCCTTAGCTACTAATATTGCCTTGTGCCTTTCAATGCTTCCATCAGCATTGAATTTGGTCTTATAGACCCATTTACATCCAACACATTTGTTTCCCTTGGGAAGCTTCACAAGCTCCCAAGTATCACTCTTTTTAATTGAGGATATTTCCTCTTCCATGGCATCTTGCCATATACTTTCAAGACATGCTTTTTCATAGCTAGATGGTTCTAGCTGTGCAGAAGCCAACAAAGCATAATTGACTACATCACCCCTTGGTTCATGAGACTCATTATCTCCTGACATTTGAATATTTTCAAGTCTTGACAAAATGTCATCCATCTCACTAGCTTGACTCCTAGTGTATCTTTGTTGGAAATTCCTATCCAACATTTGAGAATATGGATGACTCTGTAGTATGCACTTTCCTTTATTTGTCTCTTTCCTTTGAGAAACTGGATCAATATCCATCGGAATTGGAGTGCTTACAGATCTATGAAATTGTTTCAAAGAGTTTTGGGGTGCCAAAAAAGAAGTCCCTCTTGGACTTGGTGTACCACTTGATGTACTTGATGAAGATTCCTGATGTGGACTTTGTGGAGGGGAACTTTTTCCACTACTTTTCTTGGGTTGTACAAATGTGGAACTTTCCGAATTAGAGTCAATATCAACAATTTTTTTATGTCCTCATTCTCCCCCTTCATCAAAAATTACATCCCTGGAGATACTTATTTTATGTGTCTTGGGATTGTACAATCTATACCCTTTGTTTGATTCACAATACCCTACAAAAATACATGCTTGACTCTTGGTATCAAGCTTATTTCTCTTCTCCTCAAGAATGTGTGCATAAGCTAAAGAACCAAATACTCAGAAATGTTTGACATTTGGTTTCTTACCGTACCATCCTTCATAAGGAGTGATACCATCTAAACTAGAAGTCGGACTTCTATTTAGAATATATGCACTAGTTCTCATTGCATCCGCCCAATAGCTGTATGTGAGATGCTTTGTCTAAAGCATTGTTCATGGCATTTCAACAAGGGTGCGGTTATTTCTCTCGGCCATACCATTCTGCTATGGGGTATAGGCAGTCGTGAACTGCCTTTTTATCCCATTTTTCTTACAATAATTTAAAAATTCATTTGAGGAGTACTCTCCTCCTATATCAGTGCGAAGACATTTGACATAGTAGTCACTTTGCTTTTCTACATTATTTCTAAAGTCTATGAAGCAATCAAATGCTTCATATTTGTGTTTCAAAAAATAGATCCAGCACATTCTAGAATAATCATCTATGAATGTTAGAAAATAAGAATTGTTTCCAAGGCTTTTGGTTTGCATTGGACCACAGATGTTCGAATGTACTAGCTAAAGAGGATAGCTTGCTCTCCATGCTTGGCCTCTTGGAAACTTTGTTTTGGAGTGCTTTCCCAAAGCACATGCTTCGCATACCTTCTTATGTTCTGGAATTTTTGGTAGTCCTGTCACCATAGCTTGTGATGTTAACATTTTCAAGCTAGAAAAATTGAGGTGACCATATCTCAAGTGCCACAATTCACTTGGATTTGTAATAGCAATGTTTGCAAGTTGAGCTCCCCCTGGCTCACCAAATTTTAGAGGTAATAACCTATTCTTTGTCATAGGTACTTCTGTGATGACTTGGTTACAATTTTTTTTATCAAGGATTATACATTTTCTTTCATAAAAAACTAATTTGTAATGCTTATCCATCATTTGGCCAACACTTAACAAATTGTGTTGTAGCTGTGGAGTATAGTATATGTCATTCACTTTTTTAAGGCCTTCTTTTGTTGGAACTTCCATAGCTCCAATGCCTTCAACTTGCAAAGATTTATTATCCCCTAACTTAACATGGGATTTGTAATTTGAATCTAATGTAGCAAAGAGATTTTCTTTGCCACTCATGTGGTTGGAGCAACCAAGTATCCAAAATCCATGTATCTTTAAGATTTTGATCTGTTTGTCCATAAGAGAGAAAAATATTTGATGGACCTTCTTATTCTCTGTAGAATGAGCCATATTGATTGCTTTGATCTTTTGAAGTCTTTGACCAGCAGTCACGGGCGAAGTGTCCTTGTTTCCCACAATTGAAACAAGCTGTTTTAGTCTTGTTACTTCCTCGTCCTTGATTTCCACGGTCTGCATTGTAGCTTTGGTTCTTATTGGCTCCTCTGTTTTGATTTCCACCTCTATTTTGATTTCCTCCTCTGTAGGAGTTGCTTTGGCCTTTGCCTATTGGTTGTTGTCCTCTACCTCAGCCTCTTCCTTGTCCTCGTCTTGCATATTCATTTGAAGTGAAGGCTTTGTCATCACCTCCATAGCTTGTTGAAGGTGCTCCTTGAAGTCTCTCTTCATGTGATGTTAATGATCCAATCAAACTATCAAATGTAAGAGTAGAAAGGTCTTTTTATTCTTCAATTATGATGGCAATGTGATGGGGGACGAGAAAACTACACTCTTACCACTTCCAAATTTTCTTCTATTAATCTGGAAATACATACAGAAATAGCCCGCGGGCTTTACAATAACCAGTGCTCGGCTTGGTTTTCAACTAAACTCTATGTGCAATCTTCCAATCCACCACCCCTAGTCTATTATAGAAACTGGGTTTTTATAGAGGCCCCGACCCTCTGAAACATCAATCCTAAAAATTGGAGCACCAAACCGATTTATGAATCCACTATGCACATCACCTGTCACCGCTATCTAACCGTTGCTTCCTTCTGATTACTCTGCACGACCCATCCTTTTTGTTTCCCATGCTTCTTGGTACTCGTCTGCTTTAACTGCACCTTGGTGCAATGTGTCGTCCTTGTTCTACAACCGTTGTCTGACCTCTGTCATATTCTTCCTCCAACTGCATTGTAGCAAGGGTAACGATATCATGACATGTCATGATATCACGACATCTTCCTCATATTGCCCTTCTTTCTCTTTTTCGATCACGATATCACGACATGTCGTGCTATCGCGACATGTCGCGCTATCACGACATTTCTCTTCCTCGCTCCTCTTTTCCACTTTAGGTCGTGAAATCGTGACATGTTGCGACTTCGTGACATCTTTTATTCTTGCCTCCTCTCACTCCTTTGGGTCATGATTTTGCGACATGTCACGAAATCGTGACATCTTCCCATCTCGTCTTCTCTCTCTCCTTCACATCGCGAAATCATGACATGTGCTATCACGACATCTTCCTTCCTTGCATCCTTTCTTCTCCTTCGGGTCGCGACATCGTGACAAGTCATGAAATCATGACTTTTCGGCTCCCTTGCCTTCTTTTCTCCATCGGGTCATGAAATCGTGACATGTCACGAAATCATGACATCTCCCTCCTTTGGCTCCTTCGCTCGCCCCTTCATCGCAAAAATGTGACATGTCACGAAATCGTGACATCTTTCTTCCTTGGATCCTTCTTCGACTTTTGGCTGTGAAACTGTGACCTATCGCGAAATCGCGACGTCTCCTTCTCCTTCGGCTCCTTCTTCGCCCTCAGGTCGTGAAACCGTGACATGTCACGAAATCGTGACATCTGCTCCTTCCGTACTCTCCTTCTGCTCCTGGGTCACGAAATCATGACATGTCGTGAAATCATGACATCTTTGCTTGTAGCATTCTCCTTCTTGCTTGGGTCATGAAATCGCAACATCTTCTTCCTGCTAGCTTCGTTCTCGATTTGTGTCACAATATCACGACACATTTTCTGTCGTGATATTGCGATAACTTTCTCCGTCTGCTCCTCTCTCCTCTTTGTGTCACGATATCGTGACACTTTTTCTATCGTGATATCGCGACAGGTTTTTCTCCTTGCCCTCTTTGCCTTTTTTTGTCGTGATTTCATGACACGTCGTGAAATCGCGACATTTTTCCTCCTTAGGCAACTTTTCAAAAGTGGCCCTCCTGCCACTGGATGCTTCTGCATCAGGTGCTACTGGATGCTCCTACATCAGACACCCGAGGTTGGTGGAGAAGTGATCTTCACTTCTGCACTGTCTGGTTACTACCTTCTGCAGCACCTCCAAACATTCATCTGCCTCTGCAGCCTGTTCCAACCCCTTCTCCTGGCCCAAACAACTTTTGCCTTCCTCCAAAAAGATTCTCCCACTGCTGCACACTTCCTCATCTACAGCCTGCTTATACTCCTATTGGCCAGTTAAATTTGTGCCTTCTTCTAGGCAGATCCTAACGTTGCTGCACACCTCTTTGTCTGTAGCCTTCAATGGCTTCATCTTCTGATGAACTCCATATTTTCTCCTTTTTTGTTTCTCTTCATGCCTTTTGCACAGCTCCTCTTGCTCTCACAAATTTATTTTGAGCCACTCCTCTTGCAAGGCTTGCACTTGCCTCTACAAGGCTATGAACTCTTCCATTTTCATCATACCTTCCTCACTGCCATGGATTCTTCATGGAGGCATTCTTCTCACTCTCTCACAAGCCCTTCCATAGATCTTGGTGTAACTGCCTCATGTTCGGCGATCTGTTACACACTCAAGAACTTTTGGCTCACTCTTCTCTCTTAGAACCCTACCACAGATCCTGATGTAACTGCCTCACGTCCAGTGATCTATTACACACTTAGGAACTTTCGGCTTTGATACCACTTGATGGGGGACGAGAAAATCGCACTCTTACCACTTCCAATTTTTCTTCTATTAATCTAGAAATACATACAGAAACAGCTCGCAGGCTTTACAATAACCAACGCTCGGCTTGGTTTTCAACTAAACTCTACGTGCAATCTTCCAATCCACCACCCCTAGTCTATTACAAAAACTGGGTTTTTATAGAGGCCCCGACCCTTTGAAACATAAATCCCAAAAATTGGAGCACCAACCCGATTTATGACTCCACTCCGCATGACCCCTGTCACCATCGTCTGACCATCGCTTCCTTTTGATTACTTTGTGTGACCCATCCTTTTCATTTCTCATGCTTCTTGGTACTACACCTTGGTGCCACATGTCATCCTTGCTTTGCAATCGCCGCCTGACCTCTGTCGTCTTCTTCCTCTAGCTGCACTGTAGTAGGGGTCACGATATCGCGACATCTTCCTCATCCTGCCCTTCTTTCTCTTTTTTGGTCGCGATATCGTGACATGTCGTGCTATTGAGACATTTCTCTTCCTTGCTCCTCTTTTCCACTTTGGGTCGTGAAATCGTGACATGTCGCGATTTCGTGACATCTTTTCTTCTTGCCTCCTCTCGCTCCTTCGGGTCACGAAATTGTGACATGTCACGAAATCGTGACATATTCCCATCTCGTCTTCTCTCTCTCCTTCATGTCGCGAAATCGTGACATGTCGCACTATCGCGACATCTTCCTTCCTTACATCCTTTCTTCTCCTTTGGGTCGTGACATCCCGAAAAGTCACGATGTCATGAATTTTTGGCTCCCTTGCCTTTTTTTTATCCATCGGGTCACGAAATCGTGACATGTCGTAAAATCGTGACATCTCCCTCCTTTGGCTCCTTCACTCGCCCCTTCATTGCGAAAATGTGACATGTCATGAAATCACAACATCTTTCTTCCTTGGCTCCTTCTTCGCCTTCTGGCTATGAAACTGTGACCTATCACGAAATTGCGACGTCTCCTTCTGCTTCAGCTCCTTCTTTGCCCTCAGGTCACGAAACTGTGACATGTCACGAAATCGTGACATCTACTCCTTTCGTACTCTCCTTCTGCTCCTAGGTCACAAAATAGCGACATGTCATGAAATCATGACATATTTGCTTGCAGCCTTCTCCTTCCTACTTGGGTCGCAAAATCATGACATGCCGTAAAATCGTGACATCTTCTTCCTGCTGGCTCCGTTCTCCGTTTGTGTCACAATATTGTGACACATTTTTTGTCGCGATATCGCGACAACTTTCTTCGTCTGCTCATCTCTCCTCTTCGTGTCGTGATATCGCGACACTTTTTCTATCATGATATCGTGACAGGTTTTTCTCCTCGCCCTCTTTGCATTTTTCCATCACGATTTCGTGACACGTCACGAAATCGCGATGTTTTTCCTCCTTAGGCAACTTTTCAGAAGTGGGCCTCCTGCCACTGGATGCTTCTGCATCAGGTGCTACTGGATGCTCTTGCATCACAATGTGATTCCACTTAGGAAGAAGTGTTCTCAACACTTTCTTCACAATTGTTTCAACTTTTGTGTCATCACCTAAAGTTTGCATCATATCAACTACTGCTTTGACTCGTACACAGTAGTCACCGACTCTTTCATTTTCCTTCATTCTAAGATTTTCAAAATCTCTTTTTAAGGTCTGAATCCTGACTTGCTTCACTTTATCACTTCCTTGGAATCCTTCTTTCAAGGCATTCCATGCATCTGTGGCAGTTAAGTAAGATGCAATTCTAGGAAAGATACTTGGATCTAATGCTGCTTGAAGATGGTATAAGGCAAAAGAGTTATTTTTTTGTGCATATTTGAAGATCTTCTTGTCGGTTGCACTCAAAGTAGTCCAATCTGTTGGAGCAGTGTAACCATCTTCAATACTATCCCATAGTCCTTTTCCTATGAGTAATGTCCTCATTTTGATGGACCAGTACTCATAATTATCCCCACTGAATTTGGGGATTGGATGATTGTTATTTGATCCCATTATTATCTACAAAAACAAGAAACCTTTCTTATATAGTATTATTTCAAAAAGACTTTACAAAATATCAAGCCTTGCTTGATTTACAATCATAAACAACTCACTCTTGTTGTTGTGATTCAGCAATTACAAAATTGTCAACGACTTGTTCATCGTCGTCACTGATCAATATAATTTTAGGAGAAGGAGGTTGTAGGATTTCAACTGAATTACAATAATGAGTATATTCAGATCCTTGTGGAGCAATCTCCACTGTGTCGGATTGTTCAAATCTGCTCCCAAAGGAGTTATCTTCTAAATCTGCTTCGTATCCTAGATCAGGATTTCTCTGTTGTGCAATAACTGCGTTTTGCAACTGTGAAAAGACTGAATTTATGCCTAGTGTTCTCATGTGCTCAAGCTTTCAGCGTTTGTTCTTAGTAACAAACTACAAAGCGCTTGGTAACATCCATCTGATCTTATCATTTAAGAAAATTTCCCAGAAATTTTCTTTTACAAAGATTTCCTCTTAGGAAATTTTTCTAATTTTTTACCTCTTAAAGCATAAATTTTTTTTTACAACTATTTCCTCTTAGGAAATGTCAATCATCAACTTTAAATGATAAATAAAAACCTTTCAATTTTTTTTTTTAAATTTTACAGCTATTTCCTCTTAGGAAATGTCAATCATCAAAAAAAATTTCCTTAAAGTTTTACAGCTATTTTAAATTACCTTAAAGTTTTTTTTTTTAAAGAAAATTTTCCTCTTTTTTTTAAAAAAACTATTGACCTCACCGAGGTTCGATCGTGCGACCTCGGGGGCGTCAAGGCAAAGGGTAGCCACTGTGCTACCGGGAAGATCTGGGAGCATTAGCTGGCTCCCTGTCCTTGTTGTTGGTGCTTCGAGCGCAAAGCAAAAAAAAGGAATGACCCCGTCGAGGTTCGATCGTGCGACCTCACGGGAGTCAAGGCAAAGGGTAGCCGCTATGCTACCGGGCAGATCTGGGAGCATTAGCTAACTCCCTTTCCTTGTTGCTTTCACGTCGAACATGAAGAAATTTTTGGCTTCACGCTTCGGCATGAAGCAAAGTTTTTATTTGGGACTTAATAGTCCCACATTGCCTATGCGACGATGTTTATGCTCTTTAAAAAGAGCAAAGCACAGTATGTGCTTTGATTGCCTGCGGGCAGTCACAGGCTATGAAGAACCTTTTGCCACGTGCCACATGAAGGTCACCCATAAATGAACTACCTTGGGCCGTGTGCTACCTCGAGCCACACACAGGTCGCCACGTCAACAAACCACCTCGGGCTGCATGTCGCCCTCTCCAACGTGATGCCTCGTCAATGTCCAGCTCCACCAACGCCTAGGGAATCATGTTGATCTGCTCCAGCGCCTTAGGAATCACATCGATTTGCTCTTGTGGGCCTCTTCGGGTCCTACGGGCTGCCTCGAGATTCATGCTACCTCGACTCCTATGGGCTACCTCGAGATCCGTGCCATCACCTCGAACTACGAGCCCCACTGCCTCGGGAATCAGGCCAGTATCGACTCTCGAATCTGATACCAAATGTGGGAGGTGAGAAATTGATACAAAGGTGAATTTGCATTAACCATTAACATCAGGTTACAAAGTTTAAATAAACATTAAAATAACCATACTAGAGAAAAGGGGGAATAGGAGAAATTAAGAGATGGGAGAAGAAATTAAAATAAAATACTCTTGCCGCCCAAATATGCTGCCGTCCAAATGCCGTCTAGGTAAGGTAAAAGGTAAGTAAACTTACCCAAGGTAAAATACCTTTTTTAACTTTTTACCAATGGTAATTTTCCAACAGTATCATTGTCCCTTGTCCATGACCACCTATCGCATCATCATGTGTTAGTCACATCCCCTGTCCCATGTCAGTTGCCCTAGGTCTGCATCATTCTTGTCATCCAAATCACCTACATATTTCCTTTCGATCTCATTTCATTCTATGTCTCTAGTCCACTGGTCGTACCATGTCAATTTCCACCGCATCATTGTCTGTGCTTAACTAAAACAAATTTACCATAAATTTTGGTTAATTTATATATAATAAAATAAAAATTATATATATACATTTTTGCCAAAAATTACAAAAAATTGACAACCACAAAATTTAGTGACAAATTTTTTAAATTTTGGTGATGATAAAATTGAGACAAGTTTTGACAATTTTTTAGCAACTTTTGTTGACACTTTTTACACAAATTTTATCAACTTTTTTTTTGCACAATTTTGATTATGACTTTTTTTTTATGGTTTTTGTGATGATTTTTAGCAAATTTAGTCACAAATTCCATTGACGACTACGAAAATAGTCAAAAATGGAATATCTCATGACCCCAACCTACTTTTGCTGCTTAATCTTTCCCACCTACATCAAATCACATCAGTGCATGCATGTAAAATTTAGTTCTAGGATACCACCAGTTGCATCACAGGGTTGGATGAATCATTTCTCATAGATGGCTTCATTAGTGGATTAAAATAAGAAATTAAAGTGGCAGTCATGATGTACACTCCTTGCACCCTGTAGGAAGCCATTATATTGGCTTTGTTAGCTGAAGATAAATTCAATATTCAACATCGACAAAGGGAGCAACCTATTGATAAATCATCGTTCATGCACACTATCCCAAAACCTAAGCCCTTGCTAGTTAAGTACCTCAGTCTGGAAGAGATGGAGGAACGGTGAGCACAAGACCTTTACTATACTTGTGATGAGAAATTTGGCTCCATCATTTTTGCGCTACACAAGCATTGTATTTATTAAATGTATATGATCATTATCCCTCTATAGAGGGTAAATATGAGGTAGTTGTGTTCGAAGTGACCAACACACCTACTCACAACAATGAATACAATAACGTCAATATGCAAGAAGCGATCCATACATAAATAAAGGATGAGGTAGACATACAAAAAGTGACCAATGAAGGCCATACATATACACTCTACAAGAACTACACACAATTTCCTCACCAACTGTGAGTTATCACCACATTGTAAAACCTATTAAAAAACAAGGCAGAAAAGTGATTTTTCGTTGACTCTCCTAGGGAAAAATAGAAATATGTCAAAGTGTTACCACCACTTTTTATGCATCATTATAAAATGTCTAAGGAACCCCAAGGGTTGCCCCACCACCGTCATCACAATCCAACTATTCTTCTTGGCAAGCCCCCACTAACGCTTCGACCTTTAAGATATTCCTACCTTTGAAAAAGTGATATTAAACTTGTGCAGATACTACTTGGAAAGCACCTCATCAATTTCAACAACAATTTCCTTAGTCCCATATTTGAGGACAAAGATTCCTCTGAGAGGGGTGGCATGTTAGGATCCTCCATCCTAATATTAATAGTTAGTATTATTAATTCATTAATTTTTATATTATTAATTACTAACATGAATAGTCATGTCCTTTCATAATAGTCTTTAGATAGATATAAAATAGGGTAGATAGTTGTGTAAGAAGGCATCCATGAAGAAGAATATATTTGTTTAATTATATACATTGGAGGGAGTCCCTTACCAGTGAAACAGTGATTCTTTGTAAAACCAATGATTCATTTTCTTGCATTTCGAATATCTTCCATTAATATCATTGACAAACCATAAGTTTATATTATTGATAAACCATTAATATCTTCCATTAATATAATTGATATACATTTCTAACATGCCAAAGAACATCTCAATATATCTAAAATTTGGTCTTAGATCTCCTAGGTCTTCCTTTATTTATTAGAAAAATAATGCCTAAATATGTGATGGTAACTTTTCAACTTTAAACCTTAAAATCTCCAAAATAATCAAATTATAAATCTCTAAAAATGTTAATTAAAATAATCCTAAATTTTGTAGTAGTAGTTGACTATCTAGCACTCTTGTCATAGTATGATAATATTGATTTAAACTCTATGGCCTCACTAATGGAGGGATAATCTAAAATAAAAGTATCATCAACAATTTGGATATGATATTCAAAGGTACATTTTTTGTAACTAAATACCGTTGTTTTTATTTCTTTCTTACAATTAAAAATTTTATTCCTAATGCATTGGCAATAATAATATATACATGAGGAGATAGTGGGTTTCCATGGTAGATCCAATGAGATGATTTAAAATATATAATAAAGATTTCATTGATCAAATTAGAATATTTTGGTGCTATAACAATATCTAATTCAATCACATCATCATAGATGAAAACCAAAATTTTTAATATCATGTAATAATTCTAGCATACCCTATTATATGTTTTATTTATATCTAATTATACAATCATACTTGTTTTTTAATGGAATTAAGAGAATGTAGGGCCTCTTGTGCAATGATATAACATCAAAAACTTGTTTATCATGGATAAAATCATCTTGTTATCTAAGATAACACAAACCAAAATGCTTTTCAGTGTGTTTGTTAAAACCTTAGAAAATATCTTAAAAATCATATTATAAAGGCTTTTTGAATTAAAATGATCAAAATATTTTATTTTTCTTTTCTTTGAAACCATTACAATAGATGGTATTTATGTCACTTATTGCAATCTTCTTTTTCCTACCTTTTCCACCACAACCAACGTATCATTCTTTAAAATTCTAACTTTTTTGAAAAAATTATAGGGAATCCACTAGGACCAAGTACCTTATTAAGGTGGAAACATAACTCTTCTTTTTTAGCTCCACGTTAAATATTTTTTCCGTCAAGCTTGCATTTTGTCTATGTGAGAGTTGATCAAATAATTTTTAAAAGCTTACCTTGAGCCTTCTTAACTTGCTGTTGAGCAAGGTGTAGCAACAATATTGTCATTTTTGTCAACACAATCAGATAGATCTGTTGATGTAGTGGACAGGAAGTTCAAAAGCTATTCAGATGCAGAAGACAGGAGTTCAAAGGTTATTCAGAGTATGTACAATGATTTTACAAGAAGACCAAAGTGGCCCATATGCAAAAGATCAAATAAAAAAGACAAGTAAGAAAAATGTCACAATATCGCGACATATACAGCAGGCAAGAAAAACTGTCATGATTTCACGACATGTTGGAAGAGAGAGAAAAAGTAGGAAAAACTGTCATGATTTCACGACATGTTGGAAGAGAGAGAAAAAGCAGGAAAAGCTCTCACGATTTTGCGACATGTTGGAGGAGCATCCAGAGACGGTAAAACAACCTTGCATCTTACAAGTTTCTTTTCTAAGTTATTTGCATTTTGATCGATTTACTTCAGTGTTGAGTAAGGTTCTGTGGGGCAATTCTTGGTTGGAAGAAGTTTTAAGGCAAAAGGGAGAGGGGTCACGAAATCGTGACCCCAAAAGTTGTAGTGTATTGTTTGGCGGGTTCCGTCGCGATATCGCGACGTCACGATATCGCGACCGTTTTGCAAAGCAGCGGGGAGGAGTGTAAGTTGTCATGATATCGCGACGTCACGATATCGCGACGGTCTACAGAACATGGCGGAGGAGTTGAGTCCTGTCGCGATATCGCGGCAAATCAGAAACTGCCACGTGGCGTATTTCCAAGGCAGTACCAAGGGTTAAGACAAACCCAAGATCATGGCAAAGGACCTCAGAAAGGTGAAGACGAAGGTGGAGGGGTCGACCGCGACCAAGTAAAGTTAAGGTCGAAGAAAATAGCGGACGGCCAGGCATGGCCGATTTTTTTTTTTTTGACACGTGGCCAGCCACTTGTATTAAAGACAATTGTGAGGGCACGTGCCTTGAAGATTGCGCATTAAGGAGAGGGCAAGCCGAATTTAAACACGTGGTTAGCTACGTGAATCTGGTTAAAGATGGAGGCCACGTATCATGGAATGAAATTTTACGACCGCATGCATTAAAGAAAGAGAACCACCTTTTAGAGGGATTTTATTTTTCGACACAACGACAGATTCAGAGCATGGACAGTATGGGTGAGCAGAGGCTCAGAAGGACAGTCTGACCGAAGTGGCGGTGCAGGTCAATGAGGTCATTAATGAGGGCTTCTTGGTAGGTCGGGCAGTGACCCATTTATGATCGAGAAATTTGAAGCTTCGAAGGGAGGGAAATTTGAATTGGAATTTTTGTTAGGTGAAGGCATTAATTGCCGAGAGGATCGGGGGCCTCGTTAAAAAAGCCCAAAAATTTGTAATTGAAGTGGGGAGGTGGATCGGAGAACAGAGGAGGTAGTATAGTGGAAGAACAGAGCCGAAGTCGGCTATTGTAAAGCCTGCGGGCTGTGTTATTTGATGCCTATAAATATTTTATGAAGCTTTGAAATGAAAATTTGGAATTGGTAATGTGTCGTTCTTCCCGTCCTTGTCAGTTGTATCAGAGTAGGAGTTCCTGAGCGTACAACAGACCGTCGAAGGAGAGAGGCAGTTGTACCAGGACGTGTGGGAGGGTTTGAGTTTGGGTGAAGATGCCTCCAAGAAGAAACCCGATGGGTGGAAGAGGCATGGCGAGCGAGAAGATTTTTGGGCATTGCGGCGGCAAGTCCGAGGCCCTGCAAGAAGAGCTACGTAGAGGACGTGAGCCGAGAAGGGATGCAGACAGTGAGGATGAAGTGGAAGAGGAGAATGAGTTTGAAGAAGAGGAAGAAGATGTAGATCCGACCCATGCCAGATTGTACAAGGCCATATCCCAAATCGGGAAGAGGCCGAAGTTAGAAGTTCCTACGTATTATGGGAACTTGAACCCAGAGGAGTTGATAGACTGGGTGAATGATTTATAAGAATATTTTGAATACGAAGAGTTGAAGACCCTAATCGGGTCAGATTTGCTAAGACCCGACTGAAGGGTCATGCTAGCATATGGTGGAAGGGGGTACAGTTGGAGAGGAACCGAAGAGGAAAAGAGCGGATAACCAGGTGGGATAGAATGGTGGAGAAATTAAAAAGACAGTTCATCCCCGTTGACTATGAACTGGACCTGTTACGAAAAATGCAAAGCTTGAGGCAGATGAACAGAACAGTTCAAGAATATACGGAGGAATTTTACAAAATCTCCATCAGAATCGGGAATTTGGAAGCAAGTAAGGAAAAAGTGGCCCGTTACATTAATGTGTTGAGGCCCAGTGTTCAGGAGGAGTTGAGTTTGGTTCGGGTAAGCACCATCGAAGATGCTTACCAATTTGCTTTAAAGGTTGAAGAAAAGTTGAACAGAAGGTTTGACAACAAGCAAAAAGTAAAAGGATCGGGAGGAAATAACGGTGGAAAGAAAGAAGGAAAGGAAGAGAAGAAAGAAGACGAGAGCAGTAGCCGAGGTCAGAAAGAAGAATATGAAGACCCAAAACCGCAAGTTCAGAATGATAACTACCCGAGAGGAAGGGGTAGATTTGGATGCGGGAATGAAAGGGGATTATTCCGTGGAACATGTTTCCACTGTGGTGAAGAAGGGCATCGTGCATTTGAGTGCCCACAACACCGGGAAAGAACAAATAAGAAGCAAGTGGGTCCTGCCAGAGCAGTTGTGGTAGTTGAAGATGCTGACTCAGAGCATTCTGAAGAAGCTGAAAAGGGAGAAGCCATGATTGTGAGAAGGACCATGTTGGTGGAAGAAGACAAATCTGAACAGAGGAGAAGCCTATTCCATACTCGGTGCAAGAGTGCAGGCAAAGTTTGCAATGTGATCATCGACAATGGAAGTACAGACAACTTAGTTTCCGAGGATATGGTTACTAAGTTGCAGTTGGAGAGAAGGAGGCACCCACACCCGTATCGGATTGCGTGGTTGCGGAAGGACCACCGAGCTTGGGTTCGGGAACAGTGTTTAGTCACGTTCCAGATTGGGAGATACTAGGATGAAGTCCTGTGTGATGTATTCCCCATGGATGCTTGCCATTTGCTGTTGGGCAGGCCATGGCAATTTGATCGGAGTGCAGTGCATGATGGCCGTGCAAATACTTATTCCTTGGTGAAAGATGGAATGCGGCACAAGTTGAAGCCATTGCAGACCGAAGATGAGAAGGTGTGCAGTAATGCCAAAATTTGTCTGGTAGAGGGCAGAAAATTTTCTTGCCAAGAAGCGGGATTTGAACAGGTTACAGAAGCAGGTAAATGTCGGAAGATGTTGCCGAAAGCGGTGACTAGACAACACCGAAGTGAAGATCACTTCTCTATCTACCCCGGGTGTCTGATGCAGGAGCATCCGGAGACGGTAAAACAACCTTGCATCTTACAAGTTTCTTTTCTAAGTTATTTGCATTTTGATCGATTTACTTCAGTGTTGAGTAAGGTTCTGTGGGGCAATTCTTGGTTGGAAGAAGTTTTAAGGCAAAAGGGAGAGGGGTCACGAAATCACGACATGTCATGATTTCACGACATGTCGTGAAATCGCGACCCCAAAAGTTGCAGTGTATTGTTTGGCGGGTTCCGTCGCGATATCGCGACGTCGCGATATCGCGACCGTTTTGCAAAGCAGCGGGGAGGAGTGTAAGTTGTCACGATATCGCGACGTCGCGATATTGCGACGATCTACAGAACATGGCGGAGGAGTTGAGTCCTGTCGCGATATCGCAACAGGTCGCGATATCGTGACCTATCGCGATATCGCGACAAATCAAAAACTGCCATGTGGCGTATTTCCAAGGTAGTACCAAGGGTTAAGACAAACCCAAGATCATGGCAAAGGACCTCAGAAAGGTGAAGACGAAGGTGGAGGGGTCGACCGTGACCAAGTAAAGTTAAGGTCGAAGAAAATAGTGGACGGCTAGGCATGGCCAATTTTTTTTTGACACGTGGCCAGCAACTTGTATTAAAGACAATTGTGAGGGCACGTGCCTTGAATATTGCGCATTAAGGAGAGGGCAAGCCGAATTTAAACACGTGGTTAGCTACGTGAATCTGGTTAAAGATGGAGGCCACGTATCATGGAATGAAATTTTACAGCCGCATGCATTAAAGAAAGAGAACCACCTTTTAGAGGGATTTTGTTTTTCGACACAATGGCAAATTCAGAGCATGGACAGTATGGGTGAGCAGAGGCTCAGAAGGATAGTTTGACTGGAGCGACGGTGCAGGTCAATGAGGCCATTAATGAGGTCTTCTTGGTAGGTCGGGCAGTGACCCATTTATGACCGAGAAATTTGAAGCTTCAAAGGGGGGGAAATTTGAATTGGAATTTTTGTTAGGTGAAGGCATTAATTGCCGAGAGGATCGGGGGCCTCATTAAAAAAGCCCAAAAATTTGTAATGGAAGGGGGGAGGTGGACCGGAGAATAGAGGAGGTAGTACAGTGGAAGAACAGAGCCGAAGTCGGCTATTGTAAAGCCTGCGGGCTGTGTTATTTGATGCCTGTAAATATTTTATGAAGCTTTGAAATGAAAATTTGGAATTGGTAATGTGTCGTTCTTCCCGTCCCCGTCAACTATCGTGATTTCGTGACATGTTGGAAGAGAGAAAAAGCAAGAAAAACTGTCACGATTTCGCGACATGTTGGAAGAGAGAAAAAGCAGGAAAAACTGTCATGATTTCGCGACATGTTGGAAGAGAGAAAAAGCAAGAAAAACTGTCACGATTTCGTGACATGTTGGAAGAGAGAGAAAAAGCAAGAAAAACTGTCACGATTTCGCGACATGTTGGAAGAGAGAGAAAAAGCAGGAAAAACTGTCACGATTTCGCGACATGTTGGAAGAGAGAGAAAAAGCAGGAAAAACTGTCATGATTTCGTGACATGTTGGAAGAGAAAAAGGCAAGTGGAAAAACTGTCGCGATTTCGTGACATGTTGGAAGAGAAAGAGAAAGCAGGAAAAAGTGTCACGATTTCGTGACAAGTTCGAAGAAAGAGAACAAGTAAGAAAAGTGTCACGATTTTGTGACATGTCGCATTTTCGCGACTAAAATAGGAGAGAGAAAGTAAGTTTGAAAAGTGTCACGATATCACGACATGTCGCATTTTTGCGAAAAAAGAAAGAGAGGAAGCGTATGAAAGCAGAACTGTCATGATTTCATGACAAAAGCAGAAAGCAAGACTTTCGAAAGTGTCATGATTTTACGACAAAAGAAAGAAGAAAAAAGAATGTCACGATTTATGAAAAGGAAAGAAGACATGTCACGATTTCATGACAAAAGAAAGAAGAAGAAGTGCGATTTCACGACAAAAGAAGAAGACTTAAGAATGTCACGATTTCATGACAAAAGCAAAGAAGTAAAGTGCAAAACCAGAAGTGTCACGATTTCATGACAAAGAGAAGAAGACTTGAAGGGAAGTGTCACGATTTGACAAAAGCAAAGAAGCTAAGTAGAATGTCACGATTTCACGACAAAAGCTAAGTTGAAGACTACGGAAGCGAAGTGTCACGATATCATGACAAAAGCAAAGACGAAGTCTATGGAAGCAAAATGTCATGATATCATGACAAAAGAAAAGATGAAGTCTACGAAGGTAGAAATGTCATGATATCATGACAAAAGAATAGAGAAAGCATACGGAGGTGAAAGTGTCATGATATCATGACATGTATTTTCATGGCAACAACAACAAAAGAAGCTACAGAGGTAGAAATGTCATGATTTCATGATAGGTCATAAATGCGCAAGTCAAGAAGGAGAACCCGAATGAAATGAGAAGTATGACAATGGACCGACATCACTACGACATTTACAGGTTATAGAGTGATTTCATACTGCTAAAATACGAAGAGTGATCAAAAGTCAATATGGCGGTTACAGGGTCTATCTAGAATGAAATCATCAAGCGATGGATAAACCGAACATCTTCTTGAGTTGAAGCCGACGAAGACCGATGACAACCGACTAAAATTAGGGTTTACAGTTGTTATGAAAGCCGACTAAGATTAGGATTTACAACGACTAAGATTAGGGTTTTCATCATAAAAAATATTGTTATAAAAGGAGGGTTGTTTGGAGAATTGAGGATATGGTGGAATGTGTGTGAAATACGGTCATTGTGCGCAGAGAGCAAGTCGTGTCGAATCGTGCTAAGTGCAAAATTTGCAAAGAGAGCAGAGTGTGCAAAAGGGAGAAGATGATCATGAAGTTTGACTATAACGAAGCAGAGTGTGCGAAGTGATTGTGCAGAGAGAGCAGAGTGCGCAGAGAACGCAAAGGTGAAGAAGACCAGTTAGGGTCTTGCAAAAGCAAAGGTATCTTACTGTCAAACTTATAGATTCAAATTGAAGTCCAAGTTGCAGCTTGGCATCAGGGGTTGGTGCTCCTTTCTGTTGGTGCAGATAAATCAAGGGTTGGTGCTCCTTCTATTGGTGCAGATAAATCAAGGGTTGGTGCTCCTTTCTATTGGTGCAGATAAATAAGGGGTTGGTGCTCCTTTCTATTGGTGCAGATAAATAAGGGGTGGGTGCTGGTAAATTGATTGTAAAGTTGGTGCTTTGCAAAGGCTAGATTTGGATGGTAGTCCAAGCAGTCAATTTTTGAGGAGTAGCCACATTGGTGAACCTCATTAAATCTTGTGTTGTGTGATGCTCTTTTGTTATACTTGTTGTATCTAGTAATAAGTTTTAATTGTTATGGTATTAAGAGCTATAAATTTAAGTTTATAGAGCTACACTGATTCACCCCCCCTCTCAGTGTCATTGTAAGACTAACAATTGGTATCAGAGCTAAGTTCTTGTACAAGCTTAACCGGCTAGGGTGATCTTGGAAGTAACACAATGGCGGTGAAGCTCTTTTCATGGCATTTGAAGAAGTAAAATTAGAAAAGGAAGGAGTGAACTCTAAAGTATGTGGTGAAAACCTGAGGCTGAAGTAGATCTAGAAGGTGAGTTGATCTCTGCACTTGAAGAGTGGAAAATAGAGAGGAAAAAGAATAAGAAAATTTCAAAAAATCTTGAGGATGCAAATGAAATCATAACCAGTCTGAAAGTACAGACAGAAGAATACAAGAAAATATCTAAAGATCTCGAAGTACAAATTACCATGAAAATAGATTATTGTTGCAAACTAGAAGAAGAGAATGTTGGTTTACGGATGCAGATAGAAGAGATGAATCACAAAATTAGTTGCTATCACAAATGCGAAGAAAGTTCTATGAAGTTGGATAAGATTATAAATGACCAAAGGCCTGCAGGCATCAAATTTGGTCTGGGTTTCATCGAAGGAGAATCATCAAATGGATCAAAGGCCAAAAATGTAGAATCCATAAAGAATGAAGATAAGAAATAGGTTGATCAAGGAAAAATGTCTCATGCAAAAGAAAGCAATAATGCCAGGCATGAAAGGAGAATTGACAATGATGGATTCACCAATGTCACACATCAAAGAAGAAGAAGACCTATGGCTCCTACGACAACATGGCAAAGACCATCACCCAGGTTCAATTATCCCTTTTCTGGTTTTTGTTTTAAATGCAATGGCTATGGACATAAAATCTCAGACTGCAAATATAATGTAAGACCAAGGAATTTCACCAGTAGAAATGCTTTTTCTCCTTTGATGAATTATACAGTAGAATGTTATAACTGTCATAATTTTGGGCACATTGCAAGAAACTGTAGAAGTACATTTGCATCAAATCAGTTTCAGGGAAGAAAATTTCAACCAAATAGGATGAGACAAAATAGAAAACTTCTCGAAAAACATGCACAAGCTATTGATAAGGGAAAGGCAAAACAAGAGCCCAAAACTACTATCAAAATGGAGTGGAAAGAAAAAGAGCGACTTAAGGAAGAAAAGGAATCCTTAATCGTACAAACAACATTTAAAGCACAGAATAAATATGTACCATGGATACTTGATAGTGGATGCTCCAGTCATATGACAGGTGACAAACAAAAATTTGAGAAGTTACAGAAATATGAAGGTGGTTCAGTAAAGTTTGGAAATAATGATGGAGCTAAGATAGTTGGCAAAGGTTCAGTTAAAATTAGTGACGGAAAAATTAAGTCGGAAGAAGTCTTGTTTGTGGATGGTTTGAAACATAACTTGTTGAGCGTAAGTCAGATTTGTGATAAAGGTCATGAAGTAGTTTTTAAGAAGCAGGGTTGTGAAGTCGAAAAACAAACAGTGGAAAATTGATAGCAACTGGATCAAGGACATCTGGAAACCTGTACACGCTCTCAGAGACTTCAGAAGGAGCTTGTTTTATTGGATAGGAAGAAGAAAATTGGTTGTGGCACAAGAGACTCGGTCATATCAGTTTTGATAATCTAGTAAAAATCAACTCAAAAAGGGCAGTGAGAGATATTCCCACCATCAACAAACCTGCAAACAACATTTGTGCTTCATGCCAAAAGGGGAAGCAAACTAGAGTCACATTCAAAACAAAAGAGTACTACACAAGCAAACCTTTGGAACTAATACACACCGATTTATGTGGACCCATGAGAACACAAAGCATAAATGGTGACAAATATTTTATGTTGTGCATTGATGACTATTCCAGAATGACATGGATATTTTTCTTGAAGCATAAATCAAAAACCAAGTTGAGAATGAAACAGGAAAGAGGATCAAATGTTTAAGATCAGATAGAGGAGGAGAATTCATTTCAGAGGAGTTTACAGAGTACTATGAAAAATACGGTATTAGGAGACAGTTTTCAGCAGCCAGGACACCTCAGCAGAATGGAGTGGTAGAAAGAAAGAACAAGACAGTGCAGGAAATGGCACGGACTATGTTGGTTGAAAGTAGAGTAGCAGACAGATTTTGGAAAGAAGCAGTCCATACTACGGTGTATATCCAAAATAGGTACATGCTGAGAACACATGAAAGCAAAACTCCTTATGAGTTGTGGTTCGGTAAAAGGGCAACAACAAAATACCTCAAAGTTTTTGGCAGCAAGTGCTACATCAAAAGAATTGAAGATAATCTTGGTAAGTTTGAAGATAGAGCGGATGAAGGTATTTTTGTTGGTTATTCATCAAAAAGCAAAGCTTACAAATGCTACAACAAGAGGCTAAAGAAAATTGTGGATAGTGTCGATGTTAAATTTGATGAAGGTAGAGAACGAGTAATTAGCTATGAAAAGAACTACCCAATTTATGAAGAGGTTATTGAAGGAGATGAGGAAAACGAAATGGAAAAGATACAAAAAATTGACTCAGATGATTTAAGTTGTGATTCAGAAGTGGAAGAAAATAAGAAATTCAAAACAAGCAATTGCAGAAAAATCATCCTAGAGAGCAAATAATTGGAGACCCCAAAGTTGGTGTTCAGACAAGAAGAAGAGTAGTAAGTAACTACTCTCTATTATCCAAGCATTGAGCCCAAAAATGTTGTCTGACGCAAGCAAAGATGAAAGTTGGATGAAGGCAATAAATGAAGAATTAGATCAGATCGAGAAAAACGAAACTTGGGAGTTAGTACCTAGACCTGCAAATAAAAATATAATCGGGACTAAATGGATTTTTCGAAACAAATTGAATGAAGACGGACAGGTAGTCAGAAATAAAGCAAGATTGGTATGTAAGGGTTATGCACAAGTTGAAGGCATTGACTTTGAGGAAACTTTTGCACCAGTAGCTAGACTAGAGGCAATTAGAATGTTTCTGGCTTTAGCAATCTACAAGAATTTCAAAGTTTATCAAATGGATGTGAAATCAGCGTTTTTGAATGGGAAACTTGAAGAAGAGGTTTATATTGAGCAACCAGATGGTTTCCAACTTGGTGATGATCCCAACTTGGTTTGCAAGTTGAAGAAAGCATTATATGGCTTAAAACAGGCACCCCGAGCATGGTATGCAAGGCTAGACAACTATCTCACTCAACAAGGGTTTAAGAAAGGTATGGTGGATAGTAATTTGTATGTCAAAACAGAAAATGGGCATCTTATTGTTCTTGTTGTATACGTAGATGATATCATATTTGGCAGCAGAAAAGATGAGTCGTGTAAAGATTTAGCAAATAAGATGCAGAAAGAATTTGAAATGTCAATGATTGGTGAACTTTCGTATTTCCTCGGGTTGCAAGTTAATCAAAATAAGAAGGGCATATTTATTTCTCAAGTTAAATATGTGAAAGAGATGTTAAAAAAGTTCACAATGGAGGATTGTAAGCCAGTTAGCACTCCCATGACGACAAGGTTGCAAGTTGAGCAAGGATGACAAATCTCCACCTGTTGATCAAACCATGTACAGATCTATGATTGGGAGCTTACTGTACCTGACAGCTACCAGACCAGATATTTTGCAGGTAGTATGCATGGTAGCATGATTTTAGGCTAATCCCAAGGAGACTCATGTGACAGCAGTGAAGAGGATTCTTCGGTACCTCAAGGGTACTATGGAGTATGGGTTATGGTATCCGAAAGGTAAAGACTTCACCCTTATTTCGTATTCAGATGCAGATTGGGCAGGAGGTGTCGATGACAGAAAGAGTACCAATGGAGGTGCATTCTATCTTGGAGACAGATTGGTCACGTGGCACAATAAGAAACAAGAGTCAGTTTCTTTATCGACAGTAGAGGCAGAATATATTATAGCGACAACATGTTGTACGCAGGTATTGTGGATGAAACAAACCCTGAAAGAT
The DNA here is from genome assembly GCA_028583015.1 of Wollemia nobilis. Taxonomy (NCBI): domain Eukaryota; kingdom Viridiplantae; phylum Streptophyta; class Pinopsida; order Araucariales; family Araucariaceae; genus Wollemia; species Wollemia nobilis. The sequence continues at coordinate 50,115 of JAQPPZ010005330.1, forward strand.
CTTGGTATTAGCTTCAGTGAGCCAATATCAGTTAAGTGTGATAACACCAGTGCCATTAACATCTCCAAGAATCTGGTTATGCATTCACGCACAAAACACATTGCTATCAGGTATCACTTTTTGAAGGAGAAAGTTGCGGAAGGTGAGGTTAAGTTGGATTTTGTTCCAACTACAGAGCAAGTAGCGGATATCTTCACAAAACCATTGCCCAAGGAAGTTTTTGAGTACCTTCGCAATAAATTGGGAGTGGTCACACTTCCCAAGAATTGACTAGCTACAGGGATCACATTCTCGGGGGGAGCATTTAAGTATTTGATTATCTTTTTGCTCATGTTCATGATTTTTGCTAAGTGTAATAAATTTTGCCCGAGAATGTTGTGCATGGACTCAGGGGGAGTCTGCAGTAGCCCTTTGGTATTATTGTCAAAGGGGGAGAAGAGTTACAAGAAATTGCACATGTGTTGCCAAAAATTCCAAAGGGGGAGATTGTTGAGCAAGGTGCAGCAACAGTATTGTCATTGTTGTCAACACAGTCAGATAGATCTGTTGATGCAGTGGACAGGAAGTTCAAAAGCTATTCAGATGCAGAAGACAGGAGTTCAAAGGTTATTCAGAGTATGTACAGTGATTTTCCAAGAAGACCGAAGTGGCCCATATGCAAAAGATCAAAGAAAAAGACAAGTAAGAAAAGTGTCGCGATATCGTGACATATACAGCAGGCAAGAAAAACTGTCACGATTTCGTGACATGTTGGAAGAGAGAGAAAAGCAGAAAAACTGTCATGATTTCATGACATGTTGGAAGAGAGAGAAAAAGCAGGAAAAACTATCATGATTTCATGACATGTTGGAAGAGAGAGAAAAGTGGAAAACTATCACGATTTCATGACATGTTGGAAGAGAGAGAAAAGGAGAAAAACTGTCACGATTTCATGACATGTTGGAAGAGAAAAAGGTAAGTGGAAAAACTATCACGATTTCATGACATGTTGGAAGAGAAAGAGAAAGCAGGAAAAGTGTCACGATTTCATGACAAGTTCGAAGAAAGAGAACAAGTAAGAAAAGTGTCACGATTTCATGACATGTCGCATTTTCATGACTAAAATAGGAGAGAGAAAGTAAGTTTGAAAAGTGTCACGATATCATGACATGTCGCATTTTCATGACAAAAGAAAGAGAGGAAGCGGAAGTAGAACTGTCACGATTTCATGACAAGTGTCACAATTTCATGACAAAAGAAAGAAGAAGAGTGTCACAATTTCATGACAAAAGGAAAGAAGACTTAAGTGTCATGATTTCATGACAAAAGAAAGAAGTAAGTACGAAGGAAGTGTCACGATTTCATGACAAAAGTAAGAAGAAGACTTAAGGAAGTGTCACGATTTCACGACAAAAGCAAAGAAGTAAAGTACGAAAGTAGAAGTGTCATGATTTCATGACAAAAGCGAGAAGAAGATCTTAAGGAGAAGTGTCACGATTTAGACAAAGCAAAGAAGCTAAGTAAGAGTGTCACGATTTCACGACAAAAGCTAAGTTGAAGACTATAGAAGCAGAAGTGTCACGATATCATGACAAAAGCAAAGTCGAAGTCTATGGAAGGAAAATGTCACGATATCATGACAAAAGAAAATATGAAGTCTACGAAGGCAAAAATGTCATGATATCATGACAAAAGAATAGAGAAAGCGTACGAAGGAGAAAGTGTCATGATATCGTGACATGTATTTTCATGGCAACAACAACAAAAGAAGCTACAGAGGCAAAAATGTCATGATTTCATGATAGGTCATAAATGCGCAAGTCAAGAAGGAGAACCCAACTGAAATGAGAAGTATGACAGTGGACCGACATCACTACGACATTTACAAGGGATAGAGTGATTTCATACTACTGAAATACGAAGAGTGATCAAAAGTATATGGCGTTACAGGTCCTATGAATGAAATCATCAAGCGATGGATAAACCGAACATCTTCTTGAGTTGAAGCCGACGAAGACCGATGACAACCGACTAAAATTAGGGTTTACAATTGTTATGAAAGCCGACTAAGATTAGGATTTACAGCCGACTAAGATTAGGGTTTTCATCATAAAAAATATTGTTATAAAAGGAGGGTTGTTTGGAGAATTGAGAAGATGGTCGAATGTGTGTGAAATACGGTCGTTGTGCGTAGAGAGCAAGTCGTGTCGAATCGTGCTAAGTGCAAAATTTGCAAAGAGAGCAGAGTGCGCAAAAGGGAGAAGACGATCGTGAAGTTCGACTGTAACGAAGTAGAGTGTGCGAAGTGATTGCGTAGAGAGAGCAGAGTGCATAGAGAACGCAAAGGTGAAGAAGACCAGTCAGGTCTTGCAAAAGCAAAGGTATCTTACTGTCAAACTTATAGATTCAAATTGAAGTCCAGGTTGCAGCTTGGCATCAAGGGTTGGTGCTCCTTTCTATTGGTGCAGATAAATAAGGGGTTGGTGCTCCTTCCAGTTGGTGCAGATAAATCAGGGGTTGGTGCTCCTTTCTATTGGTGCAGATAAATCAGGGGTTGGTGCTCCTTTCTATTGGTGCAGATAAATAAGGGGTTGGTGCTCCTTTCTATTGGTGCAGATAAATAAGGGGTTGGTGCTCCTTACAGTGGGTGCTGGTAAATTGATTGTAAAGTTGGTGCTTTGCAAAGGCTGGATTTGGATGGTAGTCCAAGCAGTCAATTTTTGAGGAGTAGCCACATTGGTGAACCTCGTTAAATCTTGTGTTGTGTGATGCTCTTTTGTTATACTTGTTGTATCTAGTAATAAGTTTTAATTGCTATGGTATTAAGAGCTGTAAATTTAAGTTTATAGAGCTACACTGATTCACCCCCCTCTCAGTGTCATTGTAAGACTAACACTTGCCTAAATTCTAACAAGACATATTTGAAATTTTTCCTCAATCCTTCTTGCATCTATGGTTCAAATATTTTGTCTAAAAAAATACATATGCTTTGTCTATAACATTAAGCCATATATCTCTATTCTTTTGGGACCAAGATGACTCTTCAATTTTTAATATATCATGAAAATAAAAAAGTAATTATTTTTCTTGCACACAAGTATCTTGATACATTCCATTGAATTCTACTATTTCTAGTAAATTGTTAAAATATTTTACATTCGAAATGGTCATTTTACCATTTAGGTATTTTATCTTTTGAATAAATTTGATCCTTCAAACCTTGCTTCATCATACCATAACATAACTATTAGGAAGAAATCAAGGTTTTGGAACCACATAGACTAAAATCAAAATGGATTTGTATGACCATTTTTTGAGTAGATCACATATCAAGAGAATGGGTTGTTGTTTTGATCTTATCTATGATATATCTAGTGATATGGTATACTTATTCAATATTGTATTAAATAAGAAACATATATTCAATATTATTTATAAATAAATTTTTCCAAGCCCTATATTTTCATATATCTAAAGCAATAGCATCATAAAGTATATTTGAATTAATAAATAAAGAAAAAATTTATATTCATTCAAACCATTTATGAGTACCAACCCATATTTTCCAAAGGAGATATAACCATGCTAAAATACTACCCAATAATCCATGGCTCATTATTATGAATAATTATTAACCTTGACCTAAATAAATTAAGTTTCTTTCCACATCATCCATGAGGAGTAACTATAGTTGGAGCATACAAATTTATAACTTTTAGAATAAGTAATTATTCTCTTAAGTTATACTAGGATAGACTTACTTGAGTTTCCACTCCTTCATGAGTCAGGTGAATTCTCAGTTATAGTCTACATAAAATTTGATGATTTGTTGTAATCCAATGGCTCTCAATGATCCACTTTGTTATTTATACAAAGTTTATCCATGGAATAATCAATCAGTTCTATTTAGTTTCTTCAAATATTGTAATGATTTGTAGTTCTACTCTTGGGAAATTCTAACATGGTACCAGAGTAGGATAGATTCTGCTAGGCATTCACTCTTTAAGGCAGCCTCTCGAACTGGTTATTACTCCCTTATCTTTTGTTTTTTTAAAGAAAGAGTTTTATATCTATTGTGGATTGTTTTTTTAATATCTGCAATTTTCTTTTGAGGAATTTGCTTATGGTAATATCTAGATAAATATTTTTTTACCTTGTTATGCAAATACTCTCCTCATTTTTTTTTGAAATTTTATGTGTCCTCCTCGACTGCCTATTTTTTAATTTTTTTTTCTCCATCTCGAACGCAGCTCACTTCGGATCCATTTAGCCATCACTGTGTATCACTCAAAAGTGGAGACTAAATATTCATAGGCAATAATATTTTGGTGCGCAATATAATTTTTTTTAATTGAAATTTGGATTTTTTTATATCTTCGTGATATATTTAATTAGAGGAAGCAGTGCTCCTCACGTAAAAATAGAATGGACTTTTGGCCTAACTTTGAATAGACTAAAGTCCATTTATTTTTTTTAGAAATGTGGCTTTTGGCCATTGCTTATATTGGCACGCATAGAGACCACGTCTAATAAAACAGGCATTTTACTAATTAAATATCAATCGTTCGAAGATCTTGTGATTTTCAAATCTTCATTCAACTCGAACTTTTTCCATTTTTTTTGTCCTTCGGAGCTAAGGAAGAACTTCAATTTTTTTGTTATATAATCATCTTAACAATGTTTGAATAATATTATTCTCTTGTTTTGAATAGTGTTTCTTCATTTAAGCATTATACTGATGATTTTTTTTGTGGTGCCTATCATCCTCTATTCTTTGAGGATATCTGCAAGTGCACCATAGATGGATATTCAACAGAACTTGTTTTGTGATTTGTGTTAGATTTTTTTGATGCCTAACGTCTTCCAGTTTTAAGGAATATCTTTGTGTGTGTGGCACCATTGCCTTCCTCTCATCTTCCAGGAAGCCTCTCTTCTCATTGCCTTCTCTGCTAATTCGGGTGTCTTCCCTGCATTTCACATACAAAACCACAAGAGACTCTATGCTAAAACAAAGATTGTAACATCCTCATTCCTGAGAGCCTCTATAGTGTGTGCCTTTCTGGTGTCTTCTAGGAATCTTATCTTCTCAGTGCCTTCTCTGCATACTACAGCACCTTCCCTACGTATCACAATCGCAACAAGAGGTGGTAATCAATTATTTAATTTTTTATAATGTTCAATTCCTTTATTAACCTTTCAAGTGCAGTGATAAGAAGCAAACCTTTAAAATTTTACATTTTTTGAAGCTCTAATCTCGATTATCATGGATGTCGACCCTTCAGGTATCATTATAATATTTTATGTTTCTGCCCTACTCAACTATCGGTGCAATGAATCATAGTCTTTCAAATATCCTTCCTCGTTGCCCATTGGTGTCGCTTGTTTTTTGACAGACGCAACATCAATGTTTCTTCGCTACCTCTTGTCCTCTATCTAATGTCAAATAAATTTTAGCTCAGATCTGCTATATTTTTTAAGATAAAAATATACATCTAATCTCTATTTAAAATTGTAGCCTTCAAAATTTTCTATTCGTTTCTTTTCGGACTCTCCTTGGCTAGAAGATATAAAGGACAGATGTAATCTATAATATATTTTTTGGGGGGGGTTTTATAGGTGCCTTTTTGCACCTATCATAGCATTGAGGGGGGTTGTTATTGCGTCAATTTTTTGCCTCTTATTTTTGCCTCATTACATTTGTTATAAGTCATTTGTTTATAAATCTTGGTAATGAAATATAAGTGAGGATAATTGATTTCAATTTACATTCCTTAAATACATTAAATATCATAAATAAAAATATTTTATTCTTTGTTTAATTCCTTCTTAAAGCAAATATCTATATTAAACAACTTACTTTGTTCTAATTAATTTTCTTTCCAAATTTCTTTAATATTATATAGAGATTTTTTTAGTGGATTTAAGTGAGGATATATCATTAATATATATATTATTTTATTATTTCCTTTCTTGCAATAGGTATCTATATTAATGAACTTATTTTGATTAATTTTTTACAAATAATTATTTAATTTATATAAAAAAAAAATTGATAAAGGAATTTAAGTGAGGATATCTCTTTAATTAACCCTTGTTAATTTATTTTATTATAAATTCATTATTCCTTTCTTAAAAATGTCTAAAGAGCAAATATAGTAAATCAACTATGCACCTATATTGGAAATTCTAAATAACTTATAGTTTCCCTCACGTAAGGGCGGGTTATTAAGATAACCAATATAGGAGTCTCGCTGATTAAAAGCCTATGTTATAAGTATCAAATCTACTCAATACTTATAGTTTTCCTCTCGTAAGGGTGGGTATTTGAGGAGAAAATATATATAGGCCTAGCATATTTGTTTTCATTAGCCTAAGATTAATATCAAAACTCCTAAAAATTACTTATAGTTTCCCTCTCGTTAGGGCAGGCATTTTTGAGATATTTGGTGTTTCTTAAAATCTTTTGTTCACTAATATCCATTGCATTCTCTAAATTAAAGTTAAAGGGAAGAATTTTGGGTTCACTTCAATTTTATTTGGTAAAATAAATTCAATGAATACAATTGATCCTCTCACTCCTTACAACTACCATACATGGAAACCCAAAATATTAAATCTCATTTCTCAAAAAGGGCTCACACACCTATTATAAAAAAAACAACCTGATTTTGAAAAAGAATATGAAAAATTTATTCATAAAGGAAATATGTATGAAAAAATGGGTATTATAAGCTCTAATGTAAATGAAATCTTATGGTTTCACATTACAGATTGTAAAACTCCTAATGAAATTTGATAGAAACTAAATAACTTGTTTGGGAAAGTAAATCAAGTAAGATCAATGCAACTAGAAGCATAATTAACAACATTATCTCCTGAAGACTTCATTATATTGTTGACTTTCTCACCAAATTCAAAGAAGTCCTCAATCAATACAAAGGCAGTGGGAAGAATAAAACTGAAGAATAATTCATTTATCTAATTATTTATAAACTAAATGGTGTATTTCAAATCTTTGCAACCACCTTTCTATCTACAAAAGATGCTCTTGGTGCAACTTTTAAAATGCCCTCCTTAGAAGAATTTTGTGATAGACTAACTAGGGAAGAAACAAAACTTGTAAAATATGATATCTCTTCCTCTTCCTCAAAATACTTAGTATCCTCCACCTCTACTAAATAAAAATTCAAAAATAAATAAAGGAATCCCATAACTTGTACTCACTACAAAAAGAATGGTCATTCTACAAACAAATGCTGGAAAATATTATAACAACTAGAGGAAGTTATGAAGGATCAAAAGATAGACGGTAAAAAGTAGATAGGAAAAGCCCTAAATGTTCAAGGGAAGACCACCAATACTTCATCTAATTACTGGATCCTAGATTCTACAACAACTCATCACATGACTGCTTCAGATGAGTCATTCTCTTCTATCTCCTCAAGTTCAACATGTATCATAGAATTTGGTGACTCTTCCTTTATCCCAGTCAAAGGAAAGGGTGACATATCCATTGATGGTGGCTCTATCAATAATTTTCTCTATGTTCCAAACATTGAAACAAATATCCTCTTCATCTATCATATTTGTACTTTTGGAAAGGGGAAAATTGTTCTCTTCTCTCCAATAGGATTTGAGATAAGAGACTTTCAAGACCCCCACTCTCTTATAGCCAAAGAATATATTGATCACGACAGTCACTTATTTCACTTCAAAGGATTCAAAAATCCAGAAGGGGCCTTCTATTTTGTGGCTCATGGAGATCTTGAAAGTAAAATTTGGTATGAAATGTTTGGTCATCTCAGTTATAACTACCTAAAGGAATTGAACACCCATGAAATAGTAATAGGTTAACCTCAAGTCTCTTCTATTGATGGAGTATGTCCTGGATGTGCTCTTGGAATGAAACATCAAGATCCTTTCCACCCAAGTGGTTCTCTAATAACCTCATCCCCTCCAGAGTTAATCCATAGTGACTTGATGTTTTTCCCAGAGCCTTCTTTAAAAGGAGAAAAATATGCTCTAACCTTCATTGATGAACTTTCCAGAAGAACTTGGGTCTACTTCCTAACATATGAAAGTGATGTTCTATCCCACTTCAAAATATTCAAAGCCTTACTTGAAAATCAGACCTCTTGCAACATCAAGAATATTTGCACAGATAATGGGGGGAATACTACACTAACGAGTTCTCAATATTTCTATCAATTCATGGTATAATTCATTAGCATTATGTCTCCCATAATCCACAACAAAATTTCATTACAAAGAGAAAAAACTGAACATTGAAGAAAATGGTAAACTATATGCTTCATTCAAGAGAAATTCCAAATATTTTTTGGGTAGAAGCTATTAATTGTGCAAACTATATTCAAAACCTCACACCTCATAAAGCTCTTGACCATTTAACTCCTGAATAAGCATGGAATAGCTAAAAATCGGATGCCTCCTTCTTCAATATGTTTGGGTGTACTTCTTGGGCATACATCCCAAAGAAGAAAAGGAAGGCTCTAGATAAGAAAACCAAAAATATCATCTTTGTTTTTGTGAGGAAATGAAAGCATATAGGCTCCTTTATCCCACAACCCATGAGGTCTTTTTTCATAGGAATGTCCAATTTAATGAAAAATTTCCTTAGAAAGATCCTCAACCATCCTCTTCCTCTATTGAGCCTTCTCCTATAGTAGAACCTCAATATAATGAAGAACCAACTTTAGAGATTAATTTAGAGATTGATTATCAATATGAGGAACCTATAACTCCAACTCAAAGTATTTCCACTCCTTCTACTCCTTCGACTATGCCAAAATGGGTCTGCACCATTGTTAAAGAAGCTACTTCTTACACCAAAATATTCCATCATCTAGATTAACCAACTTCATAGGCACTGGTCTTGTATGCCATTCTATTTCCTCTAATCCTAAATCCTTCAAAGAAGCAACTGGTATTAAATAATGGGATGATGCCATGAAAAATGAATTCTCTTCATTAATCAAAAATGAAACTTGGAATTTATTTCCCTTACCTAAAGTAAGTAAATTAATTTGTTGTAAATGGATTTACAGAATAAAATATGGGCCTAATGGAGAAATTGACAAACACAAATCTCGCTAAGTAGCCAAAGGTTTCTCTCAAATTGAAGGAATTGATTATGCTAAAACCTTTGCACCAGTTGCCAAAATGGATTTTGTTAGACTGGTTCTTGCTCTAGCTATGTCCCAAAAGTGTCTTGTCTTTCAAATGGATGTAAAAAGTGCTTTCTTACATGGGGACTTAAAGGAAGATATATTCATGGAACAACCTGTTGTTTTCACTCAAGACTCCTCTTTTGTTTGTAGGTTAAAGAAGTCTCTCTATGGCCTCAAACAAGCTCCTAGAGCTTGGTATGAAAAAATGGACTCCTTCATTCTTTCCTCAGGTTTTTATCATTGTGAGTCTGATAACACAGTATACATTTGGAGAGATGAAGGAAAACTCACCATACTTGTTCTATATGTTGATGATCTACTACTCACTGGTAGTGACTTCGCTCACATTCAGACTATAAAAGACTTCCTCTCTAAAAAATTTGATATGGCTAATTTGGGTCTAGCTCATTACTTTCTTGGGATCCAAATAAATCAAATAGATGCAGGAATTTCATTTTGTCAACAAAAATACACTCTAGATCTTCTTCAAAGGTTTAAAATGATAGATTGTAAACCTTCTCCTACACCTTTTCAGTCTAGATTCAATTGAAGTACTTCCTGAACATCCCCTCTATGTGATGCAACTCTATACCATCAAATTGTAGGGAGTATGTTATACCTTACTCATACTCATCCAGATATCTCATATACTATTGGCTTAATATCCAGATTCTCACATCAACCTCATTTCAGTCATTGACAAGCAACAAAAAGAATCCTTCACTACTTGCAAGGAACTACTCACTTTGGGCTCTTATATGAGGAAAAATACATGGATATCATTGGCTACATGGATTCATATTGGGTAGGTTCAATAGAAGACAAATGTTCAACTTATGGCTATGTCTTTTGTCTTGGTTCTTCACTAATTGCTTGGTTATGTAAAAAACAAGCAGTGGCCTTATCATCTACAGAGGTAGAATACAGGGAAGCAATTTTAGCAAGTTAGGAAGCTCTTTGGCTTCATCATATTCTAAGATAATTTGGTTTTTTTCATGACAAACCTATTACTCTTTGGTGTGACAATCAGAGCACAATTCATATTGTACGTAATCCAATTGAGCATCAGCGCACCAAGTACATTGATATACACATGCACTTCATTCAACAACATATTCAGAACAAGGACATATACTTGGACTATATTCCAATTGAAAATCAAGTTATAGACATCTTCACCAAGTAATTTCCTTCTCCGCGTTACATACAATTGCGAGAGAAACTTGGAGTATTACAGCTACATTGAAATAGAGGTCTTTCACCTCTCCTTTTATTATTGTATTCTTTAAAGGATGGTTTTTTCCCATGTGTTTTGTTTATCATCTCTCACTTACATATTATACATGAGTACCTCATCAGTCCATGTTGTCAATACTCATTTTTTTTGTTATTAAAGACAATATTTGCCATCCTAAGACATGCCTCTTTATTTCATAGCGAATGGTTTTTCCAATGTGGTTTTTTCACCATATCTCAAATATATTGTAAATGAGTACCTCATAAGGCCATGTTGTTGGGACTCACATTTTTTTTGTATTAAGAGGACAATATTCGCAAATTGAAAACATACCTCTTCCTTTTTTCTTTTTTGATAGATGGTTTTTCCCATAGGATTTTTACCATATCTTCAAAAAATAAACCATTGTACATGAGTACCTCATAAGGATCTATTTTCGGGATTCATTTGCACAATAAACCCCTAGTATCACTTAAGGGGGGTGTTAGAATAAGTAATTATTCTCTTAAGTTCTACTATGATAGAATTACTTGAGTTTCCACTCCTTCATTAGTCATAGTCTACATCATATTTGATGAGTTGTTGTAATCCAATGGCTCTCAATGATTAACTTTATTATTTATACAAAGTTGATCCATGGAATAATCAATCAGTTCTATTGTGTTTCTTCAAATCTTGTAATGCTTTGTAGTTCTGCTCTTGGGAAATTCTAATAGTAACCTTCTTTTTTAGCAATAAAAAAGACCAACAACTCTATTACGTTTTGCTTCTAAAAATTATCTATCTAGCTTGTATTTATTCCATGTTGTTACAATAACTATTGAATTTGTTGTAGTAGAAATTGCTACAGAATCCCTCCTTCCAAATATTTTTGAATAGATTCTTACATTCCTCACTACTTATTTTTATTTCTTGTATTAAAAAAAATGTAGGACCAAGACAACCTATTAATTCCTAACTACTACTTTAAGGGTCTCATTTATACCCCAATTATTTGAAGATATCATTCTCATCATCACTTTTTATTTGTTTTTGTAGACTTATTTCCATTTCTTGTTAACACCTCTAATATTTGATTTTGGTTTTCTAGATCAATATTCGTATAATTATTTTTCTCTTTATTTTTATTTTGATGGTCTTTCTCTGCTTTTTCCATTTTGATATTACACTTTTACCCGAATAAATCTCTTTATTTTTTCTACATTATTCATAAGGAGACTTTTCATACCTAGGTTTACATAGTCATATAAAATCTAAACTATAAGGAATAATCCTACAAACACTTTCTTCTTTATGTTTTCCTAGAAACTATAAAGTGCAAGGACCATTGTCCATAGTAATTACTTTCTTATGTTACCTTCAAAGCCCATATTGATATCCTCCACACTCCTTTCTACATTATGCTACTCTTGAAACCCTAAGATGCAAGGGATAAAATATACACTACTTTCACTTTTATTACAAGGAAAGGATTATTTAATTACTTAATGAAAATGAAGATGATTTACTTCTATTAAACTTGATATCTTCTACCTTCTATGTTTTGAAATTTGACTTTGCATATTTCTTTATAACTTTAATTTATTTTTAATTTAAACTTTCACATTGTAATTCTTCATCCCTTGTATCATTCCTTGTGTTTTGTAATAGTTCATATAAGTGGATAATGATGGTCTTCCCCATTTGAAGATGTAAATATGTAAATGGGACTTATTTGCAACTTTTTTGGAGTGTAAATCTTTGGTTTAATGTATCATCTACTATAGTATCTCATATAGTAGATAGTAATAATTTTTACCCACACTCTTTGCGGCTTATAGGGGTTTTTCACCTATAAGCCGTAAAATTTTACCCACACTCTTTGCGGCTTATTTATAAAATTAATAATAGGTAAAATATAGGTGAGGAGGTGTAATAAAATAAGATTACTATTATCAAAAAAACTTCTAATTAGTTTTTTTTGATAATAGTAATAATAAGATTGATGTTATTATTACTATTATCAAGAATAGTGTGTGAAGATTAGATTAGACATAACATTAATTTAACATTAATTAGACATACTATTATCAAATGTTTTTATATAAAATCAATTTTTTTTCAAAAATTTATGTTTTTCTTTATATAACTTAAAAAATATTAACAAGGGCATTGTATTTCAAGTTTAAATTACACATAATCAAATTTCTTAAAACAAATTGTCATAGATTAGTCAGATTGGTAAGACTTTGGATACTTACCAAAAGGAGACCAAAGTTCAAACCTTAAGACATATCCAATAAAAACAAAGTAATAATCTAACTTGATCGGCTGAATAAGTAATAATAATGAAGTACCAACCCTAAAAAAAATTATTTATACAAAATCTAAAAGTTAAAAAAAAAACTAACTCTTTATCTTGAAATTTCATGGAGATGTAACCTAAAAAAATATCAACCGCGCTTTCGCCAGCGCATTGTACTCCAATCTTCATGTACCGTGTACCATCTACTCCCACCCTTTTCCATTAAGCCGGAGCTGTGCTCAGCACAACTCATAAGGATTCCCCATGCCTCATGCAACGTTCCATCATTCGCCACGTCTCCCAACTTCAATTTAACATCGGATTTGGACGACGTCCGCACGTACAGCGCCGGAGCTTTGAGTTTTCGGCCACATATTGTCCCGTCGGTATGTTATAGGAAGGATTCGGATTCTGATATTGTCTTCGTACATGGTCGAAAGGCGTTGGCAACCAAAGATGCTTTGGTCCCTCCTCTGCCTGATCTTCCAATCCCAACGATGGGTTGGTCCCTCCAATTCCGGGTACTCCTCCTCTGCCTTAACTAAATTTTCCTCCACTGCCGCTGCCGAACGTACCAATCCCGAAGCCTCCACCTCTTCTTCTCAACATTCCACCGCTTCCGCTGTTAACCCCGTCTCCACCTTCAAAGTAGACCACACCTCGTGCTCGGTATGTCTTGTACTTTTATGGTCAGGACACCATGTCATATTTTGATTAAATAATTTGAGGATTTTAAGTTATTTAGGTTTAAATTATAGGAAAAGGTTTTTATTTTATCTGTAGTTCAAATTATATTGCCCAATGTACTTTGAATTACTTAAAAAAAAACAAATTCAAGATTTTTTTTTTGAAAATTTTTGCAAAAACTTGTATTAAAACAAAAATTATTTACAAGTTGGGAAGAGACTTTTCCCAACCTTAGTCAAATAGAACACATGCTTGCAACAGTAAAAGAAGATTTGCAATGGAGCCAAACCTCTTAAACCATTAACTAGCTAATAGGGGGATCGGTTTGGTCTGTTGATGCAACTTGTCACGATATCGCGACACTTTTTCCTTCTTCTCCTTTGGCCGCGAAAATGCAACATGTCGCGATATCGCGACACTTTTCTCCTTTGGCCACGAAAAAGCAACATGTCGCGATATCGCAACACTTTTTCCGTTCTGGCCGTGACGTTGCAACATGTCGTGATATCGCGACACTTTTTCCTCCTCTGTCGCGACGAAGCAACATGTCGCGATATCGTGACACTTTTTCTCCTTGGGCCGTGGCGTTGCAACATGTCGCGATATCGCGACACCTTTTCCTCCTTTGGTCGCGACGAAGCAACATGTCGCGATATCGCTACACTTTTTCTCTCTTGGCCGTGATGTTGCAACATGTCATGAAATCATGACACTTTTTCTCTCTCCGTCGCGACGAAGCAACATGTCGCGATATCACGACACTTTTTCTCTTTCGGTTGCGACGAAGCAACATGTCGCGATATCACGACACTTTTTCTCTCTTGGCCGCGATGTTGCAACATGTCGCAAAATCGTGACACTTTTTCTCTTTTGGCCACGATGATGCAACATGTCGCGATATCGCAACAATTTTCTCCTTTGGTCGCGACGAAGCAACATGTCGCAATATCGCGACACTTTTTCTCCTTTGGCCGTGATGAAGCAACATGTCTCGAAATCACGAAACTTTTCTCTCTTGGCGCGACGAAGAAACATGTCGTGATATTGCGACACTTTTTCTCTCTTGGTCGCGACGATGCAACATGTCGCGATATCGCGACATTTTTCTCCTTTGGCCGCGATGATACAACATGTCGCAAAATCGTGACACCTTTTCTCCTTTGGCCGTGACGAAACAACATGTCGGGAAATCGTGACACCTTTCCTCCCTTGGCCGCGATGAAGCAACATGTCGCAAAATCATGACACCTTTCCTCCCTTGGCCGCGACGAAGCAACATGTCACGATATCGCGACACCTTTCCTCCCTTGGCCACGACGGTGCAACATGTTGCAATATCATGACACCTTTCCTCCCTTGGCCGCGACGGTGCAACATGTCACGATATCGCGACACCTTTCCTCCCTTGGCCGTGACGAAGCAACATGTCACGATATCGCGACACCTTTCCTTCCTTGGCCGGGACAAAGCAACATGTCGCGATATCGCGACACCTTTCCTTCCTTGGTCGCGACAAAGCAATATGTCACGATATCACGACACCTTTCCTCCATTTTATTTTTTTTTGATCATTAGCTCAGGGACCTTTCAAGACCTTGCCTAATCACCTCATCCTCAATGGCCATGTCACTGTGCAACTGAACCCCTACCTCCTTCTCAGCACCCATCTTAGCCAGGAAGTCGACCACTTTGTTTAAATCTCTACTCACATAAACTGGAATCACATCATCTAATTCACTTCATAGTTCCTTAATTTGAGTGACAAGAATCCTCAACCTCCATGCTTTCAAAGCAAAGTTACTCATGCAATCTAGAGCTCCAACCATTATTTGAGAATCTAATTCAAGTATTATCCTCTTGTGGCCCTGTTTAACTACCCAAATACAAGCAGATTTGATAGCTATGGCTTCTGCTTCATTGTTTGTTGCTCTTCCCAAGCCTTGCAGTTCCCAATAGAGCACTGTTCCAACATGATTCCGATAAACCACTCCAATTCCGGCTCTACTCGGATTGCCTTTTGTAGCTCCATCAGTATTAATTTTAATCCAACCTTCTGGTGGTGGTTTCCAACTAGCTTTGTCCTGTCCCTCTTGCACTTCAACCTCTTCTTCCATTGCCCCAATAACAATTTGAGTTTCCTCTTTAGCATAGACGACCACGGTTTCTATGACTTTGCTCCAAATGACCTACCAAACTCCATCTAAAGAAGAAAAAGTTTCTCTAAAAATTCTAGCATTTCTCTCCAACCACACTTGCCACCAAATAAAGTTTAATCCAAGCTCCCAACCAATACATAAAGCTTTAGATTTAAATCTACCCCTCTTCCATATTTCCCAGATATTAATCTGATTCAAGTCATCATTAACTTGAATTTTATAATATAAAAACCATCTCTCCCAAATCTGGCGCATGAATGGGCACTCAAACATCAAGTGATCAATTGTTTCCTCGCTCTTGCAGCATAAGACACATTGATATGGACCGATGATTCCTTTACATCTGAGATTATCAAAAGTGAGAATTCCATTATGCATGAATTTCCAGGCAAAAAAGTTTACTTTCGGCCAACCCTTGGACTGCCAAATCTTTCTCCAATCCTCAACTCTGATATGTATGAGGGGGAGGCTGTGGAAGGATCTTATCATATTCGTCCTTCACTGTGTAGACACCAAGGCTCCCATAGCCCCAAGCTAATTCATCCTCCTCGTCTCTACCTGTGAGAAATATTTTTGTCAAGATTTTCGTCATGATGGGTGCCAAATCCGGAGGGATTGAAATTGGCCACTCATCCAACTTCTTAAACTGCTTAAACTTATAATCCCTTAGCTAACTAGTGGTGAAATAGCTTTCAATTTGGACCCATCCCTTGGTTTCTATGGTTGTTTTTATTGGTTGCAATTCAAGAAATTCAACAATGATAGGTGGGTATTGATCCCATGAATCTGTCCAAAATCGTGCCTTCTCCCCTCTCCCCATTTTCCAAAATAAACGATCTTTTACTACCTGAGAGCCTAACTTGAGAGTCTGCCACACTAAGGATCCAGTACCATCCAAAGGGAAACGACCCACCTCATTTGGGTTTACATGTCCCAAATATTTACTGGTTAGGATTCTACTGAATAAGGAAGTTGGTTGGGAAATCCACCTCCAGTAAAGCTTTCCAGCCAAAGCTTTATTATTTAACTTGGATCTTCTCAGGCCCAAACCTCATTTTACCTTGGGCTGGGTTACTTTGTCCCAACCTACTAAGGCCCATTTCCTCTCTCCTTTCACTCCTTCCCATAAAAAATTTCTAGCCATCTTGTCCAACTCTTTCCATATAGTATGTGGGGCAGCCAGGATAGAGAATTTATAAATTGGCATGGCCTGAATGACTGACTGTAAAAAAGTTAATCTACCCTCATAGCTTAACCATTTGTGAGACCAATGATTAATTCTATCCTTGATACAATCCAAAAGATTCCTCCAGATATCTATTTTTAGTTTTTTTAAATGCAAAGGGACCCCCAAGTAAACCACTAGGAGAGAAGTCCTTGTGAATCCCAAGATCTCTAAAACTCTGTCTTGAAGCCTTTGGTCAAGATTGAAAAATACCACTTTGGATTTTTTATCATTGATGACTTGGTTTGTAGCCCTAAGGTAGACATTAAGAGTATCTCTGATCATTCTTGCTTCCCTGAAGTTGGCCACTCCCACCAATCCTGTGTCATCCACAAACTATAGGTGAGTCAAAACTTCCTCACCCACCTTGATACCTGTTAGCAAACCTTGTTGTCTTCTCCTCAAGAAAAGTCTACCTAATCCTTCAGCCAATATGAGAAAAATATAGGGAGAGAAAGGATCTCCTTGATGAAGGCCTCGAGTGGCTCCAAACGGTTGCGAGGGAAGACCCTTGATTAACACTAAGTATGTCAGAGTAGAAACACAACTCATGACCCATTCTATCCAATCCTGAGAGAAACCAAAGGCTACCATCATATTTGACAAGAAGCTCCACTCCACCCTATCATAAGCCTTTGACATATCTAATTTTATGAACATTCCTCTATTACCAGAAGTTTGCATTGAATGGATTGCCTCCTAAGCTAGAACCACACCATCCAAGATCTGCCTACCCTCTACAAAACCCCCTTGTTCCGAGGAGATAATGTTATGTAAAAGATGTTTTAGTTGCTCAACCATTACCTTTGTGATTATTTTATATATAACATTGCATAAGACAATAGGTCTATAATCTGAAATATGTACCCCCTCCTCCCTTTTGGAATTAAGGTAATGAAAGTATGATTTAATGCTTTAAGCATTCTTTTATTACCTCTGGACTCCTCTATAACAACCATTACATCCTGGACTCAAGATTTAGAAAGTGTGTCTTAATTATATATTTGGAGAGTGTGTTCCAATTATACATTTGTTTAAGTGTTCATACTAACATAAAGTTATATCTTGTTTATAATACATGAACATGCAATTTTTTTCAATACATAGGGATTATGTAATACCATTAGGTGTTGTTACTATAAACTCTAGATTCTAGTGTTTTTTTACATAATCTTTAACATTTCTTTTTTGATAATTCATTGACTTTTTTTAACATTCAAGTTGAAGGAAGAAAATTCATCTAAGATCTTATAAATTTATTTATATGTTCTTAAGAATTTGTAACTAGTTAATTATTATTATTTAATTTGGAATAAACAAATAAATTTTGAAATAGAAAATTATACACTTTACAAAATAGTTTATGAGTTATTATTGGTGTCAATCTTATATTAAAGAAATAATAAGTATATTTTATTGATAATTTTAATTTAGAAAAATAAATTGATATTATATAATTTATGTTAATATTAGAAATTGTTAAAATTTAAATATTATTTTTAAAAGTAAAAGAACGTAGATTTATAAATTATAATTTTAAACAATTAATTTTTGTAATCTATATTGAAAAATGAACTAATTCAATGCATTGTGGATAAGTGGTAAATGCAAATAATATTGTTCTAATAATTTAATTTTGTTTCTATATATTTATAAGGTAACTTTAAGATAATAAGGTTTAATATAATAATTTACTTTCTCTATATTGCCATAATAATATTGTTCTTTATAATATTGTACTAATGCATTCATTATATAATATGATGATTTTAGATGTATATAATACCAATTAAATCAATATTATATATAGCTTATAATAATAAATATATTTGAGTTATATGTTCATGTAGAGGAGTTTGAGAGCAAGTGGGTAGTTAAAACTCTCTAGTTCGAGAAGCCCAGGTTCAAATCTCTCCCCTCACATGTTGAGGATATGCTATGTAACAGTTATATCGTGACCACATAATAAATATTTACCCGCTTTAAAAAACATAATAATAAATATAATTGAATTAATAAACCAATTAAAAAAAATTAATAATAAAATTTTTATCATTCTAGAAGGTTGTCTTCTATTAATCATGTTCAAATTTAAGTTTTGACCAGTATAAAGTCCCCTATATGTAAATAGTGGATGCTTGATCTCTATGTCAGTTGTCTTAACCTCCTTATAAACTATAATTTATGGTAATCTATTACAAAGTGTTAATCAAGTTAAAATTGAGTATTTTTACCCTATATATTAAAGCTTCAAAATCAATTCAGGGACCTAGTATGTATGAGGGGACACTTGACTCCATGGTGGGATGCTAGAGATTGAGTGTATGAGAGCTTTAGTAGATGTTTAACCCATAATGGTAGTTAGGTAGCTATGTGCATCTAATTTTGCTTTGATTTGATGTAACTATGGTTTGAAATTTAACTTTTTATATTTAATAAAAAATTATTATTATAAAAAATACTGTTAAAATTATTATATTTTAAAATGTTACTTTTATAAACATCAAAATGAGTTGGATTTTTATATAAATATAATATTCTAAGGTTATTGCAATTAGATTCTATTTTTCCCTAGTAAAATATTATTTGTACATGTTCAAACAAAACCAGTGACATTATTATTAAAAAGTATCATCATTGTTATTGAAAATTTACAAGAACTATGATTTTTTTAGATTTTGTTAGTGTGAGAAACCCATATGGTTGATTCTTAGAGTTGTGAATCCCCATCCCACTATGACCTCTCCTGAGGGGGAGAGTTGAGTTTATCAATAGGGAATTCAACACACAACCCCACACACCGTGGTTTGAACCTATTATAAGAAGAATGATTATAGCAATACATTATTATTTTTAATAATTTATGTAGGATTTTAATGGGCTCTGCTTGTATTACATCATGATCACATAGTGGATTATAACAACTTGATAATTTTACATACATTTCTTGTAAATATTCAAACATGGGTAACATCCTTTAAAATCAAAGAATTTAACCATTTGAAATCATGTTATTTTATGTTAATCTAGATACAAATAAAACATTGATTCATCGCCCTAAATTATTGTTTTTTATCAAATTTATTTTACCCTCTATTCTATTAGGATTCAAAGGATAATACAACTTGGCAAGCATATGAGATACCATGGACTATGCTAAAACATTTGGAAGACTTAAAAATGAAGAAAGAAGTACAAAGCAATAGTTAAATCCAAGAATCCTAATAGGGGAATCATAGGAGATGGAATGTTTATTATTCATTTGCTCCATAGTACTACTATCATTAATATCAATGCATAGTAAGATAATAATCCTATCTAATTCATGAAGAAATCCCAAGAGAATTAATGGAAGCACAACCCACTACAAAAATTTACCTATATTAGTGTATCTTACCTATAATAGTGAATCAACTCAAGAGAACTATAACCCACTCATATGGACTAAACAAAATACTAAGAACCCTCGATTTTATTTTGGTATGTTACTCATGGAAATTATTTTTCATGCATGTTGCCACTTCAAGAAATCCATCTATCAAACTCTCTTTATTGATAATATTTATTTTAAATCTATTCAAGATGAATAGTGGTAGATATGATGTTTTGATTAGAAATTATGCTTTTAAGAGTGATAATATACAAAATCCAACTAACCAAAATCTTTATATATAAATAACCAATGCTAAATAATTCCTAAAAACATCCTTTTAGACTTTGAAGAGAGGATTTTAAAATATAATGTTGGAATTTCACAATAATAGATATGCAAAGCATTACATAAAATATAAAGATAAGAGTGTAACTGATTAATTTATTCCAAGGATCAACTCTATATAAATAACAGAGTTGATCATTGAGAGTCGTTGGATTACAAAAACTCATCAGACCTGATGAAGACACCACTGAGAGCTCCTTGACACATGGAAAAATATTTTTCTATTCTTGGACTTTGTGAAATTTGACAAATTTCCACCCACATCTACGTTGTCAAACCAACTCAAACAACATAAAGTCAATCAATCGAAAACCACTTGGAATCTGTCTTTTCTTTTTTTCACAACATCACGGACACAACCATACACATAGAATTAGATCTTTTGAGGGCCATTGATTTTTGTCTTTCACTAATCACTATCATGTCTACAATAACACAAAAATATGAGAATTTAAAGACTTTATGGATGTTCAATGTTTTGGGTTCTCATAAATAATTTTTTTTATAAAAAATTAATTTTTTTCAAAAATTTATATTTTATCTTAAAATTTTTCTAAATTATATAAATAAAATCTTTTCAAAAACTTATCTTATTTAAATTACACAATTAAATTTTTTTCAAAAACTTATCTTCCATATAAAAGAAAATTCTATAGAATCTATGATATGTAAAAACTTATGACTTAGCAATTTAATTAGTTATGTGGTACTCTAGAGCGTGTGCGAGCGAGGATAATGTTTTGGATGCATCAGACATCAATTTGAGTGTGGTTGGCCCATCTCAGTCATGGGATTCGGGTAAGGTGTGTTCTATTGTTCTTTGGTGAGTTGTTTTCTCCCTGTGATGTTAATGTGGACTCTGGCCAAATTTACGTCCCGGACAACACGGTTAATTTCTTGCTAATAAAAGGCTCTTGGGATCTGGTGGGTAAGCTGGTTGGTGGTAGACTATCATTGGATGCACTTAAACACTGGGCCATATCTTGGTGGAAGCCTCATGGCTTGTTGGAGCTAGCAACTCTTCCTCAGAATTTTTTTCTTATTAGATTTTCTTGTGAGGACTCTTCTAATATTTTGGAAGGTGACCCCTGGTTTTACATGATTCGCAGTATTTTTCTCAGGAAGTGGGGCCATGATTTTAACCCAATGACTCAAAGGGTCAATCTGGTCCCAATTTGGATTCGTCTCCCAAAATTTCCTACGTATTTGTGGTATGAGTCTATCTTCAGAGTGATGGCTAACACTATTGGTGATTTTATTTCTTTTGATAAAGTCTCTCTATCCATGGAATGAAGGCTAGTACATTAGAATGTGTATCATGGTGGACATAGAGAGGAACCTTCCTAATTTGGTGGAGCTTATTTCTCATCTAGGATCATGGATTCAGGTTGTGGTCTATGATAATAAGCCACAAGCTTGTAATTTGTGTGGGATTGGAGGCCACCATCACAATTTTTACCCCCAAAACAAGTCGGTTGACCATCCTATTTTGAAAGATCCGAAGAGAGGGGCCAACATGGATTTTGTTTTGAAATGGACCCCTTTTAAGAAGTAGAAGGTTTGGCACAAGAAACCTCTTGGGTCATCGAAAGGTAAAGAGATTGCATCTTCTCCTTATCAGTTGATGAAAGCTAATGAGGCTCCTATTTCTGCTCATAAGGAGTCGACGCATGGTAAGAAGGGTTCCTTGAACCCTTCCCCTCGTAATCTGGAGGTGGTCCTCCATGCTAACCCGTTGGGTCAAGTTGTTGATTTACCTCTCTCTAATTCCTTTGGGTGTGTGGAGGTGGAGAAGGACGAAGGAGTTCAAGTGTCTCAGGCTGAGGTCACTTTTTCTTCTTTGATGGCCACTACGACTACTCCAGTAGGGAGCTTTCTGCTCTTTAGAATATCTTGAATTCTCCTCTCCCATTGGAAGGTGGAGTTTCTAAACTGGTAGGAGGTCAAAGCCCATATTTTTCTTCGCCACCTATAATGGAGAAAGGGTCTCTTGGTCCTAAGACTAGAAGCCACCGCAAAAAGGGTGTAGATATTGTGATGGTTAAGAGGCTCGGTAGGACCCCTAGTAAACAGGCAGGAAGAGGGCGATGGATGATGCACTGGCTAATGGTGGTCAGGATATTTTGTTGGTGAAAGAAGGGACTAGTGACAAGATTTTGAATATGGATGGTTTCAAATCCTCTCCTCTTGGGGGGTGGGCAAGAAACTCTCTTTCTAATTTTCCAATGAAAATTAGTTCCTAGAATGTCAGAGGGCTCAATAGCTCCTCTAAGAAAAGGTTACTTACTTCATTTTGGAGGAATAATTCTCTAGATATCTTGTGTATTCAAATTCTAAATTAGTTTCTTCTTCGTGGGAGTCTATTCATAAGATGGTGTGTAAGGAATCTGATTTTATGGCAAGCGAGGCGGTTGGTTCCTCTGGTGGTCTTCTCACCTTCTGGAATCTTTCGTGTCTTGATGGCCATGATCTTTCTTCTTCTAGAAGGATTATCAATATTTTGTTTTAGTGTAAAATCACTAATAGGAGATGGGTCATTTCCAACATTTATGCGCCTGATTCGTATATGGATATACCTAGATTTTGGCAGTTGCTCCTTGATATGCAAAGCACATTTCAGAATGAGGACTGGGTTGTTGTTGGTGATTTTGAATCTCCTCTCTATCCCTTTGAGAAAAGGGATGGCAATCCAGTGGATGAGAGGAGCCTACAGGATTGTTTTGAGTTTGTGAACTCTACTAAGCTATAGGATTTGGATCTTAAAGGGGTGAAATTCACGTGGAGTAATCAGCGCTCGAGTGAAAGTTTTATTTTGAGCAGACTGGATAGAAATGTTGTCTCTTCTCATAGGATTAATTTGTTTGGTGATGCTTCTTTGTCTGCACTACCCAGGATTGGTTTTGACCATAATCCTCTTTGGTTGGAAGTCCCTGATGGTTTGTTGTTCCTCCCTCACCCTTTTGGATTTGAAGTTATGTGGTGCTCACATCATGACTTTGAATATTGTTTAAAATAATGTTGGTAGGAATATATCGAGGGGGATAGAATGCTTCAGTTGACTAATAAAATTAGAAGACTCAAAAATTATCTTAAGCTGTGGAACAAATTTTTATCTGGAATTTTTTTTAGAGAAAAGAAAATAATGAAAGCATAGTTGAAAAATATTGAAGTTGTGATGGAGGTTCATGGTTGCTCTAAGGCTTTGTTTATGGAAGAAATATACTTGCTGGTGGAATACCATAATAGGAAAGCGCAAGAAGAGTTGTTCAAAAAATAGAAGACCAAGGAGTTGTGGCTCAAATAAGGGGACCACAATTCCCATTTCTTTCATACCTCCACTCTGCAAAGAAGAGGTTGTAACAAAATCATAGAAATAGAGAAAGGAAGTAGTGGTGTCGCATCTGATGTCTTGGAGGTCCAATAGGAAGCAATATTTTTTTTTAGCAATTTGCTTTGTTTTGTTCATATGTGTGACCTTCCATATGAAGGTGAAATATTGGAAGCAATCCCTTCGCTTGTTTTTGCTGATTAGAATAGTAGGCTTTTGGACCACTTCTCTGATGAAGAAATATTTGAAGCTGTTAAGGGGATGGGTCACCTCAAGGCACCAGGATCAGATGGTTTTTCCCCCTATGTTTTCCCAAAAAAATTTGCACATATGCGGGGAAGATGTCTGTGTGGCTATGAGGTATGTACAACACTCACAGTTTATCTTGAAAGTTGTGAATTCAACTTTCCTAACACTCATTCCCAATAAGGATGTGGTTTATTATTTTAGAGATTTCAAGATGATTATTTTATGTAATACCATATACAAGATCTTTTCTAAGTCCATTGCAAACATACTTAAACCACTTCTACCATTGTTGATTGACTCAGTGCAAAGTGCCTTTGTCTCGGGAAGACAAATCCTTGATGGTGCTGTAGTAATTCATGAATTGATGCACTCCGTGTATAAAAGTGGGAGGGTAGGTTTTTTTCTTAAGTTATATGTTAACAAAACGTATGATCGTGTTTCTTGGGCCTTCCTTTTTAGCATGTTGATGAAGTTTGGTTTTTGTGAGGGTTGGATCAACCTTGGTAAGGCTTGTATTTTGTCGGCTTGGTTTTTGGTTCTTGTTAATGGTTCTACGATAGGATTATTTCACTCTTGCCATGGTATGAGATAGGAGGATCCTTTATCACCTTTCCTTGTTATTCTCATGGTATAGGCTTTGGGAAGAACGATATCTAGACGTCGTAATGAG
This sequence comes from Wollemia nobilis, assembly GCA_028583015.1. NCBI lineage: Eukaryota > Viridiplantae > Streptophyta > Pinopsida > Araucariales > Araucariaceae > Wollemia > Wollemia nobilis. The sequence goes on from JAQPPZ010005330.1 coordinate 74,836, forward strand.
TTGAGAATGCACCCTGTAGTTCCTTGCAACCCGATCTCTCATTAGCAATTTGTAGATGATACTCTCCTTTTTTGTGTGGCATCTATGGTCATTTTTAGGGAAGTAAAAGCCATCTTGGACTATTATGAGAAGGAAACTAGTCAGCAAATTAGTTTTTTGAAGAGCAATATCTTTTTTATCAACACACCTGAAGTGCGGTAGAGGAGTATTACTGACATCTTGAATTGTTGGATAGCCTCTCTTCCCTCCTTGTACCTTGGTCTTCCTATTTTTTTTGGGAGGGTTAAGAGCAGGATGTGGTCCCCAATGGTCAAAATAATTCAGCATAAGTTAATGACATTGAAAGGAGCCCTTCTGAGCCAAGTAGACAAGGTGGTTTTGGTTTAGAGCACTCTATAGAGTATCCCTATCTATTTTATGTCTTTATTCCATGTCCCTAGGAAAGTGGCATCTAATATTGATAGTATTTGTAAATATTTCTTATGGGCAGGCCCAAAACTCAAAGGTAGGTTCCATCTCATTTCATGGGAGCAACTCTGTAGAAATAAGAATGTTGGGGGCTTGAATTTGAAAAGTGTTGATAGAATGAACAAGGCCCTAGTGGCAAAGATAGGTTGGAAGGTCACCTCCAATGACAGTCGATTATGTTATATTTTGAAGGCCAAGTATAATTTTGATTCCTTTATTTCTGATTTTCTCCCTTATGGAGGTTCTGCATTCTGGAACAACCTAGTTAAATCAAGGAATTTTATTAACCAGATTAGTAAGTGGATTGTTGGTAATGGGAGGCAAGTTAAATTTTGGGATGATGTGTGGTTGAGAGATCGACCTCTAAATGAAGACACTCATTTTAGGGATCTTATTGATGGGTTCAGGGTTGTCGGCTTGGAGAATGTTGTAGATTTCACTAAGGTCTGTGAGAATAAACTTGTTTGGTCCAATTATCCAAGGATGGTGAGGAATATCAGGGATTCTCAATTATGGTCTCTACTCATGTAGGAGCTTCGTCTCTATGTAATTAGGCAAGTCAATGTGGAGGATTGTCTTATTTGGAAGGCAAATAGTGTAGGCTTCTACTCTGTAAAGATTGCCTATGAGCTTCTTAGTGAGGACGACGATGGTTTTTTCCCACATGGCTCCATTTTGCTTAAGCACCTAACTCCTCAAGTAAACATGTTTTTCTATTTGGTAGCTCTAAAAAATATTCTCATGATCAAGAATCTGCATAAAATAGGTTGGTGCTTGGTTAATGGATGCTATATGTGTAAATATGCATGAGAATCGACCTCGCACTTACTCCTCAAATATTATGTCTTTAAGGAGATTATGATGTCTATCCTTGGGTGGCTAGGTGTAAGTTGGGTTTTTCCTAACTCTATGATAGATTGTATTTTACAATGGGTTCCCCCCTTCTCGTCACCTAAGCTGAGGTACTTTTGGATATTTTTGCTACCACATGTTATGTGGGGTGTTTGGAAGGCGAGGAATGCTAGGATATTTAGGGATAAAGTTTTTTCCTCTCATAATTTGAGTGTTTGCATTTTGGGAAGGATGGTGGAGAATTTTCTATGTGCCAGCTTGGAGTCAGAGCTAACATAAGCCTCCATTCCTAGTAAAATTTTGGTGGATCAAAGTCTGGGCTTTGGGAACATGGATCACCCTCCTCTTGTGCTTGATCCTAGGAGCTTGGTTCGTTGGACCCCTCCACCCATAGGCTGGATTAAATTGAATTTCATCGGAGACTCTAAAGGCAATTTCAATTTGGCTAGTATGGGAGGGGTCATTCATGAAAATAAAGGAATTTTGGTCCTTTCTTACACTAAACCTATTGGTGTGAATTCTTCTCAAGTTGCTGAGGTGAGGGAAGCTAACTTAGGATTGATAATTTTAAAATATTTTGGTTTCAGAAGAGCTATTATTGAAGGTGATTCATTGTCATCAGTATGCTCAACGACTCCTACCACATCAGTTTGAAAGTGGCTAATTTAATTGATGAGGCTATGGGTTTGTCTTGTGCTCTAGAGGAGATTCAAATTTGGCATATTCTTAGAGAAGGAAATTTAGCTACGAATTTAATGGTAAATATGAGAGTAAATCTTTATGGATTTAGGGTTTGGTAGAGGGATTTCCCTCTTGAGGTAATCAACCACGTCCTGAATGATGTTCATTAAATGGTGGTTGGTGGCTAGTGCTTTCTTGTTGGGGGGATGGGATTTTTGAGTTCTATCCGTAGTGGGTGGGCGACGGAGCATCTTCCCAATGGCACCTTTGAAGCACCAATTTTTCAATTTTAAATTTCAAAACCCACCCATATTTATGCCTTAATTGTTAGGGAATGTCCCTAAGCTTCTCAAGAAATTATGCTTTGATTAGATATTATACTTTTAAGAGTGATAATATACAACATACAACTAATCAACATCTTTAAATATAAATAACCAATGCTAAATAATTTCCAAAAACACCCTTATAGACTTTGAATAGGGGGTTTTAAATTATAACTGCATCTGTTAGAATTTCCCAAAATAGACATGCATAGCATTACACAAAATATGAAGAAAGAGTAGAACTGATTGATTTATTCCAAGGATCAACTTTGTATAAATAGCAAAGTTGATCATTGAGAGTCATTGGATAACAACAACTCATCAAACCTGATGAAGACACCATTGAGAGTTCACCTAACACATGGAGGAGTGTAAACTCAAGTGTGTCTATCCTAGTAGAACTTAAGAGAATATTCACTTATTCTAACACCCCCCTTAAGTGATACTAGGGGTGGTTTTACAAATGAGTCCCGACAAGAAGGCCTGATGAGGTACTCATGTACAATGACTTCCTTTTTGAAGAGATGGTAAAAACCCTATGGGAAAAGCCATCAATCAAAAAGGAATAAGGAAGAGGCTTGTCTTCGGATGGTGAAGATTGTCCTCTTAATACAAAAATAACGATGAGTCCCGACAACATGGCCTGATGAGGTACTCATTTACATTATAGAGATGGTGAAAAACCCCTTGGGGAAAAACCATCTATCACAAGAAAATATTGAATATAGAGGCATGTCTTCGGATGGCGAAGATTGTCCTCATACAATTATAGAGTCCCGACAACTTGGCCTGATTAGGTACTCATTTACAATTTATAGATGGTGAAAAAACCCCATGGGGAAAAACCATCTGTCACAAAAAATATCCAAGATAGAGGCATGTCTTCGGATGGCGAAGATTGTCCTCATAATATACATGTTGTTGGAGAGATGATAAAAAAAACCACAAGGGAAAAAACCATTCTCCAAAGAATATAATGAGAGGTGGAAGACCTCTGTGTCAATGCAGCTGTATTACTCCAAGTTTATCTCGCAACTGAAGGTAACGCAGAGAAGGAAATGACTTGGTGAAGATGTCTGCAATTTGATTTTTAGTTGGAATATAGTCCAAGTATATGTCCCCATTCTGAATGTGTTGTCGAATGAAGTGCATATGTATCTCAATGTGCTTGGTGCGCTGATGCTCAACTGGATTTCGTGCAATGTGAATTGTGCTCTGATTGTCACACCAAAGAGTTATAGGTTTGTCATGGGACAAACCAAATTCCCTTAGAATTTGACGAAGCCAAAGAGCTTCTTGACTTGCTAAAACTGCTGCCCTGTATTCTACCTCTATAGATGATAAGGCTACTACTTGTTTTTTTTTGCATAACCAGGCTATTGGTGAAGAACCAAGACAAAAGACATAGCCAAAAGTTGAACATCTGTCTTCTATTGAACCTGCCCAATCTGAATCTATGTAGCCAATGATATCCATGGATTTTCCCTTATATAAGAGCCCAAATTGAGTAGTTCCTTGCAAGTAGTGGAGGATTCTTTTTGCTGCTTGCCAATGACTGAAGTGAGGTTGATGGGAGAATCTAGATATGAGGCCAACAACATATGAGATATCTGGATGAGTATGAGTAAGGTATAACAGACTCCCTACAAGCTGATGGTATAGAGTTGCATCACATAGAGGGGATGAGCAGGAAGTACTTAGATTTATGCCAGATTGAAAAGGTGTAGGAGAAGGTTTGTAGTCTGACATTTTAAACCTCTGAAGAATATCTAGAGTGTATTTTTGTTGACACAATGAAATACCTACATTTTTTGATTTATTTGGATCCCAAGGAAGTAATGAGCTAAACCTAGATCAGCCATATCAATTTTTTAGAGAGGGAGTCTTTTATAGTCTGAATGTGATCGAAGGTACTACTAGTGATTAGAATATCATCAACATATAAAACAAGAATGGTGATTTTTCTTTCATCTCTCCAAATGTAGACTGTGTTATCAGACTCACAATGAGAAAAACCTACGGAAAGAAGGAAGGAGTCCATATTTTCATACCAAGCTCTAGGAGCTTGTTTGAGACCATAGAGAGACTTGTTTAGCCTACAAACAAGAGAGGAGTCTTGAGTGAAACCAGCAGGTTGTTCCATGTATATCTCTTCCTTTAAATCCCCATGTAAGAAAGCACTTTTTACATCCATTTGAAAGATAGGCCACTTTTGGAAAGCAGCCAGAGCAAGAACCAGTCTTACAGAATCCATTTTAGCAACTGGAGCAAAGGTTTCGACATAATCAATTCCTTCAATTTGAGAGAAACCTTTGGCTACTAGGTGAGCTTTGTGTTTGTCAATTTCTCCATTAGGACCATACTTTGTTCTGTAAATCCATTTACAATGAACTAATTTCCTTCCTTTAGGCAAGGGAACTAAATCCCAAGTTTTGTTTTTTATTAAGGAAGAGAATTCATCTTCCATGGCATCATCCCATTATTTAATACCAGTTGCTTCTTTGAAGGACTGAGGATCAGAGGAAATAGACTGACAGACAAGACCAGTGCCTATGGAGTTGGTTGATCTGGATGATGGAAGATTTTGGATGTAAGGAGTAGCTTCTTTAACAATGGTGCAGGCCCATTTTGGCATAGAGGAAGGAGTAGAAGGAGTGGAAAGACATTGAGTTGGAGTTACAGGTTCCTCATCTTGATTATCAATCTCTAAGTTAACCTCTAGAGTTGGTTCTTCATAATATTGAGGTTCTATTATAGGAGAAGGCTCAATGGAGGAAGAGGAGAGTTGAGGATATTTCTGAGGGAATGTTTCATCAAATTGTACATTCCTATGAAAAATACCTCATGAGTTGAGGGATCAAGGAGCCTGTATGCTTTCATTTCCTCACAATAACCAACAAAGATGAGCTTTTTGCTTTTCTTATCTAGAGCCTTCCTTTTCTTCTTTGGGATGTGTGCCCAAGAAGTACACCCAAAAATATTGAAGAAGGAAACATCTGGTTTTGAACCAGTCCATGCTTCTTCAGGAGTTAAATGATCAAGAGCTTTATGAGGTGTGCGGTTTTGAATATAATTGGCACAATTAATAGCTTCTGCCCAAAAAACTTTTGGAAGATCTCTTGAATGGAGCATACAATTTGCCATTTCCTTTAATGTTCGGTTTTTCCTTTCTGCAATGCCATTTTGCTGAGGATTATGGGAGACAGAATGTTGATGAATGATGCCATGACTTGATAGAAATATGGAGAACTCATTATTGCAGTATTCCCCCCATTATCTCAAGTGAATTTGCTTGATTTTGCAAGAGGCCTGATTTTCAACTAAGGCTTTGAAGACTTTAAAGTGGGATAGAACATCACTTTTATATTTCAGGAAGTAGACCCAAGTTCTTCTAGAAAAGTCATCAATAAAGGTTAGAGCATACTTTGCTCCTTTGAAAGAAGGTTCTGGAAAAGACATCAAGTCACTATGGATTAATTCTAGAGGGGATGAGGCTTTTAGAGAACTACTTGGGTGGAAAGGATCTTGATGTTGCTTTCCAAGGGCACATCCAGGACAAACTCCATCAATAGAAGAGACTTGGGGTAAACCTATTACCATATCATGGGTGCTCAATTCCTTTAGGTAGTTGAAACTAAGATGACCAAACCTTTCATGCCAAATTTTGCTTTCAAGATCTCCATGAGCCACAAAATAGGAGGCCCCTTCTAGATTTTTGAATCCTTTGAAGTGAAATAGGTGAGTGTTGTGATCAATAACTCCTTTGGCTATGAGAGAATGGGGATCTTGAAAGTCTCTTATCTCAACTCCTATTGGAGAGAAGAGAACTATTTTCCCCTTTCCAGAAGTACAAATATGATAGACGGAGAGGAGATTTGTGGCAATGTTTGGAACATAGAGAACATTATTTATAGAGCCACCATCAATGGTTATGTCCCCCTTTCCTTTTACTGGGATAAAGGAAGAGTCACCCACTTCTATGCTACATGTAGAACTTGAGGAGATAGAAGAGAATGACTCATCTGAAGCAGTCATGTGATGAGTAGCTCCAGAATCTAGGACCCAGTAATTAGAGGAAGAATTGGAGGTTTTCCCTTGAACATTTAGGGCTTTCCCTATTTGATTTTTATTGTCTATATTTTGATCCTTCATAGCTGCCTCTAGTTGTTGTAATCTTTTCCAGCATTTGTTTATAGAGTGACCATTCTTTTTGCAGTGAGTACAAGTTATGGGATTATTTTCCTTATTTTTGAATTTTTCTTTAGAAGAGGTGGAGGCTACTAAGGCTTTTGAGGAAGAGGAAGAAGAAGAGATTTCATATCTTGCAAGTTTTGTTTCTTCCCTAGTTAGTCTATCACAAAACTCTTCTAAAGAGGGCATTTTAAAGGTTGCACCAAGAGCATCTTTGGTAGATAGAAAGGTGGTAGAAAATATTTGAAATACACCATTTAGTTTAGAAAGGATTAGATAAATGCATTCTTCTTCAGACTTAGTCTTCCCACTACCTTTGTATTGAGTGAGGACCTCTTTGAATTTGGTGAGGAAGTCAACAATATTGTTGAAGTCCTCAGGAGATAGAGTTGTTAATTCTGCTTCTAGTTGCATTGATCTAATTTGATCTACTTTCCCAAACAAGGTCTTTAGTTTCTCCCAACTTTCATAAGGAGTTTTACAATCTGTAATGTGAAACCACAAACTTTCACTTACATTAGAGCTTATAATTCCCATAGTTTCATACATTTTCCCTTTGTGAACAAATATTTCATATTCTTTTTCAAACTCAGGTTGTTTTTCTTCTAAAAGGTGAGTGAGCCCTTTTTGAGAAATGAGATTTAAAATTTTGGGCTTCCATGTATGGTAGTTATGAGGAGTGAGAGGATCAATTGTATTCATTGAATTCATTTTGAATTGAAGTTAACCCAAAGTTCCCCCTTTAACTTTAATTTAGAGAATGCAATGGATATTAGTTATAGAAGCCTGAATGAATAACCAAATGCCCCAAAATTACCCGCCCTAATGAGAGGGAGACTATAAGTAATTTGAGGAAAATTGATATGAGTTTGAGGCTAATGAGAACAAATATGCCAAAGCTTTTAAGATACACCAAATAACTCAAAAATACCCGCCCTAATGAGAGGGAAACTATAAGTATTGAGGATATTTGGAGTTTAAGATTGTTTTAAAGAGAACAAATATGCCAGGCCTATATATCTATCTATCTCAAATACCCACCCTGATGAGAGGGAAACTATAAGTATTGATTAGATAAGATACTTGGAACATAGGCTATATCTTCCAGACCTATAGTGGTAATCTTAATAACCCACCCTTACGTGAGGGAAACTATAAGTTATATTAGATTGCCAATATGGGTGAGAGGAGATAAAATACTTGTCTCTTGAAATCTTCAAAAAATATTTTTAGATTAGATTTCAAAGTTTGAGAAAGAGGTAAAAATTTTGAATAAGAACTCTTTGTAAGAAACTTTGTAATCAATAAAATTGCATTTTCATATAATGATTTGCTTACTAAGAAAATATATTAGGATTAATTTGAACACAACACTAAAATAATGATTCAAACTAATAATAATAAGTAAGCTATGAATTGAAATATTTGATTAGAATCAAATGATTTTAGCAAAAAAAATATTGTATGATTAACTATAAGCAATATATTGGGTTTGATTAGAGATATGTGAAGAAGGAAGACTTTTAAAAATCACATAGAAGAACACCCCCCTAAAAAAAATAGAAGGTGCACAAAAAGGCACCTGAAACCCCCTCCTCCTCGCAAATATTTTTATTTATTTATTTACTAGCTTACAAAGGACTCGTTTCACTATTTTCCCTCGAAGGAGGCGAAGTGAAAAAATGAGTGATAATTTAAAGCTAAAATAAAACTTTAGGGAAGGAAAATAAATGGATTTTTTCCTTTGAAATTGAAGAAAAAACCCGTACAAATATTTTATAGAACGAATGAAATTAAAATAAGACCATTACACTTCGATGCACTTTGAGAAGAATTTTTCGTTGTTCGCACAAAGATGAAAGTTGAGGAGATGAAGCCTTCGTTGACGCTAGATGATGCCTTCGGTAAGCCCTTTTTGCCTTTGCTGACGTGGATCTCGGAGATGTAGCTTTCGAAGAGGTAGCTTTCATTGGTGAAAGCACCCTTCAACCAGACCGTCCAATGCAGGCTGAGTGCTCATTCTTTTGGTGATGCTAAAATCATAGATGAATGTCTCGAAGATGTAACTTTCGCTAGAGAAAGGACCTTGAAACCTGCAGAAAAAATAACAGAGGCAAACAAGGGAAAGAGCAATGAAAAAAATGAAATGACTTATATCAAACTTGATACCACCTCACAGTGCCTCGGTAGAGAGGATCGAAACCTGCAGAAAAAGGGTAGGATAGGCAAACAAGGAAGAAGAAATATATTAAAAAACCATTAGTTACTCCTTCAACATTCGGACGTAATGTCTTGAGCAATCTGAAAAAATTTCTCTGCATAGATATTCGTCAGAGAAATTAAGCTCAAGAGAAATAAAACAATGCGAATAAAAAAGAAACGGAGATAACTTAAATAGGAGGAAGGAGAGTTGTTGCAAATCATGAACTGAGAACAAATCCACCGATTATCGGTGATTGAAAGGTATCCCGATTTAAGAGCATCTCCTATGGATATCACCGATATGCAAAGGTAACGACAGTGAAGAGCAAGATACGTCGATTAAAGATGGAGTAAATGCAACTGACGTGACGAAAATAGCTAAAAAGACAAATTTTAAAAATAATAAATTTTGAAAGAGTCTCTAAGGTGCACCAAGTGTTATAGATGGAGAGCTACGATTTCATATATTTATGAAAGGAGATATGGAAATCATTGGCGTCACGATCGATGGCACCCAAAAAATATGGGTGCCTCGATTGAGAGCGTCGAAACGCTTCTCTGAGAGCAACGTGTAGGCAACAACTGAAAGCTAAAAGAGACTCTAAGGTGCACCAAGTGTTATATATGGAGAGCTACGATTTCATATCTCTATGAAAGGAGATATGGAAATCGTTGGCATCACGTATCGATGGCACCCAAAAAATATGGGTGCCTCGATTCGAGAACACGAAAATGCTTCTCCGAGAGTAACGTGAGGGCAACAACCAAAAAAAATCCTTCTCCTACAAATAGGAATGACCTTAAAGAAAGGAAAATAAATTCCTTTTAATCAAGTATTTAAAAAAAATGCTTGAATAAGGTGTTCCTTTTTGGAGAAAAAAATTAATATATATTAGAATGGGTATAATCTGGACAGAAAAAATATTTACTTCAACAGTCAATCAAACTTTTCTATTTTTTTAACATGAGAAAGAATAACCCACAAAACACACACCACATATATATATATATATATAAAAAAATATAGCAAAAAACTATATATGAGAAGAACTTATTGAGGGCTTAAATCCAAGGAAAAAAAATGGAGAAGCCAACATAAGAATCAAAGAACCATCTCCTAGAACCTCCAAGAAGGAATGCTAGCAAGATCTATCCTACACTGGTACCATGTTAGAATTTCCCAAAATAGACATGCATAGCATTACACAAAATATGAAGAAAGAGTAGAACTGATTGATTTATTCCAAGGATCAACTTTGTATAAATAGCAAAGTTGATCATTGAGAGTCATTGGATAACAACAACTCATCAAACCTGATGAAGACACCACTGAGAGTTCACCTGACACATGGAGGAGTGTAAACTCAAGTGTGTCTATCCTAGTAGAACTTAAGAGAATATTCACTTATTCTAACACCCTCCCTTAAGTGATACTAGGGGTGGTTTTACAAATGAGTCCTGACAAGAAGGCTTGATGAGGTACTCATGTACAATGACTTCTTTTTTGAAGAGATGGTAAAAACCCTATGGGAAAAGCCATCAATCAAAAAGGAATAAGGAAGAGGCTTGTCTTCGGATGGCGAATATTGTCCTCTTAATACAAAAAGAATGATGAGTCCCAAAAACATGGCCTGATGAGGTACTCATTTACATTATAGAGATGGTGAAAAAACCCCTTGGGGAAAAACCATCTATCACAAGAAAATATTGAATATAGAGGCATGTCTTCAGATGGTGAAGATTGTCCTCATACAATTATAGAGTCCCAACAACTTGGCCTGATTAGGTACTCATTTACAATTTATAGATGGTGAAAAAACCCCTTGGGGAAAAACCATCTATCACAAAAAATATCCAAGATAGAGGCATGTCTTCGGATGGCGAAGATTGTCCTCATAATATACATGTTGTTGGAGAGATGATAAAAAAAATCACAAGGGAAAAAAACCATTCTCCAAAGAATATAATGAGAGGTGGAAGACCTCTATGTCAATGCAGTTGTATTACTCCAAGTTTATCTCACAACTAAAGGTAACACGAAGAAGGAAATGACTTGGTGAAGATGTCTGCAATTTGATTTTTAGTTGGAATATAGTCCAAGTATATGTCCCTATTCTGAATGTGTTGTCGAATGAAGTGCATATGTATCTCAATGTGCTTGGTGCACTGATGCTCAACTAGATTTCATGCAATGTGAATTGTGCTCTGATTGTCACACCAAAGAGTTATAGGTTTGTCATGGGATAAACCAAATTCCCTTAGAATTTGACGAAGCCAAAGAGCTTCCTGACTTGCTAAAATTGCTGCCCTGTATTCTGTATCTATAGATGATAAGGCTACTGCTTGTTATTTTTTGCATAACCAGGCTATTGGTGAAGAACCAAGACAAAAGATATAGCCAAAAGTTGAAAATTTGTCTTCTAATGAACCTACCCAATATGAATCTATGTAGCCAATGATATCCATGGATTTTCCCTTATATAAGAGCCCAAATTGAGTAGTTCCTTGCAAGTAGCGGAGGATTCTTTTTGTTGCTTGCCAATGACTAAAGTGAGGTTGATGGGAGAATCTAGATATGAGGCCAACAACATATGAGATATCTGGATGAGTATGAGTAAGGTATAATAGACTCCCTACAAGCTGATGGTATAGAGTTGCATCACATAGAGGGGATGAGCAGGAAGTACTTAGATTTATGCCAGATTGAAAAGGTGTAGGAGAAGGTTTAAAGTCTGACATTTTAAACCTCTGAAGAAGATCTAGAGTGTATTTTTATTGACACAATGAAATACCTGCATTTTTTTGATTTATTTGGATCCCAAGGAAGTAATGAGCTAAACCTAGATCAGCCATATCAAATTTTTCAGAGAGGGAGTCTTTTATAGTCTGAATGTGATCGAAGGTACTACCAATGATTAGAATATCATCAACATATAAAACAAGAATGGTGATTTTTCCTTCATCTCTCCAAATGTAGACTATGTTATTAGACTCACAATGAGAAAAACCTGCGGAAAGAAGGAAGGAGTCCATATTTTCATACCAAGCTCTAGGAGCTTGTTTGAGACCATAGAGAGACTTGTTTAGCCTACAAACAAGAGAGGAGTCTTGAGTGAAACCATAAGGTTGTTCCATGTATATCTCTTCCTTTAAATCCCCATGTAAGAAAGCACTTTTTACATCCATTTGAAAGACATGCCACTTTTGGAAAGCAGCCAGAGCAAGAACCAGTCTTATAGAATCCATTTTAGCAACTAGAGCAAAGGTTTCAGCATAATCAATTCCTTCAATTTGAGAGAAACCTTTGGCTACTAGGCGAGCTTTGTGTTTGTCAATTTCTCCATTAGGACCATACTTTTTTCTGTAAATCCATTTACAACGAACTAATTTCCTTCCTTTAGGCAAGGGAACTAAATCCCAAGTTTTATTTTTTATTAAGGAAGATAATTCATCTTCCATGGCATCATCCCATTCTTTAATACCAGTTGCTTCTTTGAAGGGCTGAGGATCAGAGGAAATATACTGACAGACAAGACCAGTGCCTATGGAGTTGGTTGATTTGGATGATGGAAGATTTTGGATGTAAGGAGTAGCTTCTTTAACAATGGTGTGGGCCCATTTTGGCATAGAGGAAGGAGTAGAAGGAGTGGAAAGACATTGAGTTGGAGTTACAAGTTCCTCATCTTGATTATCAATCTCTAAGTTAACCTCTAGAGTTGGTTCTTCATAATATTGAGGTTCTATTATAGGAGAAGGATCAATGGAGGAAGAGGAGAGTTGAGGATATTTCTGAGGGAATGTTTCATCAAATTGTACATTCCTATGAAAAAATACCTCATGAGTTGAGGGATCAAGGAGCCTGTATGCTTTCATTTCCTCACAATAACCAAAAAATATGAGCTTTCTACTTTTCTTATCTAGAGCCTTCCTTTTCTTCTTTGGGATGTGTGCCCAAGTAGTACACCCAAAAATATTGAAGAAGGAAACATCTAGTTTTGAACCAGTCCATGCTTCTTCAGGAGTTAAATGATCAAGAGCTTTATGAGGTGTGTGGTTTTGAATATAATTGGCATAGTTAATAGCTTTTGCCCAAAAAACTTTTGGAAGATCTCTTGAATGGAGCATACAATTTGCCATTTCCTTTAATGTTCAATTTTTCCTTTTTGCAATGCCATTTTGCTGAGGATTATGGGAGACAAAATGTTGATGAATGATGCCATGACTTGATATAAATATGGAGAACTCATTACTACAGTATTCCCCCCATTATCTATGTGAATTTGCTTGATTTTGCAAGAGGCCTGATTTTCAACTAAGGCTTTGAAGACTTTAAAGTGGGATAGAACATCACTTTTATATTTTAGGAAGTAGACCCAAGTTCTTCTAGAAAAGTCATCAATAAAGGTTAGAGCATACTTTTCTCCTTTGAAAGAAGGTTCTAGAAAAGACATCAAGTCACTATGGATTAATTCTAGAGGGGATGAGGCTTTTAGAGAACTACTTGGGTGGAAAGGATCTTGATGTTGCTTTCCAAGGGCACATCCAGGACAAAATCCATCAATAGAAGAGACTTGGGGTAAACATGTTACCATATCATGGGTGCTCAATTCCTTTAGGTAGTTGAAACTAAGATGACCAAACCTTTCATGCCAAATTTTACTTTCAATATCTCCATGAGCCACAAAACAGGAGGCCCCTTCTGGATTTTTGAATCCTTTGAAGTGAAATAGGCGAGTTTTGTGATCAATAACTCCTTTGGCTATGAGAGAATGGGGATCTTGAAAGTCTCTTATCTCAAATCCTATTGGAGAGAAGAGAATTATTTTCCCCTTTCCAAAAGTACAAATATGATAGACGGAGAGGAGATTTGTGGCAATGTTTGGAACATAGAGAACATTATTTATAGATCCACCATCAATGGTTATGTCCCCTTTTCCTTTGACTAGGATAAAGGAAGAGTCACCCACTTCTATGCTACATGTAGAACTTGAGGAGATAGAAGATAATGACTCATCTGAAGTAGTCATGTGATGAGTAGCTCTAGAATCTAGGACCCAGTAATTAGAGGAAGAATTGGAGGTTTTACCTTGAACATTTAGGGCTTTCCCTATTTTCTTTTTATTGTCTATATTTTTATCCTTCATAGCTGCCTCTAGTTGTTGTAATATTTTCTAGCATTTGTTTACAAAGTGACCATTCTTTTTGCAGTGAGTACAAGTTATGGGATTCTTTTCCTTCTTTTTGAATTTTTCTTTAGAAGAGGTGGAGGCTACTAAGGCTTTTGAGGAAGATGAAGAAGAAGAGATTTCATATCTTGCAAGTTTTGTTTCTTCCCTAGTTAGTCTATCACAAAACTCTTCTAAAGAGGGCATTTTAAAGGTTGCACCAAGAGCATATTTGGTAGATAGAAAGGTGGTAGCAAATATTTGAAATACACCATTTAGTTTAGAAAGGATTAGATAAATGCATTCTTCTTCAGACTTAGTCTTCCCACTACCTTTGTATTGAGTGAGGACCTCTTTGAATTTGGTGAGGAAGTCAACAATATTGTTGAAGTCCTCAGGAGATAGAGTTGTTAATTCTGCTTCTAGTTGCAATGATCTAATTTGATCTACTTTCCCAAACAAGGTCTTTAGTTTCTCCCAACTTTCATAAGGAGTTTTACAATCTGTAATGTGAAACCACAAACTTTCACTTACATTAGAGCTTATAATTCCCATAGTTTCATACATTTTCCCTTTGTGAACAAATATTTCATATTCTTTTTCAAACTCAGGTTGCTTTTCTTCTAAAAGGTGAGTGAGCCCTTTTTGAGAAATGAGATTTAAAATTTTGGGCTTCCATGTATGGTAGTTATGAGGAGTGAGAGGATCAATTGTATTCATTGAATTCATTTTGAATTGAAGTTAACCCAAATTTCCCTCCTTTAACTTTAATTTAGAGAATGCAATGGATATTAGTTACAGAATCCTGAACAAATAACCAGATGCCCCAAAATTACCCACCCTAACGAGAGGGAGACTATAAGTAATTTGAGGAAAATTGATATGAGTTTGAGGCTAATGAGAACAAATATGCCAAAGCTTTTAAGATACACCAAATAACTCAAAAGTACCCGCCCTAACGAGAGGGAAACTATAAGTAGTGAGGAGATTTGGAGTTTAATATTGTTTTAAAGAGAACAAATATGCCAAGCCTATATATCTATCTATCTCAAATACCTGCTCTGACGAGAGGGAAACTATAAGTATTGATTAGATAAGATACTTGGAACATAGGCTATATCTTCCAGACCTATAGTGGTAATCTTAATAACCCACCCTTACGTGAGGGAAACTATAAGTTATATTAGATTGCCAATATGGGTGAGAGGAGATAAAATACTTGTCTCTTGAAATCTTCAAAAAATATTTTTAGATTAGATTTCAAAGTTTGAGAAAGAGGTAATTTTTTTTTGAATAAGAACTCTTTGTAAGAAACTTTGTAATCAATAAAATTGCATTTTCATATAATTATTTTCTTACTAATAAAATATATTAGGATTAATTTGAACACAACACTAAAATAATGATTCAAACTAATAATAATAAGTAAGCTATGAATTGAAATATTTGATTAGAATCAAATTATTTTATCAAAAAAAAAATATTGTATGATTAACTATAAGAAATATATTGGGTTTGATTAGAGAGATGTGAAGAAGGAAGACTTTTAAAAATCACATAGAAGAACACCCCCCTAAAAAAAAATGGAAGGTGCACAAAAAGGCACCTGAAACCCCTCCCCCCCCCCCAATTTTTTTTTTTTTATTTACTAGCTTACAAAGGACTCATTTCACTATTTGCCCTCGAAGGAGGCAAAGTGAAAAAATGAGTGATAATTTAAAGCTAAAATAAAACTTTAGGGAAGGAAAATAAATGGATTTTTTCCTTCAAAATTGAAGAAAAAACCCGTACAAAGATTTTATAGAACGAATGAAATTAAAATAAGACCATTACACTTTGATGCACTTTGAGAAGACTTTTTCCTTGTTCGCACGAAGATGAAATTTGAGGAGACGAAGCCTTCGTTGACACCAAACGATGCCTTAGATAAACCCTTTTTTGCCTTTGCTGATGCGGATCTTGGAGACACAACTTTTGAAGAGGTAGCTTTCATTGGTGAAAGCACCCTTCAACCAAATTATCCAATGCAGGCTGAGTGCTCATTATTTTGGTGACACTGAAATCGTAGATGAATGTCTCAAAGATGTAACTTTCGCTGGAGAGAGGACCCTAAAACCTACAGAAAAAATAACAGATACGAACAAGGGAAAGAGCAACGAAAAAATAAAATGACTTATATCAAACTTATATCAAACTTGATACCACCTCGGAGTGCCTCGGTAGAGAGGATTGAAACCTGTAGAAAAAGGGCAGGATAGGCGAACAAGAAAGAAGAAATATATTAAAAACAATTAGTTACTCCTTCAACATTCGGACGTAATTTCTTGAGAAATATAAAAAAATTTCTCTGCACAGATATTCGTCAGAGAAATTAAGCTCAAGAGAAATAAAACAATGCGAATAAAAAAGAAACGAAGATAACTTAAATAGGAGGAAGGAGAGTTGTTGCAAATCATGAACTGAGAACAAATCCATCGATTATCAGTGATTAAAAGGTATCCCAGTTTAAGAGTGTCTCCTATGGAGATCATCGATATGCAAAGGTAATGACAGTGAAGAGCAAGATACATCGATTAAATATGGAGTAAATGCAATTGACGTGACGAAAACAGCTAAAAAGATAAATTTTAAAAATAATGAATTTTGAAAGAGTCTCTAAGGTGTGCCAAGCGTTATAGAAGGAGATTTACAATTTCATATCTCTATGAAAGGAGATATGGAAATCATTGGCGTCACATATCTATGGCACCCAAAAAATATGGGTGCCTCGATTCGAGAACGTGGAAACGCTTCTCCGAGAGCAACGTGAGGGTATAAACCAAAAAAAATCCTTCTCCTGCAAATAGGAATGACCTTAAAGAAAGGAAAATAAATTCCTTTTAATCAAGTTTTTTTTTTTAAATGCTTGAATAAGGTGTTCCTTTTTGGAGGAAAAAAAATAAATATATATTAGAATGGGTATAATCAACAGTCAATCAAACTTTTCTATTTTTTTAACATGAGAAATAATAACCCACACACACACACACACACACACACACACACACATATATATATCAAAAAATATATAGTAGAAAACTATACATGAGAACTTATTGAGGGCTTAAATCCAAGGAAAAAAAATTAGAGAATCCAACATAAGAATCAAAGAACCAGCTCCTAGAACCTATATAGATATTAAGCCAACAACATATGATATATATTGACAAGTATGAGTAAGGTATAACAGACTCCCTACAAGCTGGCGATATAGAGTTGCATCACCTATAGAGGAAGTGCAAGAAGTAATTAGATTGAATCCAGACTGAAAAGGTGTAGGAGAAGGTTTACAATCTATCATTTTAAACCTTTGAAGAAGATCTAGAGTGTATTTTCATTGACATAATGAAATTCTTGCATTTGTTTGATTTATTTGGATTCCAAGGAAGTAATGAGCTAGACCTAGATAAGTCATATCAAATGTTTTAGAGAGGGAGTCTTTTATAGTTTGAATGTGAGTGAAGTCACTACCAGTGAGTAGTAGATCATCAACATATAGAACAATTAAGGTGATTTTTCCTTCATCTCTCCAATTGTGGATTGTGTTATTAGACTCACAATGAGAAAAACCTGAGGAAAGAAGGAAGGAGTCCATTTTTCATACAAAGCTCTAGTAGCTTTTTTGAGGCCATAGAGCGACTTCTTTAGCCTACAAACAAGAGAGAAGTCTTGAGTGAAGCCAGTAGGTTTTTCCATGAATATATCTTCCTTTAAGTCCCCATGTAAGATAACACTTTTTACATCCATTTGAAATACATACCACTTTTGGGAAGCAACCAGAGAAAGAACCAGTCTAACAGAATCCATTTTGGCAATTGGTGCAAAGGTTTCAACATAATCAATTCCTTCAATTTGAGATAAACCTTTGGCTACTAGGTGAGCTTTGTGTTTGTCAATTTCTCCATTAGGCCCATATTTTGTTCTGTAAATCCATTTACAATGAACTAATTTCCTTCCTTTAGGTAGGGGAACTAAATACCAAGTTTTGTTTTTGATTAAGGAAGAGAATTCATTCTCTATGGCATCATACCATTCTTTAATACCAGTTGCTTCTTTTAATGATTGAGTATCAGAGGAAATAGACTGACAGACAAGACCAGTACCTATGGTGTTGGTTAATCTAGATGATGGAAGATTTTATATGTAAGGAGTAGCTTCTTTAACAATGGTGCGGGCCCATTTTGGCATAGTGGAAGGAGTAGGAGTGGAAAGACTTTGAGTTGGAGTTATAGGTTCCTCATATTGATCATCAATATCTAAATTAATCTCTAAAGTTGGTTCTTCATTATATTGAGGTTCTACTATAGGAGAAGGCTCAATAGAGGAGAGGATGGTTGAGGATATTTCTGAGGGAATTTTTCATCAAATTGGACATTACTATGAAAAATACCTCATGAGTTGAGGGATAAAGGAGCCTGTATGCTTTCATTTCCTCACAATAACCAATAAATATGAGCTTTTTGCTTTTCTTATCTAGATCCTTATTTTTCTTCTTTGGGATGTGTGCCCAAGCAGTACACCCAAAAATATTGAAGAAGGAGACATCCGATTTTGAGCCAGTCCATGCTTCTTCAAGAGTTAAATGGTCAAGAGCTTTATGGTTCGCACAGTTAATAGCTTCTACCCAAAAAACTTTTGGAAGATCTCTTAAATGGAGCATACAGTTTGCCATTTCCTTTAATGTTCGATTTTTCCTCTCTGCAATGCCATTTTGCTGTGGATTATGGGAGACATAATGTTGATGAATGATGCCATGACTTGATAGAAATATTTAGAAGTCATTACTACAGTATTCCCCCCATTATCTGTGTGAATTTTCTTGATGTTGCAAGAGGCATGCTTTTAAACTAAGGCTTTGAATATTTTGAAGTGGGATAGAACATCACTTTTGTATTTTAGGAAGTAGATCCATGTTCTTCTATAAAATTCATCAATGAAGGTTAGAGAATATTTTGCTCCATTTAGAGAAGGTTCTGGGAAAAACATCAAGTCACTATGGATTAACTCTAGAGGGGATGAGGCTTTTAGAGAACCACTTGGGTGGAAAGGATCTTGATGTTGCTTTCCAAGAACACATCCAAGAAATACTCCATCAATAGAAGAGACTTGAGGTAAACCTATTACCATTTCATGGGTGTTCAATTCCTTTAGGTAGTTATAACTGAGATGACCAAACCTTTCATGCCAAATTTTACTTTCAAGATATCCATGAGCCACAAAACAAGAGGCCCCTTCTGTATTTTTGAATCCTTTGAAGTGAAATAGGTGAGTGTTGTGATCAATATCTCATTTGGCTATAAGAGAGTGGGGGTCTTAAAAGTCTCTTATCTCAACTCCTGTTGGAGAGAAGAGAACAGTTTTCCCTTTTCCATAAGTACAAATCTGATAGACAGAGAGGATAGTTGTTGCAATGTTTGGAAAATAGATAAAATTATTGATAAAGCCACCATAAATGGATATGTCACCCTTTCCTTTGATTGGGATAAAGGAAGAGTCACCAACTTCTATGCTACATGTTGAACTTGAGGAGATAGAAGAGAATGACTCATCTGAGGTAGTCATGTGATGAGTTGCTCCAGAATCTAGGACCCAATAATTAGATGAAGTATTTGTGGTATTCCCTTGAATATTTAGGGATTTTCCTATCTGGTTTTTATTGTCTATATTTTGATCCTTCATAGCTGTCTCTAGTTGTTGTAATATTTTCCAACATTTTTTTGCAGAATGACCATTCTTTTTGCAGTGAGTACAAGTTATGGAACTTATTTATTTATTTTTGAATTTTTCTTTAGTGGAGGTGGATGCTACTAAGTATTTAGAGGAATAGGAAGAGATCTCATACTTTGCAATATTTGTTTCTTCTCTAGTTAGTCTCTCACAAAATTCTTCTAAGGAGGGAATTTTGAAACTTGCACTAAGAGCATATTTTGTAGATAGAAAGGTGGTTGCGAATATTTGAAATACACCATTTAATTTAGAAAGAATTAGATAGATGCATTCTTCATATTTTTTATTCTTGCCACTACCTTTAAATTGAGTAAGGACTTCTTTAAATTTGGTGAGAAAGTCAACAATATTGCTAAAGTCTTCAAGAGATAAAGTTGTTAATTCTACCTCTAATTGAATTGACCTTATTTGATCTACTTTTCCAAATAAATTCTTTAGTTTCTCCCAACTTTCATAAGGAGTTTTACAATCAGTAATGTGAAACCATAAGCTTTCATTTACATTAGTGCTTATAATACCCATTGTTTCATACATCTTTCCTTTATGAACAAATATTTCATATTCTTTCTCAAATTCTAGTTTCTTTTCTTCTAGCAAGTGAGTGAGCCCTTTTTGAGAGATAAGATTTAAAATTTTGGGCTTCCAAGTGTGATAGTTATGAGGGGTGAGAGGGTCAATTGTATTCATTTTTGCAAAGAAATTTGAAGTTTAACCAATACACCCCTCCTTACAACTTCAATTTTTTATTAATGCAGTTGATTTTTAAGAAGGTATGTAAGATTTTTAATATCACAATTATCAGATTACCTGTCCTAACAAGAGGGAAACTATAAGTAATAAAGTTTTGATATATTAAAATTGGCTCTAGTAACAATTGTCTCTTTTATTTTACTTTTTATTCTCAATACCTGCCCTTAGTTGGGAGAAACTTTAAGTAATGAGTAGAATAAAGTCTTGGAATATAGGCTTGAAATGCATATATGAGCAGCCTGATTTGTATATCAGAAAATCTCAATGACTCGCCCTTACGATAGGGAAACTATAAGTAAGAGAGATATCTAATATGTGAAATTTTGCTGATGAAGAAAAATATATGCCAAGCCTGTATACCAATTAACTCAAAAAAACCGCCCTAACGTGAGGGAAACTATAAGTATTTTGAGTAAGTGGTACGTGGAACGTAGGCAATATATTTTGAAGGAAAAATTTTATAAGTTTTGAATATATTAGTGCTTTTAAGTGTACAGTCTACCTTCAATATGTAAATATATGAAAAATATTATTTTTTAATACCTTTATTTGATTGATATATATGAGGGCTAGCTTTAATTAGAAATAATAAAGCAAGAATAGGCAAGTTAGATGAAAAAACAAAAAATTTAAATTTTTTTTAAAATATGTAAGAGAATATATGGATAATAATTTTGTTTTATATGAGGGCTTGCCTTAATTTTAGTGAGTACCTTTTTTATCATATATTGATTTGAAATGAAGATTTAAAACAATCACACCCTTTTAAAATATTATCCACTAAAAAAAGATCTAGAAGAGTGAGTAAAGAAGATAGAACCTATATAGATATTAAGCCAACAACATATGATATATATGGACGAGTATGAGTAAGGTATAACAGACTCCCTACAAGCTGACGGTATAGAGTTGCATCACATAGAGGGGATGTGCAAGAAGTACTTAGATTGACTCCAGACTGAAAAGGTGTAGGAGAAGGTTTGCAATCTATCATTTTAAACCTTTGAAGAAGATCTAGAGTGTATTTTTGTTGACACAATGAAATTCTTGCATCTGTTTGATTTATTTGGATCCCAAGGAAGTAATGAGCTAGACCTAGATCAGCCATATCAAATTTTTCAGAGAGGGAGTCTTTTATAGTCTGAATGTGAGTGAAGTCACTACCAGTGAGTAGTAGATCATCAACATATAGAACAAGTATGGTGATTTTTCCTTCATCTCTCCAAATGTAGATTGTGTTATTAGACTCACAATGAGAAAAACCTGAGGAAAGAAGGAAGGAGTCCATTTTTTCATACCAAGCTCTAGGAGCTTTTTTGAGGCCATAGAGAGACTTCTTTAGCCTACAAACAAGAGAGGAGTCTTGAGTGAAACCAGTAGGTTGTTCCATGAATATATCTTCCTTTAAGTCCCCATGTAAGAAAGCACTTTTTACATCCATTTGAAAGACATGCCACTTTTGGGAAGCAACCAGAGAAAGAACCAGTCTAACAGAATCCATTTTGGAAACTGGTGTAAAGGTTTCAGCATAATCAATTCCTTCAATTTGAGAGAAACCTTTGGCTACTAGGTGAGCTTTGTGTTTGTCAATTTCTCCATTAGGCCCATATTTTGTTCTGTAAATCCATTTACAATGAACTAATTTCCTTCCTTTAGGTAGGGGAACTAAATCCCAAGTTTTGTTTTTGATTAAGGAAGAGAATTCATTTTCCATGGCATCATACCATTCTTTAATACCAGTTGCTTCTTTGAAGGATTGAGGATCAGAGGAAATAGATTGACAGACAAGACCAGTGCCTATGGAGTTGGTTAATCTGGATGATGGAAGATTTTAGATGTAAGGAGTAGCTTCTTTAACAATGGTGCGGGCCCATTTTGGCATAGTGGAAGGAGTAGAAGGAGTGGAAAGACTTTGAGTTGGAGTTATAGGTTCCTCATATTGATCATCAATCTCTAAATTAATCTCTAAAGTTGGTTCTTCATTATATTGAGGTTCTACTATAGGAGAAGGCTCAATAGAGGAAGAGGATGGTTGAGGATATTTATGAGGGAATGTTTCATCAAATTGGATATTCCTATGAAAAATACCTCATGAGTTGTGGGATCAAGGAGCCTGTATGCTTTCATTTCCTCACAATAACCAACAAATATGAGCTTTTTGCTTTTCTTATCTAGAGCCTTCCTTTTCTTCTTTGGGATGTGCGCCCAAGCAGTACACCCAAAAATATTGAAGAAGGAGACATCCGGTTTTGAGCCAGTCCATGCTTCTTCAAGAGTTAAATGGTCAAGAGCTTTATGAGGTGTGCAATTTTGAATATAGTTTGCACAGTTAATAGCTTCTACCCAAAAAACTTTTGGAAGATCTCTTGAATGGAGCATACAGTTTGCCATTTCCTTCAATGTTCGATTTTTCCTCTCTGCAATGCCATTTTTCTATGGATTATGGGAGATAGAATGTTGATGAATGATGCCATGACTTGATAGAAATATTGAGAACTCATTACTACAGTATTCCCCCCCATTATCTGTGCGAATTTGCTTGATGTTGCAAGAGGCCTGATTTTCAACTAAGGCTTTGAATATTTTGAAGTGGGATAGAACATCACTTTTGTATTTTAGGAAGTAGACCCAAGTTCTTCTGTAAAAATCATCAATGAAGGTTAGATGATATTTTGCGATGATATTTTGCTCCTTTGAAAGAAGGCTCTGGGAAAAACATCAAGTCACTATGGATTAACTCTAGAGGGGATGAGGCTTTTAGAGAACCACTTGGGTGGAAAGGATCTTGATTTTGCTTTCCAAGAGCACATCCAAGACATACTCCATCAATAGAAGAGACTTGAGGTAAACTTGTTACCATTTCATGGGTGTTCAATTCCTTTAGGTAGTTATAACTGAGATGACCAAACCTTTCATGCCAAATTTTGCTTTCAAGATCTCCATGAGCCACAAAACAGGAGGCCCCTTATGGATTTTTGAATCCTTTGAAGTGAAATAGGTGAGTGTTGTGATCAATATCTCCTTTGGCTATAAGAGAGTGGGGGTCTTGAAAGTCTCTTATCTCAACTCCTGTTGGAGAGAAGAGAATAGTTTTCCCCTTTCCATAAGTACAAATCTGATAGACGGAGAGGATATTTGTTGCAATGTTTGGAACATAGAGAATATTATTGATAGAGCCACCATCAATGGATATGTCACCCTTTCCTTTGAATGGGATAAAGGAAGAGTCACCAACTTCTATGCTACATGTTGAACTTGAGGAGATAGAAGAGAATGACTCATCTGAAGTAGTCATGTGATGAGTTGCTCCAGAATCTAGGACCCAGTAATTAGATGAAGTATTGGTGGTCTTCCCTTGAACATTTAGGGATTTTCCTATCTGCTTTTTATTGTCTATATTTTTATCCTTCATAGTTGCCTCTAGTTGTTGTAATATTTTCCAACATTTGTTTGCAGAATGACCATTCTTTTTGCAGTGAGTACAAGTTATGGGACTTCTTTCTTTCTTTTTGAATTTTTCTTTAGTGGAGGTGGATGCTACTAAGGATTTAGAGGAAGAGGAAGAGATCTCATACTTTGCAAGTTTTGTTTCTTCTCTAGTTAGTCTCTCACAAAATTCTTCTAAGGAGGGCATTTTGAAACTTGCACCAAGAGCATATTTTGTAGATAGAAAGGTGGTTGCAAATATTTGAAATACACCATTTAATTTAGAAAGAATTAGATAGATGCATTCTTCATATTTTTTATTCTTGCCACTACCTTTAAATTGAGTGAGGACTTCTTTAAATTTGGTGAGAAAGTCAACAATATTGCTAAAGTCTTCAGGAGATAATGTTGTTAATTCTACCTCTAACTGCATTGATCTTATTTGATCTACTTTTCCAAATAAGTTCTTTAGTTTCTCCCAACTTTCATAAGGAGTTTTACAATCTGTAATGTGAAACCATAAGCTTTCATTTACATTAGTGCTTATAATACCCATTGTTTCATACATCTTTCCTTTATGAACAAATATTTCATATTCTTTCTCAAATTCTGGTTGCTTTTCTTCTAGCAAGTGAGTGAGCCCTTTTTGAGAGATAAGATTTAAAATTTTGGGTTTCCAAGTGTGATAGTTATGAGGGGTGAGAGGGTCAATTGTATTCATTTTTGCAAAGAAATTTGAAGTTTAACCAATATACCCCCCTTTACAACTTCAATTTTTGATTAATGCAATTGATTTTTAAGAAGGTATGTAAGCTTTTTAATATCACAATCCTCATATTACCCGCCCTAACAAGAGGGAAACTATAAGTAATAGAGTTTTGATATATTAAAATTGGCTCTAGTAACAATTGCCTTTTCCTTTACTTTTTCTTCTCAATACCCGCCCTTACTTGAGGGAAACTTTAAGTAATGAGTAGAATAAAGACTTGGAATATAGGCTTGAAATGCAGAGATGAGAAGCCAGATTTGTATATCATAAAATCTCAATGACTCGCCCTTACGAGAGGGAAACTATAAGTAAGAGAGATATCTAATATGTGAAATTTGGCTGACCAAGAAAAATATATGCCAGGCCTGTATACCAAGTCACTCAAAAAACCCGCCCTAACGTGAGGGAAACTATAAGTTTTTTGAGTAAGTGGTACGTGGAACGTAGGCAATATATTTTGAAAGAAAACTTTTATATGTTTTGAATATATTTTAGTGTGTGCTTTTAAGTGTAGAGTTTACCTTCATATATGCAAATAGATAAAAAATATTATTTTTTTAACACCTTTATTTGATTGATATATATGAGGGCTAGCTTTAATTAGAAATAATAAAGCAAGAATAGGCAAGTTAGATGAAAAGGAAAAAATTTTTAAGACCTTTGAAAAATAAATGCCACTTAAAAAATATATAAGAGAATATAAGGATAATAATTTTGTTTTATATGAGGGCTTGCCTTAATTTTAGTGAGTACCTTCTTTATCATATATTGATTTGAAAT
The DNA here is from genome assembly GCA_028583015.1 of Wollemia nobilis. Taxonomy (NCBI): domain Eukaryota; kingdom Viridiplantae; phylum Streptophyta; class Pinopsida; order Araucariales; family Araucariaceae; genus Wollemia; species Wollemia nobilis. Next base: position 100,212 of record JAQPPZ010005330.1, read on the forward strand.
GAAGATTTAAAACAATATACACCTTTTTAAAATATTAGCCACTAAAAAGGATCTAGAAGAGTGAGTAAAGAAGATAGACACAAAAAGTAAGAAAAATAACCCCCCTCAAAAAAAAAAACAAAAAAGGTGCAAATTTGAGCACCCCAAACCCCCCTCAAAAAAAGACCTTAGTATTTACTTTGTTACAAATGACTCTTTCCACTATAGCCCTTTGAAAGAGAAACTGGCTTAGTGAAAAAATGAGTCAGAATATATACCGAAATATATAAATGCTAAGGGGATATTTTGTAAGGTTTTACCTTCGAAATAGAAGGGATAGAATAAAACCAATACAAAATAGCTTAGACAAGAAATTAGGATGTGAAGCAATGCGTCTTGAGAGAGAAGCACTAGGGGTTCGAACGAAGGAAACACCAAGAATTCAAAATAAGACCTCGAAGATACGCTCGCCTTATGACATTGAGTCTCCTGCAAAACAAAATTTATAATATAATAGACAAAGAAACTTTTTGGGGTCATATTTGTTGGAAACTTCTTTTTCAAATGGTTTGGGGTCTCTTGCAATGGAGGTGAACACCAGTAAAATGATAGAGAAATGGAATGCCCTTGCTTGACTTCCAGTAGAGAGCAGGCGTAGATTTTGTGAAGCGTTGTTGAAAACCTGAAGTTGGTAACACCTAGTGTTGACTTCGAAATCACCTGTAGACTTTGTGAAGCGCAGTCAAAAAAATATAACTGGTAACGTGCAACCTTATCTTCAAATACACCTATAGAAAAAGCAAAACCAGAAGGGGTGTAATAAAAAATGAAACGCCTAAAACAAATGCTTAATGAAATAATTTTAAAAAGAATTAATAATGAAATACAATTGTTGAAATGCTTGAGATAACGATAGTAGAGATTAAAAAATAAATCAATAATTGGAATGCCAATGGAGGAAGGCCCGAAACAAATATAAAGAATCATCTTGATAGTCATTAGGGACAGCGCCAATCAAAATATTTGAGATCGAAGCTAACTGATTCTATCTAGCAGAATGCCACAGGCTCTCCTATTGAACGTCGATAGGGATAGCGCACGGACTAAATATTTTTTTTTTAAATTTTTTCAATGCACCCTAAAAATATGCTCAAAGAGGGAGCTTTGGAGAGCACGTAGCAAAGAGGACGATTCGTTAGATATTTATAAAAAAAAAATTACGCCAAGAAGCACTAATGATTAAACACTAGTTGAGAGGTATATTTGCGATGATAGCGCCCAAGCTGGGTGCTTGTTGCACGAATTTAGAACTTTAATAGGGCTCTCCAAGAGCAACGAAAAATGCAGAGAAGCTTTTTTCTACAAAGGAAAACATCAAGGATAGAACATAAACTTATATTTTCAAGCTATAAAGATTAAGCTTTTAAATTTATTTTTTGTTAAAAAAAACTCATATATTTGCTTGAAAAAAACGTATTTTTCTCTATTCAGAAAAAATAATGAGAATTTTTGTTTTAGGATAATTAATATGACTAATTTCATAAAGTGAGTTAGTCAAAGAGTTCCCCAAGAAAGAGATCTATGAAAAATGGCTATTTTTCTAAATAAAAATTACAACATCAAAAAAATGAATCTTCTCTTTCTTGAGAAGAAGATAAATATTATTCAGATTGACCCATTTACATATATCTCAAAAATATAGCTAAAATAAAACTATATATAAAAGCTTTTTGTAGAATTTGAACTTCAAAAAAAAGGAGAAGTCAACAAAGGATACAATGAACCAACTCCTAGAACCTTCAAGAGAGAATGCTAGCAAAATCTATCCTGCTCTGGTACCATGTTAGAATTTCCAAAAATAGACATGCAAAGCATTACATAAAATATGAAGAAAAGAGTAGAACTGATTGATTATTCCATGGATCAACTTTGTATAAATAACAAAGTTGATCATTGAGAGTCGTTGGATTACAACTCATCAAATATGATGTAGACTATAACTGAGAATTCACCTGACTCATGAAGGAGTGGAAACTCAAGTAAGTCTATCCTAGTAGAACTTAAGAGAATAATTACTTATTCAAACATTTATAGGGAATTAAATCAAGAAGTAGATAGGTTATCAAAAGAAGGTCAACATGTTCCAGAATATTTCTTGCAAATGAAAGAGAACAAGGATGGAGTTTCTTCTTTCACCCACATATCATATCCCTAGTTTCTATGTTAGCTCTAGGTTTTTTATTGTGGATCTATTTCATTTGATTAGAGCTTTATGGTTGTTTCTAATTGTTTCTATTTTATTTTGCTAGTTTATTTTTCATTGATCTCTATCCAGGTTTTGGTCATGGAGGTTGTTTGGATGATTAAGTATTGATATATAAGGATATTTATTCTTATTATCCCCATGCTATTTCGAATATGGGATTTTTTCCTCTCATATCTATCCGACTGTAATTATATCTTGAATCCCAATAATCTAATTTTATCTAGGGTTTTGTTTGTGCTAAGGCACCTGAGAAGTGTAATTTTATTTCACTCTTGAAATAAAATTATGATTTTTTCTTGTAATATATATATATATATATATATATATATATATATATATATATATATATATATATATATATATATATATATATATATAGCTCCATCAATGTTGAAAGTGTTGAATAGGATTAGTTGTTTCAAATCCAAGAGATTGTGCATTCTATGGTGATTCAATCTATTCATTATTTCTTAGAATTTATGGCTTGAATTGAATAATAGATTGATAAAAACACATTTTAAGACAATGCTTGAGTTTAGAATTATAATAATGTGTGTGGATATTGGATTAGACATAACATTAATTTTTATGTCCATCTAACAATAAAAATATATTTCAATTAAGAATGATTCACAAATTATTATTACTATTATCAAGAATAATGTGTGTGGAGATTGGATTAGACATAACATTAATTTTTATGTCCATCCACTATTGTTGAATGATCCCATACACAAACAAGAAATAGGATTGACTAATCCTATACGAATTTAATTATAAAACTTAAAACTCAAATTCTCATCTTAACAAACATTATAAATTTATCAATTAACTCAATAATAAACCTCTTTATAAATATTAACTAATAAAAATAAAATATTATTTTACTAATCATTTCAAAATTATTGTGTATTCATATGTGGAGCGAGGATCTCTTATAAAAGTTGTTGGAGAGCAAGCGGGTAGTTAAAATTCTTCAATTGAAAATCGAAAGGCCCCAGATTCAAATCTCTCCCCTCACATGATGCGAATATGCTATGTACATAAGGGGTTACAAATAAAATAAAAATAAAAATCTACCATTCCCATGTAACATAGAAGACCCATCAACATCTATCCTTTGGTTGCAAAAGTTTGAGGATGGTTTTGAAAAGAGTTGGTTTCTTCTTGTAATGAAGTGTTAATGTGAGAGAGTTAATTTATTTTTATTTATTTTTAATATAGACGAATCAGTAGCATTATTGACTATTGTCATTATAAACTTGAGTACTACCATTATAAACTTTAAAATATGGAACTTACATAATTAACCTACAAATACTTAACCTTTATCATCTAACCTATTACCTTTCTAAATTGTTCTCCCTTTTCTTGTAGTTCGACCTTGACAATTCCTACAACCTTTTTGAGAAGTCGATTTAAACTAATCATTCACCTTTAATAAGGGACAGGGCCATCCATCAAAGGGCCATCCATATTCACAAGCTACCTTTGTCACATAGTTTCATTGAACCTGCTCAACCCTGTCTGTTCTAAAGGGCCTTTTAAACCTTTTATAAATACCCAAACCTTAACTTTAATTACTAAGTTGTATTATCAAACAAAAATATATATTATTCGTTCAAAAGTGACGTATGGTTGTCCTAACAAAAATATATATTATTCGTTCAAAAGTGACGTATGGTTGTCCTATGCGGGACAATCGGATCCTTGACATGTGAAAGAGTATTTTTCCATTCTTGGACTTTGTAAAATTTGACAAACGCGGACCCACATCTAAGTTGTCAAACCAACTCAAACAACATAAAGCCAATCAATCGAAAACCACTTGGAATGTGTTTTTTTGTTTTTCACAACTTCACGGACACCACACATAGAATTAGATCTTCTAAAGGCCATTGATTTTTGGCTTTCACTAATCACTATCATGCCGACCAAAAAAATTTGAGAATTTAAATATTTTAAGGATGTTCATGTTTTTAGTTTTTTTAGGTTTTCATATAATAAATTAAATTTAAATTATATAAAATCAAATATTTTTATATAAAATCAATTTTTTTTTCAAAAATTTATGTTTTTTTATATAACTTAAAAAAATATCATATAATTAAGGTATTGTATTTTAAGTTTAAATTACACATAATCAAATTTTTTTATATAATTTATCAAAGATTAATTGAATTGATAAGATTTTAGGTATTTATCAAGAGGAGACCTAGGTTCAAACTTTAAAGACATACCCGGTAAGATAATAATCTGGCATGAAATACCAACCCTAAAAAAATTCTTTATACAAAATCAAAATGTTTTCAAAAACTTAAGCTTTATCTTAAAATTTCATGGAAAAGTAACCAAAAAAATATCAACCGCGCTTTCGCCAGCGCATTTTACTCCAATCTTCATGTACCGTGTATCATCTACTCCCACCCTTTTCGCAACGTTCCATCATTCGCCACGTCTCCCAACTTCAATTTAACCGCGGATTTGGACGACGTTCGCACGTACAGCGCGGGAGGTTTGAGTTATCGGCCACATACGGTATGTTATACCAAGGATTCGGATTCTGATATTTCTTCGTACATGGTCGACAGGAGTTGGCAACCAAAGATGCTTTGGTCCCTCCTCTGCCTGATCTTCCAATACCAACGATGGTTGATCCCTCCAATTCCGGGTACTCCTCTCTGCCTTAACTCAGTTTTCCGCCGCTGCCGAACGTACCAATCCCGAAGCCTCCACCTCTTCTTCTCAACATTCCACCGCTTCCGCTGTTAACCCCGCCTCCACCTTCAAAGTAGACCACACCTCGTGCTCGGTATGTCTTGCACTTTTATGGTCAGGACACCATCTCATATTTTGATTAAATAATTCGAGGATTTTAAGTTATTTAAGTTTAAATTATGGGAAAAAGTTTTTATTTTATTTTTAAAAAGTAGGTTTAAATTATATTATGGAATGTATTTTGAATTATTATTATTTTTTTTCCCTTAGATTTATAGAGTGTGTCTTAATTATATATTTATATATTTGGAGAGTGGCCCAATTATACATGTGTTTAAGTGTTTATACTAACATAAAGTTATATCTTGTTTATAATATATGAATATACAATTGTTTTTAATACATAGGGATAAGGTAATACCATTAGGTGTTGTTACTATAAACTTTAGACTCCATGTTTTTTACATAATCTTTAACATTTTTATTTGATAGGAGTATATACTTTTAAAAATAATTCATAGACTTTTTTTTAACATTCAATTTGAAGGATGAAAATTCATGTAAAATCTTATAAATTTATTTATATGTTCTTGAGAATAGGTAGTTAATTATTATTATTTAATTTGTATTAAAAAAAATAAATTTTGAAATAAAAAATTATACACTTTACAAAATAGTTTATGAGTTATTATTGGTGTGAATCTTATATTAAACAAAAAATAAGTATATTTTATTGATAATTTTAATTTAGAAAAATAAATTGATGCTATATAATTTATATTATTATTAGAAGTTGTTAAAATTTAAATATTATTTTAAAAAGTAAAAGAAAATATATTTATAAATTATAATTTTAAACAATTAATTTTTGCAATCTATTAACAATTAATAAGATAAAACTAAACCAAAATTGAAAAATGAACTAATTCAATGCATTGTACATAAATGGTAAATGCAAATAATATTGTTCTAATAATTTAATTTGGTTTCTATATATTTTTATGGTCACTTTAAGATGATAAGGTTTAATATAATAATTTACTTTCTCTATATTGCCATAATAATATGGTTCTTTACAATATTGTACTAATGCATTCATTATGTAATATGATGATTTTAGATGTATATAATGCCAATTAAATCAATATTATATATAGCTTATAAAAATAAATATAATTGAATTAATACTATATCAATTTAAAAAATTAATAATAAAATTTCTATCATTCTAGAAGGTTGTCTTCTATTAATTATGTTCAAATTTAAGTCATGACCAGTATAAAGGTCCCCTGTATGTAAGTAGTGGATGCTTGACATCTATGTGAGTTGTCTTAACCTTGTTATAAACTATAATTTATGGTAATCTATTACAAAGTGTTAATCAAGTTAAAATTAAGTATTTTCACCCTATGTATTAAATCTTCAAAATCAAGTCAGGGACCTAGTATGTATGACGGGACACTTGACCCCATGGTGGGATGCTAGAGATTGAGTGTATGAGGTCTTTAGTAGATGTTTAACCCATAATGGTAGTTAGCTATGTGCATATAAATTTTCTTTTATTTTAGGGAAATGCGGTTTGAAATTTAACTTTTTTATATTCAATAAAAAATTATTATTGTAAAAAATAGTATTAAAATCATTATTTCTTAAAATGTTATTTTTATAAATACAAAATGACTTAGATTTTTATATAAATATAATATTATAAGGTTATTACAGTTAGATTCTATTTTTCCCTTGTAAAATATTATTTGTACATGTTCAAACAAAGAATAGTGAAATTATTATTAAAAAGTATCATCATTATTATTGAAAAATTACAAGAACTATGATTTTTTTTAGTGTGATAAACCCCTACATTTGATGCTTAGGGTTGGGCATCCCCATCCCACCATGACATCTCATAAGGGGGAGAACTGAGTTTATCAATAAATAATTCAACACACAATCCCACATACCATGGTTTAAACCTATAACAAGAACAATGATTATAACAATACATTATTACTTTTAATAAGTTATGTGGGATTTTAATGGGTTCTACTTGTATTACATCATGACCACATAGTTGATTATAACAACTTGATAATTACGCATATATTACTTGGCAATATTCAAACATGGGTATCATCTTTGAAAATTAAGGAATTTAACCATTTGAAATCTTGTTATTTTATGTTAATTCAAATAAAAATAAAACATTGATGCATGTTCTAAATAATTTTTTTTATCAATTTGATTTTACCCTCTATTCGATTAGGATTCAAAGGATAATACAACTTGACAAGCATATGAGATACCATGGACTATCCTAAAAATTTACATATATTAGTGTATCTTACCTATAATAGTGAATCAACTCAAGAGAACTATAATACACTCATATGGACTAAAAAAAATACTAAGAACCCTCAATTTTTTTTTGGTATGTTATTCATGGAGATTATTTTTCATGCATGTTGCCACTTCATGAAATTCATCTATCAAACTCTCTTTATTGAGAACATTTATTTTAAATCTATTAAAGATGAATAGTGGTATATATAATGCTTTGATTAGAAATTATGCTTTAAAGAGTGATAATATACAACATCCAACTAACCAAAATCTTTAAATATAAAGAACCAATGCTAAATAATTCCTAAAAACACCCTTTTAGACTTTGAAGAGGGTATTTTAAACTATAATTACACATATTGATGCAAGATATCCACTCAATATCAATAGCATTCAAAGTCATGGTGTATATTACATAATTAAAAAATTCCTAAGTTTTTTAAAATGAATCTTTCAAATAATTCAATCAAAAATCCTACGCCTATTCTAAGCTCATTGGTGATGATACCTATATGGTATTCCTAAAGCCCAATGAAAAGTACCATGAGAACAAGAGAACCAAAGATGAGATATCAAGAATTCAAGAACCTAAAATAACCATAGTTAAATTTCATCCCCCAAAAGTAGTATATCCTAAGGATTGTCTTATTGAGTCTTGTAAATATTCTAACTTGTATGATGATTTTTCCAAATTTTGATCACTAGGATCCAAAGCTAAATATCTAGCTATTAGTTTTTTATATTAGATTAATCTTCTTCTTAATGAAGCATTGACTAGAAAAATTAAATGTGTTAATGACTCCATATTTGTTAAGCTAAATACCCATCCTCCCATGACTTGCTTATACATGTTCCACTTGATAAGGCCTCCTAGACCTACATGTGAGATATGTCCAACACCTATGTCCTATTATTCTACCCCAATTTATCACATTCTAATATTTGATTTATTAGCTATATATGTCATATATGCTCCTAAGATAAGATTTCATTTTTCTATTTGCCATCCTAAGACACGTTCCAAAGGTCATAAGTACATCTTCAACACATCAAATGGATATTATTCATAAAAATATGACAATATGATAATAATTATTACGAGTGACAACAAAGGTAATTCTTATCAATGATATTTACCTTGCATTATTATTGAGAATAAAGGATCAAACAATTGCATTACATATCCTTCTATGGTTCTAATTGGGAGGCTTACCATCCTAAGCACATTACTCTTACATTATATGCGTAAGCATTCCTAAGGTATTTATCCCACCACAAACTCTCCATGAGAGGATACTCACTATTCCAATGTTTTTCATAATATATTCATCATCATATTAGGCTTTATTCTAACCAAGTGTTATGACTTGTTAGTATAAACAATCATTGAATTGTATTTTCTAAACAATATACCATTCACATATTTTCCTTTTCGTAACTAGTCTCCTTATTTCCATATTAGTAAAGTACTATTAGGAAATGTGGTTTCAAAGAAACATGGTGCATCTTCTCTAAGGTATTTCAGACCTATCAACTTATGCAATACACTATATAAGTTGTTTACTAAGACACTTTCTAATATATTGAAAATGCTTCTCCCCTTATTGATTTCTCCTATTCAAGGTGGTTTTGTTCATGGGAGGTAGATTGTGGATGGGATCATTATAGTTCATGAGACTTTACATTTTATGTCCAAAAATGGGTTGGATGGAATGCTTCTTAAACTTGATATACAAAAGGCTTATGATAGGTTCTCCTAGGAGTTCCTTGACAAGGTGTTGTAGAAATTTGGCTTTGGGGATCTATGGAGGAAGTGGATTAGAGTTTGTATTTCATCTACTAAATTTTCTATCGTCATCAATGGGTTTTTGAGTGGTTTTTTGGGTGTCAAAGAGGTATTAGGAAAGGTGATCCCTTTTCTCCATATATTGTTTATTTTGATGGTTGAAACTTTAGGAATATTGATTCTTACTGCTACTTTGTCCTCTAATATTAAGGAAATTAGGCTTGCTGGTATTGCAAAGGCAGTTTCTTGTCAACACTTTGTAGATAACACTATACTTCTTGGTGAGACTAATGTGAGAGAGGCTAAGGAATTCATGAATATTTTATAGTTGAATGAGAAAGATTCCAGCCAACAAATTAACTTCCATAAAAGTCAAATATTTTTTGTGAATACTACGGGTAGCTTCAGCATAGAATTGTATGGATTTTTTGTTTAGACATTGCTAACCTTCCTTATTTATATATAGGTATGCCATTGTTCACTAGTAGGATGAAGTAGTTGTGGTCTTCTATGGTGGATAGGATTCAACGTAAGTTAGTTGGGTAGAAAGGTAATATCTTGAGCCAAGCAAGTAAATTGAAATTGCTTCAAGCTACCCTCCAAAGCATTCTCATCTACTTATAATACCCTTCAAAGTTAGGGGGAGGATTAATCATATATTTAGGATATTTTTGTGGGTTGGGTGGAGGAAAAATAGAGGGTGTCCCTTGTATATTGGGATAGAGTTTTATCTTCTAAGAAAGAAGGTAGCCTTGGGATTAGAAATTTGTTGTTTTTTAGTAAGGTTTTGATTACAAAAATAACCTAGAGATTATGTGTTGAGAAGGATCAATTGTGGAAAGATATTATAAGAGTTAAGTATCTAGAAAATCACATTCCTTTTTTTATAAGTGTTGCTCCTCCTAGGGGATCTATTATTTGGAATGGTTTGCTAAGGGTTAGAAGTTTGGTTATGGAGGGGATGTGATGGAAGATTGAGAATGGCAAGGATGTGTTCTTTAGGGAGAATACTTAGATTCTTTATTAATCCATTTTTCTTAGTCCTAAGTTTTATGAGTTGAAGGATCCTTTGTCACTGAAATATGGAGAAAAAGTAATTGATTATATAATCATCACTAATGGAAATAGGATTAGGAAGCATATGACTTTACATATAGCTGATATTTAGATTCTTCAGAGTTTGATAAATTTAAACATGTTGCTATAACAATACTTTCTTCTCAACAAAATGATAGGGACTTCCTTCTATGGACTCATTCTCCTAAAGGTGTTTTTTCTATCAAGGCTACATATGAGGCCCAAACATTGTCCAAAGGAGAATATTTTCTAGTGGAAAGGGTTTGGTATTCTCATTTGATCCCCAAGATTATATTTTTTTGGTTGTATTTGCAAAAAATAATTTTGATTGTTGATAATTTATGTAAGAAAGGCTTCCATATTCCCAATATTTGTCTCTTGTGTTCTAAGGATGTTGAATCTATAGATCATATTTTCATCCATTATGATTTATTAAATAATGTGCTTAATTATTTACTGGATTATTTTCTATCAAGTGGATGTTGCCTCAAAATTTCAAGGAAATTTACACTTAGTAAAAATCCCCCTTCACTAGTCACAACCTCACTAGGGTGTGGGACTTGGTTCTTCCTCTTTTATTACGGGGTATCTGATGGAGGAAAAAAATAAAATTTAAGGATATTGCTAGGGATGAATCATTTATCTTTAGAAGGATTAAAATTTCTATTGATAATAACCTGGATGTCTTTACTGCTGGAAATGGTAGGGATAATTTTTTTGAGAAAGGGTTTGTTGTTAGCTGGGAATTGAATCTAGGGTCTTCTACTTTTGTATCCATTGTTAAAAAAATATTGGCTACTATGTGGCATAAACCAACTAAAGGATGGGTCATTCTAAACTTTTATGGGGCTACCAAAGGTAACCCCAAGAGGGCTACTGGAGGGGGTTTTGTCAGAATTGCTAATGATGACATCATTTGGGCTTATGCAAAATATTATGGTATTCAAACCAACCACCTAGCTAAAGCTAAGGCACTTTTCATGGGTGTTCATAAAGTTTTTGAGAGAGGCTTTAGAAGACTTCTCATACAAGGTGACTCTATGAACATCATTCATGATTTACAGGTTGGAAAGACTGATAATTGTTTCATCTAAAATATTATTAAGGATACCTCAAATATTATAGAAGGTATGTTAGAAGTTAAAATTGAGCATATTTATAGTGAAGGTAACTAGGCTACTGATGTTATGGCAAATTTTGATATGGATAATGGTCAATACATAATTTAGGAAGATAATTTCCCTTTATAGTTAATGATAATTATTGATTTGGAAGCATTGGTCCTACCTATCTTGTAGACCTTTTTATTGTTATTCTACTTGTATGAGGTTTGCTTTGTGTTGTAGTGATCCTTTCTTTGGGGGGTCTTTTTTGAGGGGCTAGTATTTTTTCTCCCTATGGTTTTCACTCTCAATGAATATGCTTGGTGTATTACCCTCACCCTTGCTCTCTTGGATTGGGGTTTTGTTATCTACATCTTGATGTCTTTGCTGCCCTTCCAGTTTACTACAAAAATGGAGCAATATCTTTCATGCCTCTAAAATAAAGTTGAAACTTAAATTCTGCATTGTGTCTTGTTGGGAGGTGGGTTGGTCTATGTTGTATCATGACGTTATCTTTCTCTTTTTTTCTCTTGGATGGTTGTTGGGTTTAATTTTTGTTATTTTAGCCTTGAATGTTAGCATGTGCTTTAATTGACCTTATATTTATCTACCTCCTCTAACGTAAAATGTTTTGGGATCCTTCAAAACCCTACCTTTTCACCATTAATTTAAAAAATATATATTTTTAATAATAAAATTTGTATCTGTCTAGAAGGTTGTATTATATTAATCATGTTAAAATTTAAGTCTTGACCAATATAAAGGTCTCGTTTATGTAAGTAGTGGATGTTTGACCTCTATGTGAGTTGTATTAACATCATTATAAACTATAATTTATGGTAATCTATTACAAAGTGTTAATAAAGTTAAAATTGAGTATTTTTGCACTACATATTAAAGCTTCAAAATCAAGGACCTAGTATGTATGAGGGAACACTTGATCCCATGGTGGGCTGCTAGGGATTGAGTGTATGAGGGATTTAGTAGATGTTATTTGCCTTGATTTTAGGTAACCATGGTGTGAAAGTTAAATTTATATATTCAATAAAGAAATATTATTATAGAAAATAGTATTAAAACCATTATTTTTTAAAATGTTATTTTTATAAACACCAAAATGAGTTAGATTTTTATATAAATATAATATTCTAATATTATTATGGTTATGATTATATTTTTCCTTGGTAAAAAAACATTTGTATATGTTCACACAAAAACAATATCATCATCATTATTATTGAAAAATTATAATAACGATGATTTTTTTTTGGATTTGGTTAGTGTGAAAAAGCCCTATGATCAACACTCAGGGTTGGGCATCCCCATCCCATCATGACCTCTCATAAGGGGCAGAGTTGAGCTTATCAATAGGAAATTTAACACATAACCACACACGCATACCATGGTTTGAACCTATTATAAGAATGCTGATAATAACAATATATTATTATTTTTAGTAAGTTATGTGGGGTTTTAATGAGCTCTACTTGTATTACATAATGACCACATAGTGGATTATAACAACTTGATAATTATGCATATATTACTTGGAAATATTAAAACATGGGTATCCTCCTTGAATGTCAAGGAATTTAACCATTTGAAATCATGTTATTTTATGTTAATACAAATAAAACATTGATGCATTGCTCTAAATTAGTTTTTTTATAAAATTGATTTTGCCCTATATTCGATTAAGAATCAAAGGATAATACAACTTGGCAAGCTTATGAGACACCATGGCCTATGCTAGAACATTTGGAAGACTTTAAAATAAATAAATAAGTACAAAGTAAGTAGTTAAATCCAAAAATCCTAATAGGGGACTCATAGAAGATAAAATGTTTATTATTTATTTGCTTCATAATACTACTATCATAATATCAATGCATAGTAAGCTAATCATCCCATCTATTTCATGAAGGAATCCCAAGAGTATTATTGGAATCAAAACCCACTATGAAAATTCACCTATATTAGTGCATCTTACCTATAATAGTGGATCAACTCAAGATAACTATCAAGTAGTAATATGGACTAAAAAAATACTAAGATCCCTCAATTTTCTTTTGGTATGATATTCATGGAAATTATTTTTATACATGGTGCCACTTTACTAAATTCATGTATGACACTTTATTTACTAATAACATTTCTTTTAAATCTATTCAAGATGAATAGTGGTAGGTATGATACTTTGATTAGAAATTATGATTTTAAGAGTGATAATATACAACATACAACTAATCAAACTATTTAAATATAAATACCCAATGCTAAACCATTCCCAAAAACACCATTGTAGACTTTGAAGAGTGGGTTTTAAACTATCATTGCATACATTAATGGAAGATATCCATTCAATATCAATAAAAATCAAAGTCATGGTGTCTATTAAATAATTCAAAAACTCCTAAGGTTTTTTAAAATGAGTCTTCCAAATAAGTCAAAAAAAATTCCTATGCATATTCTAAGCTCATTGGTGATGATACATGTATGGTATTCCTAAATTTTAATGAGAAGTACCATAAGAACAAGAGAGCCAAAGATGAGACATTAGGAATTCAAAAACATAAGATGACCATAATTAAATTTCATCCTCAAAAAGTAGTAGGTCCTAAGGATAGTCTTAGTAAAGAGTCTAACTTGTATAGATCTAATGTTGAAAATCCCCAACTTTGCTCACTAGACTCCAAAGCTAAATATTTAGCTATTAGTTGTTTATATTCCATTAATCTTCTTTTTAATGAAACATTGACTAGACAAATTAAATGTGTTAATCACTCCATATTTTTTAAGCTAAATTTCCATCCTCCTATGACTTTCTTATACATGTTGCACTTGAATAGGCCTCATAGATCTTCCTATGAGATATTTCCAACACCAATATCTTGTTATTCTACCCTAATTTATCACATTCTAATATTGGATTTATCAGCTATATATGTCATATATACTCCTAAGATAAGATATATTTTTTCTATTTTCCATCCTAAGGTATTTTCCAAAGGTCATAGGTACATATTCAACAAAAAAATGGGTCTTATTCATAAAAATATGACAATATGATAATAATTCTTACTTTTGATGACAAAGAAAATTATTCTCAATGGTATTTATGTTACACTATTATTGAGAGTAAAGGATCAAACAATTGTGTTACATATCCTTCTATGGTTCTAATCGAGAGGCTTACCATATTAAGCATGTTACTCTTCCATTCTATGCATAAGCCTTACTAAGGGATTCATCCCACAACCAACTCTCCATGAGAGACTACTAAATATTCCAATACTTTTTATAATATATTCATCATCATATTAGGCTTCATTTTAACCAAGTGTTATTACTTGTTATAGTATAAACTATCATTGAATGTTATTTTTCAATCACTATACCATTCACATATTTTCCTCTCCATACCTAGTCTCTTTATATTTCATCTTAGTAAAGTAGTGTTAGGAAATGTTGCTAAGGCATATAATATTTTGAAGTCTCTCCTTACTTAAAAATTCATGACCTCAAAAACTTGTTAAAGCTTTAGTAGAAATTTTATCAAAATTCTAGCAAAATGTTACAAAAATTCTACATTCCATCTTACATACCTATTTAATTATTCTCTTCAAAATTTTATATTTAGAATATTTTGCTAACATATGCTTGTTATTTTCATGGGTTGCCTCTTTCCAATAACAAATTCCTCCCCTCCAAAAAAAACTCTTATTGATTTGAGGCTAAGTCATCTAAAGTGACTATATTGACCCTATAACATCTATAGAAGTAGTCTCAAGGATTGGAAATGTAACTCCATTATGATCCTAGACCTTCAAAATATGATCTTACTAATATTATTGGGCAAAGTTTCTAAATTGACTACACCACCTTATAGTAGCTATGGAACTAGACCTCGTGGATGTAACATAGTTTTAATAGGAACCTAGACCTTTAAAAAAGAAACAATGATTTTTGGATTTCAAAAAACACTAAAAAAGCAAAGAAATAGTACATTAAAACAAAATTAAAATACAATTTGCAAAAGAAAAGAGGAAGAAAACCTATTGGGAATACAATATATGACTTAGCTTGCTTTACACCTTGTTAAGAGATCCCTATTTTCTATGATATTCATTCATGCACCATCTTGATGCCTTTGCACTAACACATATATCCTTTATGAATTCTTGCTTTTATGTGCTTATGTGCCCTTACATTAGAGCATATACTACTCTATCCCAACATTCTAATAAGATCATGCATTCTTCACATTTGATATTCCTTCATGGAGCAATTTATATAAGCATCCTACATGGATTACTACATATATTTTCATTTATAAAAACATTTATTACTTGTTTGACACTTATATAATACCATTAGTTTATACAAAAATTCCCAAACATTATACAAGTAAATAAGACTAGTATTTTAATTTCTAAACCTAAATTCATTTGCTTTTTAGGATCTTCTACTCATCCATGTTAATATAACCCCTTGATGATAAATCAGCATGTGATATAAGTATCTTTGAGTTCTTATAGCTAGTTATTATAAATTCCTACTCCTCTTCATTTGCATACAATACACTAAATTACATGACATACTAGTTAAAATTTAGCATATTTATAGCAAAGGTTACTAGACTGCTGATGTTATGGCAAATTTGGGGGTGGATAGTGGCCAATTCATAATTTGGGAAGATAATTTATCTCTACAATTAATAATAATTATTGATTTGGAAGCATTGGTCCTACCTATCTAGTAGGTATTTTTATTGTCTTTCTACTTGGATGAAGTCTACTTTGTATTCTAGTGATCCTCTCTTTGGGGGTCTTTTTTGGGGGGTTGGTCCTTTTGCTACCTGGTGGTTTCCACTCAAGGAATATGCTTGGTGTATTGCCTTCACTCTTGATCTCTGGGATTGAGGTTGTTTTAACTTCATCTTGATGTATTTGTTGCCCTTCCAGTATTCTACAAAAATGGAGAAAGATCTTTGGTACCTCTAAAATAAAGTTGAAGCATAAATCCCTATTGGGTGGTGGGCTGGTCTATGCTATATCATAGCGCTATCTTTATATTTTGTTCTCTTGGATGATTGTTGGGTTTAGTTTCTATTATTTTGGCCTTGGAGGTTAGTTTTTTCTTTAATTGACCTTATCTTTTACTGCCTCCTCTAATACAAAATGTTTTGGGACCCTTCAAAACCCTATTTTTTACCATTAATTAAAAATAAAGTTTTTTTAATAATAATTTTTCTATCTATCTAGAAGGTTATATTATATTAATCATGTTAAAATTTAAGTCATGACTAGTATACAGGTCCCGTGTATGTAAGCAGTGGATGTTTGACGTATGTGTGAGTTGTCTTAACCTCATTATAAACTATAATTTATGGTAATCTAGTACAAAGTGTTAATCAAGTTAAAATTGAGTATTTTTGCACTACATATTAAAGCTTCAAAATCAAGTCAAGGACCTAGTATGTATGATGGGACACTTGATCCAATGGTGGGATGCTAGGAATTGACTTTATTATGGATTTAGTAGATGTTTTTTGCCTTTATTTGAGGGACCCATGGTGTGAAAATTAACTTTATATATTCAGTAAAGAAATATTATTATACAAATTAGTATTAAAACCATTATTTTTTAAAATGTTCTTTTTATAAACACAAAAATGAGTTATATTTTTAAATAAATCTAATATTCTAATATTATTATGGTTTTGATAATATTTTTCCTTGGTAAAACATTTTTTGTATATGTTCACACAAAAATAGTATCATCATCATTATTATTGAAAAATTATAATAACAATGATTTTTTTTTTGGATTTGGTTAGTATGAGAAACTTGTATGATCAACACATAAGGTTGGGCATACCCATCCCACCATGACCTCTCATAAGGGGGAGATTTGATATTATCAATAGAGAATTTAACACATAACCACACACACACACCATGGTTTAAACCTATTATAATAACGATGATAATAACAATATATTATTACTTTTAATAATATATGTGGGATTTTAATGGGCTCTACTTATATTACATCATGAATAGATAGTATATTATAACAACTTGATAATCATGCATATATTACTTGGAAATATTCAAACATGGGTATGCTCCTTGAATGTCATGGAATTTAACAATTTAAAATCATGTTATTTTATGTTAATCCCAATAAAACATTGATGCATTGCTCTAAATTAGTTTTTTTATAAAAGTGATTTTTCCAATCATATGGTGTCTATTCTTGGTATTCTAATCGAATTGATGTGATTTTGGTGTCTACAATACTTCCCAAATTAACTTTGTTGTTGATTTTCCATCTTTGCAAAAAGGATAATTAGTGTCCCATTTGGTTAGAAAATCCTTTATATCCTTAATTTTGGAATGGATGTCAAATCTAAAGCCTAATTATTTCCACATGAAGTTCTAAACTTGGTTCAAGACTTCACATTGAATGAAGTGTTCAATATTTTCTTCTTGCTTCTTACATAACATAGGTACTAACAACCCATGTATACCCCTTCTACTTATATTTTTAGTAGTAAGAATCACTTTTTGAGTTAAGATCCATATAAAATGATCAAATTTTAGAATGATATTACACTCCATAATTTTGTCCAACACCTACTATTTGAAATTAAATGACCATATTTATTATCCAATAGTCAATTGTATCCTTGTTTGACATGATATTTTCCTATTTTATTTATTGGTCCCCATATTATTTGGTTTAGTTCATCTCTAAGTCTAACATTTATTTCTCTTAACAAATTGGCAAGTTATTGATATTCATTCTTCAAATTGGCAAGTTATTGATATTCATTGTTTCACTTTGATAATTGTTAGCTTTTAAAATAATTGAAACTTTTTTTGTACCAAATATTTTGAAGCTGTTAGGTACCCAAGGTAAGTACTTAATAATTTAATATTGTATTGTATAATGGTATGAACAATAAATTAATTATTAAGGGAGGTCATATGTCAAATTAGAAATAGTTATGTCATTGAATCATATAGGTAACCATTGGGGAATATTGTCATATGTAACCGCAATGAATATTATCATGTCATTATGCACTTTGTAACTCATAAAAGGTGAACCACCACATGGGTGATCTTGTAACTCATGGAAGGTAAACCATCACATCCTTGTATAAAGAGAGATGTATCCACAATGTAAAGGCATGTATGAAGTATTCTTGTAGAAGTCTTGGCTCGTGGAGTTGGAGATCTTATGGAGTGGATTCCTTCTAAAAGGAGTATTGTACAGTGTTGCCCTACCTCAAGGATATTATCAATCTCTATTTTATTATGTGTAATTTATTTGTGAATGCACGTTTGATATTTATGCATATTGGTGAATGATTTATGGTAATGAAAAGAGAGGTTCATATTAGAATAAATATCTTAGCTTCTATATATCCTACTATTGGTGGTATACCACCGATTACATCTATCCATATGTCTACTTTTTTCCATCACCAATGATTCACGAACAACATTTTATAAAAAGAATAGTGTTGCAAATAGATTTGACCATGTAGTAGATCCCTAATCAAAATTTACATTCATTTTTAGTATATGTTCTAGTGGGTTTCCTCCCAAATACTTGTTCACCATGATATTGCTTCATAATGAGTTACTTTACTTGATTAATATCCATATTAATTTAGTTATATACACCTACGACAATAAGGATAGATGCTTTATTCCTAATCTACCCCATTTTTTGGGTAAGCATACAATATCTCATATAACCAAATGGGACTTCTTTATTTCCTATTCTCTAGCATATTTCCATAGAAATGTCCTTATTATATTATCAAAGCTCTTAATTACCTCCACTAGTGTATTAATTGATGACATTAAATATATTGGGATATATGATAAAGATAATTTTATTAGAGTCACTCTTCTAGCTAGATTCAACCATATATGAGACCACATATTCAATATTTGTATTACATTATTGATAAAATTCTTCCATTGCTTTTTGGTATGCTTGCATGTGCCCATAAAAACCATGAAATACACAAAAAAATCTTTGGATTAACCTAGTTTGAATCCAAAAATTCTGGCAAGTTTCCTCCCAAAAGCTATTGAAAAATTATATGCATAAAGAATATATTTACCACAATTAAAAACAACTCCTATTGTTGTACATTTTTTTTCTAATATCTCCTTTTCTTGAATACTTTAATAGATGCTTGTCCCCTTAGGGCAGTGTTTATTGTATTTAAATTAATTAATGCTCCTTTAATCTATCCCTATGTTCTTTCTTGCTTGATAAGACAAATCAATACCTCGAACATCATGAAATATAGTGCTAGTGATAATGAGAAGCCTTGTCTTATACCTTTAGAATAATTAAAAAAATTAGATAGTCCTCCATTGACTAAAACTGAGAATGTGCTAGAGTTGATTCATCCTTCCATCCATTTCACCCATTGCTCATAGAACACTATTTTGTGGAGGACCATTTAGAGAATTCTCATATTGAGTCTATCGTAGGATATAGCATAGTCAAGATTGATCATTATTATAATTTTCTTAGATTTAATTATAGATCTAATTACTTCTTGCTTAATGATGACTTCATCTAAAAGTTATCTTCCTTTAACTACCCCCCTTGCTCTTTTGATATAATCATAGGAAAACATTTTTCAATCTTCCAACCATTATTTTTTAAATTATATTATAGGAAAATTTGCATAGAGAAGTGGGTCTAAATCTATCAAACTTACTCACCTTATACTTTTTAGGGATAAGTGCCAAGAATGTCAAATTTATTGACTTTAAAATATTTCTTATTATTTCTTCTTCCACCATTGCTAGAAGATCCTTAGCTATATTCTCCTTTTCTCCTCTTAAAAAAAGTGTTTGAAATCCATCTGGACCTGGAGCTTTGTCTAGCTTAAATGAGTACACTATCTCTCTTATTTATTCCATGTTGACTTCCTTCATTAGATAATTACTAAATTCTTATGTGAACAAATATGGTATTAATTCAATCACTTCTCCTAGATTTCTTCTTTATCAATGCTATAATCTAATAATATGCTTTAAAACATTCCTTGTAGCATTTCCCATTCCATTATCCTTTATCATCTCCTCCCCATTTTATTGCTTGATACATGACATGTGGTTCTTCATTTTGTAAGTGGAAAAAATTATGATTTGTATTCTCTTTCTATGCCCATATAACTTTTTATCTTAACCTTAATATATATCCATATCAATCCTTTACATTTGTTCAATAAACTTAGCTTCCTCATCTCTACTCAAATTTATATCTATTCCATTTGTGTCAATTTGTTTGATCATTGAAATTTATCATATATTTCCTTCTTATTTTTAGATTTATCTTCATTATTCTTCTCTACCATCCTTAAATTTTATTCTTGATATAATTAATTTTATTATAAAATCCAAACATTTTTGTTCCTTCAACTTTAATTTCATTCCACCATTTTTTAATTTTTTTTGAGACTCCTCATATTCCATCAACTAAGGATTAAATTTGAATGACACATTTTTTAGAGGTTAAAATTCATGTATCTTCAATAGTATTGGTGCATGGTGTGATCTCACTCTAGACATTATAAAAGTTACAAATGATATTGTAGACACCAAAATCCAGCCACTTGCAAGTCATCTATACCTTCCTATCAGCCACGTGTCGGTCACCCACCTTCCCGCCATTATTTGGCCCAAATCCACACTTTCTCGCCATTATTTGGCCCAATTTCACCTTTCCCGCCATTTTTCATCCCCAAATTTATTTAAATTAATATTTATATATATATTTTAATATTTTAATATTTTAATATATATATTTAAATAATAGTTTAAGTGATTTAATCTAAGTCGTGCATCCTTCATTTAATCTCATCCATCCATCCATCTTAATCTGTTTCACAACCAAGATTTATTCTCTACCCTTGGATCCACTTTAATCTTAGCCACACATTCAAAGTGTCGTTAAAACCCTAAAGTGTGCCCTAAGAGTAGATTATAAATTGAGTCACTTTGATGGCTCAAACCCTATGTATTTTGCTACTTCTATCTCCGATGCGCTATCTCTGATTCTAATTCTTCTACTGCTATCTCCTCTATCTCTCTTCCGCTACAAAATACAATAGAGCACCAAGGCTCATAAAGAGTGCATCTAAGCACTAATATAACCATCAAAAGAGGATCCCTATGACCTAGTAGGAGCCCTAGACCTAGTGGTGTGCCTAGACTCACTATGCCTAGAGACAGAGGAGGATGGAGGATCAGGCAACACAATGTGATGCCTAAACAATGTGTCCTCCAGAGCCTCAATATAACGAGTCCTAGACCTAAGTCTAGATATGTCTATCCCGTGTCGTCGCTCCCGCTCCGCTAGCTCTGCCTGGAGTCTCGTCACCCTGTCATCCTGGGGCACCCTAGTTGCTCCATCCAAGTTCGCCTACATCTGGGCCATCCTCTCCTCCTGAACAGCTATCAGGGCATCCCGCTCTACAACCTGTTGCTCCAGCCGAGCTATCCTCTCATCCCGGATAGCTAGCATAGCATCGTGCTCTGCTAGCTACTGCTATAGCTGTGCTAGCTCATCCTCGAGCCCGCTAGGGGGTACCTCCTTAGTCTCTCCTACGGCCTCTCCTAAGTCCTCGCCATCATCCTCCTTGTCATCTCCGCTCCCCGGTGCCTGCCATGCCATCTTCCCATTTTGCCTTCGACTGTCAGATCGAAGGTGGGGACCCTCCCTGCGCTTGGGAACCTCTGCGGTTCCCTCATCCTCTCCAGCTCCAACAGCCACCAATGGTGGCTCCCACCTCGGCTCTATGGCCATCCATGCTGCATACTCAGCTGTCACCCCAACATCATCCACGTCAAGGATCTCCATGTCCTCATCGTCCTCTATCGCCTCCCTCCATGGCTCGACACATGGAAAATCCCCCTCTGATCTGTGCCTTCGGTAGTGCACTGGCTCACTGGGGACATCCTATCTCAATCTGACCTGGCAGAGCACTCGAGACATCTATATGTACTCCGCCTCGCTGTGGCCCCGACCCACTACCCATCTAGCCTGTCGCACCCGTCTCAGATGCTCTCCATCACCGATCCACCTCGCATCCCGCCAGGGCCTCCAAATGACTTGGGCATCTGTCAAGTCTGCCCATAAACTCCTATACCATTGCCTCGATCTCACGGGGCGGCTCGACTGTCTCTCCTCTCGCCACCGGCCGTCTCCTACCATAAGCCCGGCTCATGTCCCGGTAAGCACATGGCAACCCCTCCGATCGGGCCACTCAAGTGCTCCCGACCCAAGACCGGAGAACCAAGCCGTAGCCTAGGCCCTTTCGACCCTATCTCCGAACCTCATACAACTCCTGGTACACCTGCGCCAATAAAGCGGGCGCCCAGGCATACACTACCCTATTAGTGAGCATCTCGCTCACTACACCCATCAGGTTCCATGGAAACCTACACCTGGTGTTGTTCAGGGCCACAATGTTGGCCAATACGAACATCATCAGAGCCTCCACCGCTACCAACTCCTTGGCCGTATACATGGCCAAGTATGGGATCCCCCCGCTCTCCGTCCGGATCTCCCTCCAGTCATCCCCAAACAACTTGGCCATCTCAGTGGCCCTATCTCATCCAACCTCCACCTGCGCCCCCTCCATGGGCACCTTGATGATGCGGTATACATCCTCAAGGGTCACCGTCATTTCTCCAGTCGGGAGCTGGAATGTCCCCTGATATGGATCCCACCTCTCGGCCAAAGCCGAAAGGTACCCCTCATCTGCCCGAACTACCTCCAACCGGGCTGCCTCCGCTAGCCCTACTGCCTCTAATATCTCCCAGTCTTCCTGGGACAATGACCTCCTCATCCCCGAAATGATAGGGGAGAATCGGTGTCGTGCCTCTAACACCTTAAGCTGCAAAACAACAAAACAAAATTTGGTTACAAATTTTTTTTGTGCAAAAAAAAAAAAAAAAAAAAAAAACAAAACAAAACAAAACAAATAAAAGTACTTGCTTAAATAAAAAAATACCTCAGCTTTCTGCACTGGCACATCCGCTCCCATCTCCACCATAGCTCCCACATGCTTCACAACCTTTCACTTCACTTCACATCATTCCACTCCCTCAGACGCACTTCTCTCAAGCTCGAACGCACAAATGAGCGAAATTCTCGTTGAAACTGTTTAAATAGATGGTTTTGGCACCCTAAAATGTAGTGGGGTGTTTCATGGCACACTCAGACATAGTGGGGCATTTCATGATGCATTCAAACACCGGAGGGTGTTTCTGCCACCTCCAAATGCATACCGGCGTTTGGTGTCAGTATTGAATAAAAGAACAAAACTTACAAAATTGAATCTTACCTCCTCCAAATTTCATCAAATTGTATTCATCCATTCTTCTTATCATAATAAAACATTTTGCGAAGGTTACAACAATTTTGGAAACAAATTTTGTCATTTTGCTCAAAAAGCGCATCATTCATCATTGATTTACAAATTGGGTTAAAAACATTCAAAACCTTCACAAAATTAACAACATTCATCAATTCTTCTGATCTATCATCAATTTCATTCATTCTTCTTTCATCATGCATATTTTTGCCAAATTAAATTAAAGTAAACCTCGTATCTAGTGGTATATTCTATCACCTTGGCGATTGCAGTGATTTGCATCCATGCAATTCGGTAAGAGGATTAAACCACCATAAGGACACTTACCATTTATCATCATCAATTATTTCACTGTTTGAAAATTGGAAATCAATTTTGGGTATCCTACTTTTCAAGTGACCTCATACCAAGATTAATTTGCTCAACAGCTGTCATTGATGGCCTAGTTCATGGGGCCTTAAACGTGGACAATCTTAAATATCATCATTATTTTGAGTCTTGCTAGAGATTAAGGCTACCTAGGTTGATTGGTTCCAACCCGAGGAATTATCCATACAGTCACTAGGAGCATCTCTGAAGTTCTGGACTCTTTCATATTGCATCTCTGCATATCAATGGCACCAACAAGGCAATTTCATCAACAGTATGGATTCACCCACAGGAGTTGGGGCATCCGTTATCAATTTTTAACTTTCCTAATAGTAGAATTCATCTTACATGATCATGGAATTTAAAATTTAGCAAAAATCCCTTTCTAACCGTTGGGGCAGAAAACGGTTCATATTTCACATCACTCATATCATCTTCAATCATATTATTTTCTGGTTTGTACACCAACCCCTTTCCTGTTGGGACATAAACAGATGGTTCATACACAAACCCCTTTTTCACCGTTGGGGCAAAAACGGTTCATTTTCTTCCGAATTTCTTCCAATTGGCTCGTGAGAACCATTCTCGCTCGCCAATTGAGGGGGTAAGCTGATAAATTTTAAATATTTTTTTATTCTTTGGTCTTCAAAGTTGTGCTTTAGTCTTGAGAGAGAGTTGCGTCTGATCCAGCTTTTCAGGTGTCCTAAGTTTTTGTGCTGCATTGTGTCTTCACACAAAGCAGCTCAAAAATGGGTATCTATAGACACCAAAATCCAGCCACTTGCAAGTCATCTATACCTTCCTGTCAGCCACGTGTCGGTCACCCACCTTCCCGCCATTATTTGGACCAAATCCACACTTTCCCGCCATTATTTGGCCCAATTTCACCTTTCCCGCCATTTTTCATCCCCAAATTTATTTAAATTAATATTTATATATATATTTTAATATTTTAATATTTTAATATATATATTTAAATAATAGTTTAAGTGATTTAATCTGAGCCGTCCATCCTTCATTTAATCTCATCCGTCCATCCATCTTAATCCGTTTCACAACCAAGATTTATTCTCTACCCTTGGATCCACTTTAATCTTAGCCACATGTTCAAAGTGTCGTTAAAACCCTAAAGTGTGCCCTAAGAGTAGATTATAAATTGAGTCACTTTGATGGCTCAAACCCTATGTCTTTTGCTACTTCTATCTCTGATGCGCTATCTCTAATTCTAATTCTTCTACTGCTATCTCCTCTATCTCTCTTCTGCTACCCTTTCGCCGCATCCATCACCGCTTTCGTCGCCACTTTCGCCGCCATTCCTTCTGTAGCATTCTGTAGAATCTCCCATTTCTGTCGCAAGTGCCCAGGGGAGTTTACCCCTTCACCAAGTGCCCACGGGCGTTTACCAAGTGCCCACGGGTGTTTACCAAGTGCCCGTGGGCGTTTACCCACAGCCACAGACTCAGACCGGCGTCTGAAACCTTAATCTAGAAGCACGCGGGCGTTCAGTGAGTGCACCAGGGCGCCTTCCGCAGCCGATTTGACAGCCACATTACTTCCAGGTGTCGCCTGGTCTAGCTGTGTTAACAGAGAACATGTATAAATTAGTTTAAAGCAAGTAACTTCTTTTCTTTTATTGATCTGTTATTGAATTCCTGCACTTCATTTTCTAGGGTTTTAGATTTTTTCTGAGGGCTCACACAGTGGAGCCCTCTTATTAATTTCTAACTCCTTGATAGTGTTAATGTGTGCAAGTTTTTGACAGCAGATCCGGTTTATTGATGGCAGCTGATTAAGCTGGAGTGGTCCAAGCAAGGGATACAACAAAGCCCACTCACTCTGTTGGGATTGAAGATACATTCTTCGGAAGCGCCACCATTTGTGCCACCTAGGGTTTCGGAGAACCCTAGCATAACTTGTAACTGTGTATCACAAATAAAGGGTTACAAGCCCAGTTGTATTCAAAAAGGAGTTTTTAAACTCTATCGATTAATAGAAATCATTTGTTTTGTGCAACTATTATGTACTCTGTCATTGTGATTTTATTTATT
The DNA here is from genome assembly GCA_028583015.1 of Wollemia nobilis. Lineage (NCBI taxonomy): Eukaryota > Viridiplantae > Streptophyta > Pinopsida > Araucariales > Araucariaceae > Wollemia > Wollemia nobilis. Next base: position 126,325 of record JAQPPZ010005330.1, read on the forward strand.
TTTGTTTGGCGTGTATTTTTAATCTACAGATATATTTATTCCTATAATGAATTCAGTTATTAAAAACCTATGTAGTATTTCTCAAATTAAGGTTTCTCATCCTCTTATATTTGACCATGTGAAAATACCATCTTTTTGAATGATATCTACTAGGTTGCTCTCTTACACCAAATCTAATACCATTCTTTAATTTTGGTTTAAACTCATAATTCCTCCTTTCTTCTCGTCTAATTTGATAAGTAAATTAAATTATCCTCCTATTATCCAATTTTTAATTTTTTTTTATGATCCATCTTTCTTATTATTTGCCACCATTCTATTTCCAAGGATTGATGAGTGGGCCCATGCACATTTGTTTTTTTTGAAAAAAATGAAAAACTTGTATTAAAACAAAGAGCATATACAAGAGGGAGTGAAAACATCCCAACCAAGAACCAGGAAGCAAGAAGCCAAAACAAAGAGCAAGAGGGCAACACTTCCCAACTCAAAGCACAAGAAGAAAACCAGGCGCGAAATCACGACATGTCGCAAAATCGTGACAAATCGCGATATCGCGACAGTCAAGCCAGCCGAAGCCACATCCGAGCAACCGATCGTGAAATCGCGACAGCCAGAGCCAGCAACCCCTGACCACCAACAATGTCACGATATCACGACGGATTCTCCACAAAGCAGTCATCCCTCAAAAATGTCACGATATCGCAACGCATTTTCCTTTTGCCACCTTTTTGCCAAAAGTGTCGCGAAATCGCGACAAGATTGCCATTCTTCAACCAATCCTTCCAAGTGTCACAAAATCGTGACAAATTATCCTCATGAGGCACAAGCTCCAAAATGGTCGCAAAATCGTGACGTCTTTTCCAGAAGTCATCAGTTGGCCAAAAGGGTCGCGAAATCGTGACAGCCAAAGCCAACAACCCCTGACCACCAACAATGTCGTGATATCGCGATGGATTCTCCACAAAGAAGTCATCCCTCAAAAATGTCACGATATCGTGACGTATTTTCCTTTTGCCACCTTTACACTAGAAGTGTCACGAAATCATGATTAGATTGCCATTCTTCAACCAATCCTCCCAAGTGTCGCGAAATCGCGATGAATTATCCTCATGAGGCACAAGCTCCAAAATGGTCGCGAAATCGCGACGTCTTTTCTAGAAGTCATCAGTTGGCCAAAAGGGTCGCGATATCGCGATAGCCAAAGCCAGAAACCCTTGATCACCAACAATGTCGCGATATCACAAACCCATGCACATTTTTTAGATTATATGTTTTCCTCAATATCTAGCATTCCAATGATATTTGTATTTTATGTGCATATTTAACCACTTCTATGAACTTCTATTTTATTATGTTCCATATTGTAGAAATATCCCTTCCTAGGCTATCAAGCCAATACATTCACTCCGATACATATTAGGTTTCTATATTCATGTTAGAGTTGTCCATTTATTTTATTCTAGCCTAGTTTCCTAAAGTAAAATTATATTAGGACTAGAATCTTGAATCCTTCCCTTTGAGGTTATTTTGTTGAGGTAGAACCCAAACCTCTTATATTCCAAGAGAATATAATAATTTTCTTAGAATTCATGTTATCACCTTCTTGTTTTTCCTCCTCGTCGACTTGGGGGATTTAATTTTATTATCTTGTCCTCTTTATTGATTTACTTTTGAGAAACTTGATCAATGTTTTTTTTTGTAGATATGTTTGCAAAATATTTGAACCTATGCATCTTCCTACATTCTTCTTAGAATTTTTCCCACAATCTACATGTGATTCTATTTGACTTAGAGATATTACACCATCCTACATTTTTACCTTAGCTTCCATAATTGTTTCTTCTATTCCTTGTTCTTCTTGATTTTTTTCTTATTCCTTTTCTCCTTTTTGAAAATTTTCAATCATTTCAGACTCCTCACTGTTCATTTCTAAATTATTTCCCATATTGTGATCTATTCTTGTGTTTTTTCCTTCTCCAATACCTTAATTTGATTTTTTATTGGTGTCTCTTTCATTTTAAATACACTTTACTTTAGTCTACTTTTTTTAATACATTCATAAATCCTTCACTATATTTCTCATCACCTTGTTATTTGTATACTTATCATACTCTGCTTGGTTAAATATGGACATAATACCCCTATTCAAGGTACTAGGTGCATTTAAATGGGGCCTGCTCATAATATAGCTCTTTCATTGTTTTATCATCTCAATTGTTTTAATGAACTTCCGTAATGAGTATCCCACTACTTTAAAAGATTCATCCCACCTAAGTTGACATAGGAAAAAAGGAATCTTAACCCATATTGGAATGGAGTTTGGAATTTCTTCTCTTGGGTTAAAATTATCATCTCAGTACTTCATCAACATCCCACTTTTTTCCATAAACTATGGATCTCTCAAAATTCATTTCTATATATTTGGGATTGTTAAATGTTAGTAGAAAAAACACCTTCTTGCATATACTATCTAAAGTTCTTGCAATATTAATGGGAGTTAGTTATTTTTAACCCAAATTTTAATATCCTTAGGAGATGGCCATAGGTTAAAGAACTAAAATATCAGTCTATATTAAACCAACTTGATATAATACTCTATGAGGTTCTATTCATTAAATTTTACCTTTGGAATTTTGTCTCTTCTTTTTACAAATCCAAGAAGAAATCTCATTTTTCCTCTTCCTAGATTTAGTCATTGCTTGTATTATTTAGCAAGTGTACTTTTTGATTTAGACCTTAAAGATGAATATCCCTAGATATCCATTTTGGTAAACCTAAATTATTTATATTTTACTTGTTTTGTCTTATTTATATTTGATATTAGATCTCTGTTATCTATGCTCTAGTACTTGAAGTCCCCCTTTGACATATTTTGGTGACTAGAATTTAAAATCTAGCTTTTTTACTTATTATTTGGTTTTGATGCAGTCCTCTGGTACTTTCCTTCACTCCTCCCTTATCAAAACCCTATCTTCTTGCCTCCAAAAATAATTGATGTACATTAGAAATGATATTTTTTAATATTTATTTCAACATATATTTTTATTGATAGCATTAGTAATCATTTATGAATCCACTTAATTGAAATACATATTCCATTATTTTTTAATAACTTTGATTCTAATAAGAAGTTTTGTATTCTTTGCATATTTATTAGTTAAATTTCCATATGAATCTAGGTAACTAAGGAGAATTTTATCTTTATTATTTTAAAAAGCATAACCTCCACCCACCTTTATTGAATTCACTTTGGAAGTGCCATTAATATATATATATATATATATATATATATATATATATATATATATATATATATATATATATATATATATATAAACCCAACATTTTTACATTTCTATTTTATCATATATTGAAGCAAATCCTTTTTGTTAAATCTATTGTCATAAATGGACCTTCCATATATATTCAAATTCTATAACCAAGAGGCTAGGACCAATTTTCACACTTAAAATTTCCTATGATGAGCACCATGTCTATAAAACTTTTTAGGAGAGGCAATAACAAAATTTCAAACTTGGGCATGATTTCAAAATTTGATTTTTAAAATTCTATTATTCCTTTTTTTACCTAGATTTCAATAAATCTATTGTCATAAATGGACCTTCCATATATATTCAAATTCTATAACCAAGAGGCTAGGACCAATTTTCACACTTAAAATTTCCTATGATGAGCACCATGTCTATAAAACTTTTTAGGAGAGGCAATAACAATATTTCAAACTTGGGCGTGATTTCAAAATTTGATTTTTAAAATTCTATTATTCCTTTTTTTACCTAGATTTCAATAATACAATAAAATCATTAAACCTCATAGATCAAGACACAAGGTCAACTAAACCTAAATAAAAAATCTAATTTAGGAAAACAATAATGTAAGATTACAGATGACCAGGTTAGATTTGGTATATGGGTATTTTTGTAGGTAAGATTGAGTATGGAGGAAGTATTAGTAAGTGTAGTAAATGCATAAATAGGTGTAGATAGTAGGTAGTAGTTATAGGAATATGGACTAAGAATAGGTCACATATACACATAAGACTTGTATTCTAAGTAGAGTAATAGAACATAACCAAAGAAAGTAAACATCAATTGATCATAGAAGAATTAAATAAGCAAAGCAATTGACCCAATATAGAAGTAAATGACAAATAAATTGAAATATGAAGAAAGATATTTTACTATATTTAGATGGTGCTTAACATGATGCTTGATGGATATGCTTAAATCTTGAAATTAAATAAGCAAAGCAATTGAACCAATATAGAAGTAAATGACAAATAAATTGAAATATGAAGAAAGATATTTTACTATATTTAGATGGTTCTTAACATGATGCTTGATGGAGATGCTTGATTATTGAAAATTCTTAGATTTCTTGAGCACCTTAAATATCATTTAGATACTTATATTCTAGAATTCTTAGTTGATGGAGATCCTAACCAAAATAACATTAAGATAAGTGACTTCTTGATAGAATAAGAGATAATCTAGGAAAAAAGAATAAGATAATTTTTATGGGTATTTAAGAGGTATGAGAATATTCCTAAGTATTGATAGTGAGATACTTGGGGAGACCTAGGACATATCACTATGTGTTGATATGAAATACGAAAACCTTAAGGTATATTTCCTTTCTTCATCTAAATTAAAACTACATCTATTCTATTGCTATAGTTAGATCTAATCTATGTTAGAAATTATTTTAAATAGGTAATCCAATATTGTTTTTATAGTAATTTTGATGTTTAGATTCAATTAGTTAAGAGGGTTGAATGACGAGTGGAACTCTAGTTGTCCAAGGAAAATAAAGTAAAATTGATGGTATAAATAAGCCCAATTAGATGTAGGAATGTAAACCAAGAAATCAATTTTAAGAAAATTTAATTCTAGTAAGAGATCCTTTATTTTCTAACTTGATACACTAATGGTAGTTTTCATATAATTTTGATGTCCGTATTACAATTTTATAGGAATGTTTGTCAAAAAATATAATTATACATAGAAATGAGTAAACATGTTTATAATAAAAATAAACATTGTCATTTATACATGGATATTTTATACCCATTTACTATAATTTATACTTTAAATATATATTTATAGGAATTTTGAGAGTTATTTCAAAACTTATGGATCTATAATGGAGAAAGGAGATTTTGACATGCTCAATATCTTTCCAACACTTAGCCAAATTTTTGAATTTTAGGATTCTAAATTTATTCAAATTTTAAGATGCATATTAGGACATGTAAAATCAATATGAATATAATGTGGAAACTATGTGATATCATAGAGGAGATCTAACTATTAAATCATGTGGTGGACCCTATTCTAGTTAGAATTGATAGATGGATAGAAATATAGAGTTGTATACGGATCATGAACCTTAAGGCTTTATTGCATGTACCTTGCACACCGATATAGGCATCCATCAATTATAAAAAAATTATAGATACATGTCTTCATATTTAGGATTTCATCCATGGGCAAGTTTCTAGTATACATATTACTCCTACAAGGTGCTTGTATTTCCATTGAGTGAAGCACGAATGAAGTATCATGGAAATAAAGACATGGTTTATTATGTAAAATAGAATAAAAAAAGCACAATAAAATGCAAATATGGTATATTGTGGCACCTATGGTTTTGTGCAAAAATTGGATTAACTAAAAAATAAGGATGGGTTTTAGATGTATCATAGTAAATCAATTGGGTATGATGATTATGAAGACACACAATATGCCCCTAACTTAAGCCATATCCCATGTGAGGGTAAGGGAAAATGTAAGGACTAGGAGATTCCCCTTACCACTAGATAGAACATGAAGCCATTGTATGTATTTTTTTCAAAAGGTATTTTGATTTTGATAGTTTAGGGTCATCATATTTTATCTTTTCATGCACATTTTGTTTCTTTCTTTTTCTATTTTATTTTGTATTTTCTTATATTTTCATTTTTACGTTAATTGTGACAAGGAATAGATAAATATATTAATGGTATAAACTTTTGGAAATAATATTATGGATAGGGATCAAATTAGATAAGCAATTAATAACTATTATGTCATGTAATCTAGTGTATTGTATGCAAATGAAGAGAAGTATGACTTTATAATAACTAGTTATAAGAACTCAAAGATACTTATTTTTATCACATGATAATTTATCATCAAGGCATTATATTAACATGGCTGAATAGAAAAGCCCAAAAGGAAAATAAATTTAGGTTTGGAAATCAAAATACTAGTCTTCTTCACTTGTATAATGTTTAGGATTTTTTGTATAAACTAATGGTATTATATAAGTGTTAAACAAGTAATAAATGTGTTTATCATACTCATGGCATGAAGGCATAGTCTGATTTGGGAATGTGGAGTTTGATATTAGTATTTATCTGATATCCAAAGTCACCAGGTTGGCAGCAGATGGACTAGTGCATAATTAGGAGACACATTCCCTAGTCAAGGAAGCCCAAGTTTTTCTAGGAGATAAAGAGGATTTGGTTAAAATATAGAATGGTTTTAAGAAAATATATTTGAGGGCTCTGTGGGATCGTATAGCTCTGGTAGGTATGAAATATTTTACCCTAGATGAGAACTATCACTTCATGTTCTTGAACCATCGCTGCCACAAGAGAACGATGATTATTCCATCATTATTATTTTAATATTTAGCTAGGATAATCAGTAAGGTGAAGAAGGGTGTGGCCCCAGACTATGGGGGAAATTTTATACCTTGTCACCCACTCTTCTTTTTGAATATGATGACATCTTAGGGTCGGCCAATTTTTGAGGCATTGATGGATTTCAAAGACCAAGTGGATGAATAATAGATCAAATATCCAAGTCTAGGATCAAACATAATATTGGGTAGGGGCATGCTCAAAAGAAGACCTGAAATACCTACCCCAAATTAGGGTAGAATATTGGGATCCCAAAATTATTGAATGGAAGAATCGTACCACATCATAGTTTTCATAGTTGTCATAAGTCCCAAGTTTTCATCCCCAGAGTTGAATGGAACTTTGGAAAAGCAACATTAAATATCTGATCCCAATCATTCATCCCCCTGAAGATATGATAGACGGAATACTAGGAGGAGAATTAATGTCCACAACTGACATCAAAATAGAGGCCTAAAAATAATTAAGTAGGGCGATTAATGATCATAGGCACCGGTATGAGTTGATGAAGGGTAGTTTGAAGTACGTGGAGCCTAAAAAATTAACCATACTTTTGAGCTCCTCAAAGGGATAAAGTGGATAAGAATTTATTACTTAAATAGGTTTGGTAGAAGTGATCAAGGGCATAGATCTATACAGAATTACCTAACATATTTTGGACAACAACCATTCTTCTATGAAGAAACACGTTAGCAGATCTCCTAACCATTCTAGTGCAATTCTTCCCGTCGAATGTTGTTTATGCTTGAATTTGAATCTACTGTAAAATATTTTATAAGTAGTGGAATTTTGGTCATTCCAAAGGGTGGCTTTGTGGCCATTACAATTCATATGTAATTCTTCTTCACCTTGTAAATAATAGCATATCACTATTTGGTCTCTCAATTTATATTCACTTATATTTTTTCTTGACTATGGATGTTTATTTCTATGATGGTCATCTAAGCTTGTTCACTTAATTATGCTATCTAGATTTCATGGGTCTCGTTTTGTAGTTCTATAATTTGCATCCATATCTAGGCATCGATATTTTATTTCTATTAAAGTCAGTCAGGTGGGAGCATTCTAATTCTACTATCTAGATTTCATGCAGCCTCCCATTGATTCTAGAATTCACCCCTACCTGCTACACCGAATGATAAGTGACTATGAGATGAGTTTATTTGTTAGGTGGTGTGCTACTCTTTGCACTGGTCATGTAGAATATGTGTCTTGATGTAGCCATACCCCATACTTGTTATGTTTATCTATGGCCTCCCTTTTCTTTATTTCTTGTTACCTTTTCCCCTTTGCTTCTTTTTCCATTTTCCCTTTGCCTCTTTTTCCATTTTTCCTTTGTGACATAGGTATTTGGAACTGAAGGAGTCGACCTTCTCGAGAGATTGAACGCCCTTATCTCTCCCAGGATAGATGGTCATTCAATTCTAGTTGAGGACCATTGGGCATGCTCCCGCTCGTCTGGTGCCTATTTTTGCACCAACAATTTTTGGTGACTTTGTTGGGGAACTCATTGAGTTTCCATGTTTCTTAGAGTTTGGTGATGCTCTAATTTTCCCACATATTTGCAAATCATCTAGTGACTCCTTTGTGTAGCTTTTCCAGATCATGAGATTAATTACCTTTGTGTGTTATAAAGTATTTATTTCTCGAAGGACTAAGTATTTGATGAGTAGCCCTTACCTTGCTAGTGAAAATAGCATGCTCATATGACGACTCCAACCTAGTGGCATAATACAAAAGCTCTGAGGGTCTGGTTATTTAATGGCCCAACAAATATTCCCCAGCTAGAATGATCATGGTCCCCTAATTCTTCCCCATCTACATGATATCCCCAAACTGATGCTAGAATGTCTACCAAATTATGATGGCGTTAGTGGACGTGTGAAGGAACACCTAAAGAATGTGGCTTCCATGGCCACCCTTCGTAAAATTATGCATGAATATGTAATGACCAAGCTGCTTATTGCTTATCTAAAAGGTAGATCATAGCTCTAGTATAAAACCTTGTAGTCTAGGAGCATATCCACATGGTAGAAAATTTGGTTGAGCTTCTCCTAGATGCATTTGGTGAACTCAAGGATATCTTCCAACTACTAACTAAATTTACATTTATCAAGAGGAACCCTCTTGATAATGTGGTAGACTTCAACATCTATTTCAGTAACAGTTGGAAGTATATTTCAAGTCTACTCCTTCCATCTTCTACCCAAGTGTATCTATTCTACATTTGAGCCTTAAGCCCTAACAAAGTGATTCTCCTATGCCAATCTGGGAAAAGAAGGTTTCCACAACTATATGAGGAATCCATCAAAGCTGAGTAGTTGTTAGTAGGGTAATGACAACCATCATAGTCTTTCACGAGCATCTCCTCTGTAGAGCTCATGCTAGATCACAAAATTGAGTCACCATAGGAAAATGAGCCACCCATAGAATTGGCATAGCAAGCCATTATTGAAAACCTATACCTTGATATGTCGATAACTGAAATGTATAATAAGGTGGTAAAATTAATTGCCACCTTAATTTTTAAGGGCTTGAGCACCAAAGAGCTCAAGCAAAGCAAGAAGAATTATTATTTTATCGCAATTCTAAGCCTAAGAAAATGGTGCTAAAAATAATACAAGTAGAGGCTCAAATTTGATGTACTTTGATCTGGCCATTGCAGATTCATAGGTTGAATGGCATAGATATCCTAAGCTTAGGTGTGCCTAGCATGTTGTATTTTTATGGCAAGTAAATAAAATTGTGCCCTTTGCATATCTATTTGTAAGGTGTCATCATGTTATCTGAGACTTACAAGGAATTTTATCTAGTAAAAGGTTACCTCCTGGTCAAGTGCCAGAAAGCATCAGTAAAGGCTCCCCAGGATTTATCTTGGAAATGTAACATTCCTCCTCATTATCTATGTTCTCATCATAGTTTTTGTTTATTCCATTTGTTGTCATGATTCCATAGCCCAATGGATGCATCCAACAATTATCAAGACCTCTTATCTCATCCTTGGGAGCTGCATCAAGAAGCCTTGGAACTTGTATTTGTGAGTACAAGGCAAGGCAAGCATGCTATAAATAAAATTCCACAAGAAGATACAAATGGGACCAGGAAGTGTAAACTACAAAGCACAGTGGAAACAAAATGGCCTCCTAGTTGATAACAATCAGTAAAAGAGGATCATTGTTGGATTGCATAAAAAAGAAGACCTGGGACAAGAGAAAAAATATCAATGGTAATATATATACTCTTGGAATATCTCAGATAATTAGAGGGCTATGTTTAAGGGGATCCAATATAAGAAAGTAACTCATGGAAAAGGGTTTATACCCTATCAATTTCACTTGATAAGCTTCAGGTTGCTTTTCCCTTTGTGTCTCCCCATTCCTCCACCTTGCCATTTTTTCCTCCTTCCTCTTCCATTTGTTGCCTACATTTCTTTGGGTTGATAAAAATGCTTATTTGTCTCAACTATTTTCTAGTATCCCGTTATTTATTTTGTGTCTCCCTATTCTCATTCCTTATTTTTGCTTTTTGTTTCCATTGCTTGTCTTCTTGATGATCTTGTCTGCCATAGTTATATCTATATTTGTTGTTTCCATCCTATATTTTTGGCTCTATTTTCCTAGTACTTCCACTTTACCCCCACTTCTTGTGCATATTTATTTACCATACATTATTTACTCATCTTATTATCTCTTTTATTTAGCTATTATATCTCCTTTTTCTTCTGGGTTCCTTTTTTCACAAGGTGAAAAACCCCTATAAGCCGCAAAGAGTGTGGGTAAAATTTTACACCTCCTCACCTACTATTTCTTTTGAAGATGATGACATCTTAGGGCTGGCCAATTTTTGAGGTATTGATATATTTCAAATACCAAGTGGATGAACAATAGAGTAAATCTCCAAGTATGGTATCAGACGAAATATTGGGTAGGGACGTGCGCAAAAGAAGACCCCAAATCCTCACCCCAACTTTGGGTGGAATATTGGGATTCAAAAATCCCTAAATGGAAGAATCATACCATGGCATAGTGGTCATAAGTCCCAAGGTTTTGTCCCTAAAATTGAATGAAACTTTGGGAAAGTAGCATTAAAGGTTTAATCCCAATAATCCATCCCCCCAAAGATATGATGGATAAAAGACTAGGAGGAGCATTCTTATCTATAGTTGATGTTAAAAGGGAGGTCTTAAAAGAATCAAGTAGGGCTATTAATGATCACATCTATCGATGCAAGATGATGAAGGGTAGTTTGAAGTACATGGAGCTTGAAGTAATTAACCAGACTTTCTAGCTTCTCAAAGGGGTAAAGTGGATAAGAATTTAGTGCTTAAATAGGTCTATCAAAAATGATCAAGAGCTCAGATATATACATAAGTACCTAAATTCTTATGGACAATCGCCATTCTTCTATGAAGTAGCACATCAATAGATCACCTAATCTTTCCAAAGTGATTCTTCTCGTTGAATGTTGTTAATGCTTGAATTCAAATCTATTGTAAAATATTCTATAAATAGTGGAATGTTGGCCATTCCAAAGGGTGGCTCTATGGCCATTATAATTCATATGTAATTCTTCTTTGCCTTGTAAATAATAGCATATCACTATTTGGTCTCTCAATTTGTCTTCACTTCTATTTTTACTTGAGTATGAATGTTTATTTTTGCGATGGCTATCTAAGCTTGTTAACTTAATTTTGCTATCTGGATTTCATGGGTATCATTGGATAATTCTATAATTTACATCCATCTCTAGGCATAAGGGTTTTATTTCTATTAAATTTAGTTGGGTGGGATCACTCTAATTTTGCTATCTAGATTTCATGCACCCTCCCGCTAGTTCTGGAATTCACCCCTACCTGCTATGCTAAATGATAAGTGAGGATGAGATGAGTTGATCTATTAGGTTGTGTGTTGCTCTTTATGTCAGTGACATAGAATGTGTTTGTCTTGATGCAGCCATAACCTGTCCTTATTAGTTTCAGCTATAGCCTCCCTTTGCTTTCTTTTGTGTTCCCTTTTCAGCGTAGGTAGCTAAAATCAAAGGAGCTAGACTTATTCAAAGATCAACCGTCCGTACCTCTCCTAGGCCAAGTGACCATTCAATTTTTTTCAAGGACCGTTGGGCACACTCTTGCTTATTCGATGCCTATTTTTGTACCAAAACTTACCCAATTCACCAAGGGATGGTAAAGATGATTTTTGACCATGTGGTCAAATTGAGAGGCCTAGATGATGATAGTATTTTCAATTATCTGAATAGGGACCCTTATCCAATTATGGATTATTTGGATTCCTTTGTCTTAGGATATTTTGACACTTCGAACCAGGAAGTCATTAATGTTATTCCCCTAGTAGTGCAGGTGGTGAGGGGGGTAGAGTCTCCTCCCAAAATCCTAGGAGGTAGCAATTAGGGAATGAGAAGATCTAAGCATTTAGTTGTGAAGATGGTTGCCATTGGGAAGGCACCAATGATTTTTTATGATTCAAACTTGAAGGAGTAATTACCACCTTCTAAGAAGCCAAAGCTAAACCTCGGGATCGATAGTGTTAGAAAGAACCAGAACCCTTGTATACAAAATAGGATTTTGAATCTAAAATCTATCAAGGTGATGATTATGAAGCTCCAGCATTCTTTGATTGACTCCATGCAGGCTATGATTTCATGTGCCAAGGAGGTTCTAGCTCTCATGGGCTAGCAAGTTTTGGATATGAATGAGTTCAAGGATGATAAGGGTGTGGGACCTTGTGGTTCTAAATTATGAGTGGTTTTGAATATATTATCTCGGTTCTTGTGTTCTCTTATGTTTGGTCCTATTTTGGGTTTGCTAGCTTGCGTACCTAGTTTTTTGACCCCTGTAGGGGTCAATGGTGTTCATAGTTTGGTGTCTTGTTAGTTCTATGTCTATATAGGTTCTATGGTTCCTGGAGTGGTTTCTTTCTACAACTTATAAGATTTTATTGTGTTTATGTGTATTTTTTCATCTAGGTTTCCCCTATGTGTGGGTAACTAGCCTCATTTTGTAAAGGTTTGGAGGTCCTTTCAAAACTCCTTTCATCCACCATATCAAAATAAATAAATAAATGTGTTTATCAATGTAAATACATGTAGTAATCCATGTAGGATGCTTATATAAATTACTCCATGAAGGAAGATCTCATTAGAATGTTAGGATAGAGTAGTATATGGTCTCATGTAAGGGCATAGAAACACATAGAAGCAATAATTCATAAAGGATATATATGTTAGTGCAAAGGAATTAAGATGGTGCATGAATGAATATCATAAAAAATAATAATATTTTAACAAGGTGTAAAGCAAGCCAGTCATATATTGTCTTTCCAATATATTTTCTTCCTCTTTCCTTTTGCAAATCTTATTTTGATTTTTTTGTTTCATGCACTATTTCTTATTATTTTACTATTTTTTGAAATCCAAATATCATTGTTTCTTTTTTAAAGGTCTAATTTCCTATTAAAACTATGTTACATCCCCTAGGTCTAGTTCCATAGCTACTATAGGGTGGTGTAGTCACTTTAGAAACTTAGACCAATAATAGCATTAAGATCATATTTTGAAGGTCTAGGATCATAATGGAGCTACATTTCCAATCCTTGAGACTACTAGAGATTTTATAGGTTCAATATAGTTACGTTAGATGACTTAGCCTCAAATCAATAAGAGTTTTTTTTTAAAGGGAGGAAATTTTTTATAGGAAAGAGGGAACCCATGAAAATAACAAACATATGTTAGGAAAATATTCTAAATATAAAATTTTGAAGAGAATAATTAAATAGGTATGTAATATGGAATGTAGAATTTTTGTAACATTTTACTAGAATTTTGATAAATTTTATACTAAAGCTTTAACAAGTGTTTGAGGTCATGAATATTTTAAGTAAGGAGAGACATCAAAATATTATATTCCTTAGCAACATTTCCTATCAATACTTTACTAATATGAAATATAAAGAGAATAGGTAGGAAAATGAAAATATGTGAATGGTATAGTGCCTAGAAAATAATATTCAATGATTGTTTATACTATAACAAGTCATAACACTTGGTTAGAATAAAGCCTAATATGATGATAAATATATTATGAAAAGTATTGGAATAGTAAGTAGTCTCTCATGGAGAGTTGGTGGTGGGATGAATCCCTTAGAAAGGCTTATGCATAGAATGTAAGAGTAGCGTTCTTAGGATGGTAAGCCTCTTGATTAGAACCATAGAAGGATATGTAATGCAATTGTTTGATCCTTTACTCTCAATAATAGTGTAAGGTAAATACCATAGAGAAGAATTTTATTTATCATCACAAATAAGAATTATTATCATACTCGTTTTATGTGTTGAACATGTACCTATGACCTTTGGAAAATTTCTTAGGATGGCAAATAGAAAAAGGATATTTTAGCTTAGGAGCATATATGACATATATAGCTGATAAATCCAAGATTAGAATGTGATAAATTGGGGTAGAATAACAAGACATTGGTGTTGGACATATATCATGGGTATATTTATGAGGTATTATCAAGTGCAACATGTATAAGCAAGTCATGGGAGGATGGATATTTATCTTAACAAATATGGAGTGATCAACACATTTAATTTATCTAGTGAATGCTTTATTAAATAGAATATTAATGGAGTATCAACAACTAAGAGCTAAATATTTAGCTTTGGAGTCTAGTGAGCAAACTTGGGAATTTTCATCATTGCATTTATACAAGTTAGAATCTTTTCAAGACTTATTAAGACTACCCTTAAGAACTACTACTTTTGGAGGATGAAATTTAACTATGGTCATCTTAGGTTTTTGAATTCCTAATATCTCATATTTGGATCTCTTGTTCTCATGGTAATTTTCATTGTATTTAGTAATACCATATAGGTATCATCACCAATGATCTTAGAATAGGCATACAAATTTTTTACTTACTTGGAAGACTCATTTAAAAAAACCTTAAGAGTTTTTGAATTATTTAATAGACATCATAACTTTGATTGTTATAGACATTGAGTGGATATCTTGCATTAATATGTGCAATAATAGTTTAAAACCCCCTCTTCAAAGTCTACAAGGGTGTTTATGGGAATTATTTAGCATTGGGTCTTTATATTTAAATTTTTTGATTGGTTGGATGTATATTATCATTCTTAAAAGCATAATTTCTAATCAAAGCATTATACCTACCACTATTCTTCGTGAATAGATTTAAAATAATTATTCCCAGTAAATAAAGTATCATACATGAATTTATTTAAATGGCAACATGTATAAAAATAATTCCCATGAATATCATACCAAAATAAAATTGAGGGCTCTTAGTATTTTTTTATTCCATATGATTGCTTGATAGTTATCTTGAGTTGATCCACTATCATACATAAGATACACTAATATAGGTTATTTTTCATAGTGGGTTCTAATTCCATTAATCCTCTTGGGATTCCTTCATGAATTATATAATATTATTATCTTACTATGCATTGATATTAATGATAGTAGTGTTGTGGATCAAATGAATAATAAACATTCCATCTTCTATGAGTCCCCTATTAGGATTTTTGGATTTAACTACTTGCTTTGTAATTATTTATTCATTTTCAAGTCTCCCAAGTGTTCTAGCATAGGCCATGGTATTTCATATGCTTGCCAAGTTGTATTATCCTTTAATTCCTAATCGAATAGAGGGAAAAATCACTTTTATAAAAAAACTAATTTAGAGCAATGCATCAATGTTTTATTGGGATTAACATAAAATAACATGATTTTTAAATGGTTAAATTCCTTGACATTCAAGGAGCATACCCATGTTTGAATATTTCCAAGTAATATATGCATGATTATCAAGTTGTTATAATATACTATCTAGTCATGATGTAATATAAGTAGAGCCCATTAAAATCTTAAAGATCTTTCTTCATTTTTGTAGAATACTGGAAGGGCAAAAAACACATCAAGATGATGTTAACAAAACCTCAATCCCAGAGAGCAAGAGTGAAGGCAATACACCAAGAATATTCCTTGAGTGGAAACCACCAGGTAGCAAAAGGACCAGCCCCCCAAAAAAGACCCCCAAAGAGAGGATCACTACAACACAAAGTAGACTTCATCCAAGTAGAAAGACAATAAAAAGACCTACTAGATAGGTAGGACCAATGCTTCCAAATCAATAATTATTATTAATTGTAGAGAGAAATTATCTTCCCAAATTATGAATTGGCCACTATCCACCCCCAAATTGGCCATAACATCAGAGTCTAGTAATCTTTGCTATAAATATGCTAAATTTTAACTAGTATGCCATGTAATTTAGTGTATTGTATGCAAATGAAGAGGAGTACGAATTTATAATAACTAGCTATGAGAACTCAAAGATACTTATATCACATGTTGATTTATCATCAAGGGGTTATATTAACATGGATGAGTAGAATATCCTAAAAAGCAAATGAATTTAGGTTTAGAAATTAAAATACTAGTCTTATTTACTTGTATAATGTTTGGGAATTTTTGTATAAACTAATGGTATTATATAAGTGTCAAACAAGTAATAAATATTTTTATCAATGAAAATATATGTAGTAATCCATGTAGTATGCTTATATAAATTACTCCATGAAGGACTATCAAATGTTAAGAATGCATGATCTTATTAGAATGTTGGAATAGAGTAGTATATGGTCTAATGTAAGGGCACATAAGCACATAAAAGCAAGAATTCATAAAGGATATATGTGTTAGTGCAAAGGCATCAAGATGGTGCATGAATGAATATCATAGAAAATAAGGATCTCTTAACAAGGTGTAAAGCAAGCTAAGTCATATATTGTATTCCCAATAGGTTTTCTTCCTCTTTTATTTTGCAAATTGTATTTTAATTTTTTTTAATGTACTATTTATTTGTTTTTTTAGTGTTTTTTGAAATCCAAAAATCATTGTTTCTTTTTTAAAGGTCTAGGTTCCTATTAAAACTATGTTACATCCACGAGGTCTAGTTCCATAGCTACTATAAGGTGGTGTAGTCAATTTAGAAACTTAGCCCAATAATATTAATAAGATCATATTTTGAAGGTGTAGGATCATAATGGAGTTACATTTCCAATCCTTGAGACTACTTCTATAGATTTTATAGGGTCAATATAGTCACTTTAGATGACTTAGCCTCAAATCAATAAGAGTTTTTTTTTTAGGGGAGGAATTTTTTATTGGAAAGAGGCAACCCATGAAAATAACAAGCATATGTTAGGAAAATATTCTAAATATAAAATTTTGAAGAGAATAATTAAATAAGTATGTAAGATGGAATGTAGAATTTTTGTAACATTTTGCTAGAATTTTGATAAAATTTCTACTAAATCTTTAACAAGTTTTTGAGGTCATGAATTTTTAAGTAAGGAGAGACTTCAAAATATTATATGCCTTAGCAAAATTTCCTAACATTACTTTACTAAGATGAAATATAAAGAGACTAGGTATGGAGAGGAAAATATGTGAATGGTATAGTGATTGAAAAATAACATTCAATGATAGTTTATACTATAGAAAGTAATAAAACTTGGTTAAAATGAAGCCTAATATGATGATGAATATATTATAAAAAGTATTGGAATATTGAGTAGTCTCTCACGGAGAGTTGGTTGTGGGATGAATCCCTTAGTAAGGCTTATGCATAGAATGGAAGAGTAACATGCTTAATATGGTAAGCCTCTTGATTAGAACCATAGAAGGATATGTAACACAATTGTTTTATCCTTTACTCTTAATAATAGTGTAACATAAATACCATTGAGAATAATTTTCTTTGTCATCACAAGTAAGAATTATTATCATATTGTCATATTTTTATGAATAAGACCAATTTTTTTTGTTGAATATGTACCTATGACCTTTGGAAAATACCTTAGGATGGAAAATAGAAAAAATATATCTTATCTTAGGAGTATATATGACATATATAGCTGATAAATCCAATATTAGAATATGATAAATTGGGGTAGAATAACAAGATATTGGTGTTGGAAATATCTCATGGGAAGATCTATGAGGCCTATTCAAGTGCAACATGTATAATAAAGTCATGGGAGGATGGAAATTTAGCTTAACAAATATGGAGTGATTAACACATTTAATTTGTCTAGTCAATGCTTCATTAAGAAGAAGATTAATGGAATATCAACAACTAATAGCTAAATATTTAGCTTTGGAGTCTAGTGAGCAAATTTGGGGATTTTCATCATTACATCTATACAAGTTAGACTCTTTACAAGACTTACTAAGACTATCCTTAGGACCTACTACTTTTGGAGGATGAAATTTAATTATGGTCATATTAAGTTTTTGAATTCCTAATGTCTCATATTTTGCTCTCTTGTTCTCATAGTACTTCTCATTAAAATTTAGGAATACCATACATGTATCATCACCAATGAGCTTAGAATATGCATAGGAATTTTTTTTGACTTATTTGGAAGACTCATTTTAAAAAACCTTAGGAGTTTTTGAATTATTTAATAGACACCATGAATTTGATTGTTATTGATATTGAATGGATATCTTCCATTAATGTATGCAATGATACTTTAAAACCCACTCTTCAAAGTCTACAATGGTGTTTTTGGGAATGATTTAGCATTGGGTATTTATATTTAAATAGTTTGATTAGTTGTATGTTGTATATTATCACTCTTAAAATCAAAATTTCTAATCAAAGTATCATACCTACCACTATTCATCTTGAATAGATTTAAAAGAAATGTTATTAGTAAATAAAGTGTCATACATGAATTTAGTAAAGTGGAACCATGTATAAAAATAATTTCCATGAATATCATACCAAAATAAAATTGAGGGCTCTTAGTATTTTTTTAGTCCATATTATTGCTTGATAGTTCTCTTGAGTTGATCCACTATTATAGGTAAGATACACTAATATAGGTGAATTTTCATAGTGGGTTTTGATTCCAATAATCCTCTTGGGATTCCTTCATGAAATATATAGGATTATTATCTTACTATGCATTTATATTATGATAGTAGTATTATGAAGCAAATAAATAATAAACATTTTATCTTCTATGAGTCCCCTATTAGGATTTTTGGATTAAATTGCTTACTTTGTACTTATTTATTTATTTTCAAGTCTTCCAAATGTTCTAGCATAGGCCATGGTGTCTCATAAGCTTGCCAAGTTGTATTATCCTTTGATTCATAATTGAATATAGGGCAAAATCAATTTTATAAAAAAAATAATTTAGAGCAATGCATCAATGTTTTATTTGGATTAACATAAAATAACATGATTTAAAATGGTTAAATTCCTTGACATTAAGGAGGATACCCATATTTTAATATTTCCAAGTAATATATGCATAATTATCAAGTTGTTATAATCCACTATGTGGTCATTATGTAATACAAGTAGAGCCCATTAAAACCCCACATAACTTACCAAAAATAATAATATATTGTTATTATCAACATTCTTATAATAGGTTCAAACCATGGTATGCGTGTGTGGTTATGTGTTAAATTTTCCTATTTATAAGCTCAAATCTACTCCTTATGAGAGGTCATGATGGGATGGGAATGCCCAACCTTGACTGTTGATCATAGGGTTTTTTCACACTAACCAAATCCAAAAAAAAAATCATCGTTATTATAATTTTTCAATAATAATGATGATGATATTGTTTTTGTGTGAACATATACAAATGTTTTTTTACCAAGGAAAAATATAATCATAACCATAATAGTCTTAGAATATTATATTTATATAAAAATATAACTCATTTTGGTGTTTATAAAAAGAACATTTTAAAAAATAATGGTTTTAATACTATTTTTTATAATAATATTTCTTTATTGAATATATAAATTTAAATTTCACACCATGGTTCCCTCAAATCAAGGCAAATAACATCTACTAAATCCCTCATACACTCAATCCCTAGAATCCCACCATGGTATCAAGTGTTCCCTCATACATACTAGGTCATTGACTTGATTTTGAAGCTTTAATATGTAGTGCAAAAATACTCAATTTTAACTTTATTAACACTTCGTAATAGATTACCATAAATTATAGTTTATAATGAGGTTAATACAACTCACATAGAGGTCAAACATCCACTACTTACATAAACAAGACCTTTATATTGGTCAAGACTTAAATTTTAACATGATTAATAGAATACAACCTTCTAGATAGATACAAATTTTATTATTAAAAATATATATATATTTTAAATTAATGGTGAAAATGTAGGGTTTTGAAGGATCCCAAAACATTTTACGTTAGAGGAGGTAGATAAAGATAAGGTCAATTAAAGCACAGGCTAACCTTCAAGGCTAAAATAACAAAAATTAAACCCAAAAACCATCCAAGAGAACAAAAGAGAAAGATAACATCATGATACAACATAGACCAACCCACCACCCAACAAGACATAATGCAGAATTTAAGTTTCAACTTTATTTCAGAGGCACGAAAGATCTTGCTCCATTTTTGTAGTAAAATAGAAGGGCAGCAAAGACATCAAGATGCAGATAACAAAACACCGATCCAAGAGAGCAAGGGTGAGGGAAATACACCAAGCATATTCCTTGAGAGTGAAAACCATAGGGAGCAAAAATACTAGCCCCTAAAAAAAGACCCCCCAAAGAAAGGATCACTACAACACAAAGCAGACCTCATACAAGTAGAATAACAATAAAAAGTTCTACAAGATAGGTAGGACCAATGCTTCCAAATCAATAATTATCATTAACTATAAAGGGAAATTATCTTCCTAAATTATGAATTGACTATTATCCATATCCAAATTCGCCATAACATCAGTAGCCTGGTTACCTTCGCTATAAATATGCTCAATTTTAACTTTTAACATACCTTCTATAATATTCGAGGTATCCTTAATAATATTTAGGATGAAACAATTATCAGTATTTCCAACCTATAAATCCTGAATGATGTTCAAGGAGTCACCTTGTATGAGAAGTCTTCTAAAGCCCCTCTCAAAAACTTTATGAACACCCAAGAAAAGTTCCTTAGCTTCAGCTAGGTGGTTGGTTTGAATACCATAATATTTTGCATAAGCCCAAATGATGTCATCATTAGCAATTCTGAAAAAACCCCCTCTAGTAGCCCTCTTGGGGTTACCTTTGGTAGCCCCATCAAAGTTTAGAATGACCCATCATTTAGTTGGTTTATGCCACATAGTAGCCAATATTTTTTTAACAATGGATACAAAAGTAGAAGACCCTAGATTCAATTTCCAACTAACAACAAACCCTTTCTCAAAAAAATTATCCCTACCATTTCCAGCAGTAAAGACATCCAGGTTATTATCATTAGAAATTTTAATCCTTCTAAAGATAAATGATTCATCCCAACAATATCCTTAAATTTTATTTTGTTCCTCCATCAGTTACCTCGTAATAAAAGAGGAAGAACCAAGTCCCACACCCTAGTGAGGTTGTGACTAGTGAAGGGAGATTTTTACTAAGTGTAAATTTCCTTGAAATTTTGAGGTAACATCCACTTGATAGAAAATAATCCAGTAAATCATTAAGCACCTTATTTAAGAAATCATAATGGATGAAAAGATGATCCATAGATTCAACATCCTTAGAACACAACAGACAAATATTGGGAAGATGGAAGTCTTTCTTACATAAATTATCAACAGTCAAAATTATGTTTTGCAAATACAACCAAAAAAATATAATCTTGGGGATCAAATGAGAATATCAAACCCTTTCTACTAGAAAATATCCTCCTTTGGACAATGTTTGGGCCTCATATGCAGTCTTGATAGAAAAAAGACCTTTAGGAGAATGAGTCCATAGAAGGAAGTCCCTATCATTTTGTTGAGGAAGAAAGTATTGTTGTAGCAACATGTTTAAATTTATCAAACTCTAAAGAATCTAAATATCAACTATATGTAAATTCATATGCTTCCTAATCCTATTTCCATTAGTGATGATTTTATAATCAATTACTTTTTCTCCATATTTCAGTGACAAAAGATCCTTCAACTCATAAAACTTAGGACTAAGAAAAATGGATTAAGAAAGAATCTAAGTATTCTCCCTAAATAACACATCCTTGCAATTCTCAATATTCCATCACATCCCCTCCATAACCAAACTTCTAACCCCTAGCAAACCATTTTGAATAATAGATCCCCTAGGAGGAGCAACACTTATAAAAAAAGGAATGTGATTTTCTAGATACTTACCTCTTATAATATCTTTCCACAATTGATCCTCCTCAACACATAATCTCTAGGATATTTTTGCAATCAACACCTTACTAAAAAACAATAAATTTCTAATCCCAAGGCTACCTTCTTTCTTAGAAGATAAGACTCTATCCCAAGATACAAGGGACACCCTCTATTTTTCCTCCACCCAACCCACAAAAATATCCTAAATATATGATTAATCCTCCCCCTAAATTTGAAGGGTATTATAAGTAGATGAGAATGCATTGGAGGGTAGCTTGAAGCAATTTCAACTTACTTGCCTGGCTCAAGAGATTACCTTTCTACCCAACAAACTTACGTTGAATCCTATCCACCATAGAAGACCACAACTCCTTCATCCTACTAGTGAACAATGGCATACCTATATATAAAGAAGGAAGGTTAGCAATGCCAAAACAAAAAATACTTACAATTCTATGCTGAATCTACCCCTAGTATTCACAAAAAAATATTTAACTTTTATGGAAGTTAATTTGTTGGCTGGAATATTTCACATTCAACTATAAAATATTCATGAATTCCTTAGCCTCTCTCACATTAGTCTCACCAAAAAGTATAGTGTTATCTACAAAGTGTTGACAAGAAACTGCCTTTGCAATACCAACAAGCCTAATTTCCTTAATATTAGAGGATAAAGCAGTAGTAAGAATCAATCTTCCTAAAGTTTCAACCATCAAAATAAAAAATATATAGAGACAAGGGATCACCTTTCCTAATACCTCTTTGACACCCAAAAAACCACTCAAAAACCCATTGATGATGATAGAAAATTTAGTAGAGGAAATACAAACTCTAATCCACTTCCTCCATAGATCCCCAAAGCCAAATTTCTACAACACCTTCTCAAGGAACTCGTAGGAGACCCTGTCATAAGCCTTTTGCATATCAAGTTTAAGAAGCATTCCATCCAACCTATTTTTGGACATAAAATGTAAAGTCTCATGAACTGTAATGATCCCATCCACAATCTACCTCCCATGAATAAAACCACATTGAATAGGAGAACTCAATATGGGGAGAAGCCTTTTCAATCTATTAGAAAGCGTCTTAGTAAACAACTTATATAGTGTATTGCATAAGTTGATAGGTCTGAAATCCCTTAGAGAAGATGCACCATGTTTCTTCGAAACCACATTTCCTAATAGTACTTTACTAATATGGAAATAAGGAGAATAGTTACGAAAAGGAAAATATGTGAATGGTATATTGTTTATAAAATAAAATTCAATGATTGTTTATACTAACAAGTCATAACACTTGGTTAGAATAAAGCCTAATATGATGATGAATATATTATGAAAAGCATTGGAATAGTGAGTATCCTCTCATGGAGAGTTGGTGGTGGGATAAATCCCTTAGGAATGCTTACGCATATAATGTAAGAGTAATGTGCGTAGGATGGTAAGCCTCCCGATTAGAACCATAGAAGGATATGTAATGCAATTGTTTGATCCTTTACTCTCAATAATAATGCAAGGTAAATATCATTGAGAAGAATTACCTTTGTTGTCACTCATAATAATTATTATCATATTGTCATAATTTTATGAATAATATCCATTTGATGTGTTGAAGATGTACTTATAACCTTTGGAACGTGTCTTAGGATGGCAAATAGAAAAATGAAATCTTATCTTAGGAGCATATATGACATATATAGCTAATAAATCCAATATTAGAATGTGATAAATTGGGGTAGAATAATAGGACATAGGTGCTGGACATATCTCACATGTAAGTCTAGGGGGCCTTATCAAGTGGAACATGTATAAGAAAGTCATGGGAGGATGGGTATTTAGCTTAACAAATATGGAGTCATTAACACATTTAATTTGTCTAGTCAATTCTTCATTAAGAAGAATATTAATCTAATATCAACAACTAATAGCTAGATATTTAGCTTTGGATCCTAGTGATCAAAATTTTGAAAAATCATCATACAAGTTAGAATATTTACAAGACTCAATAAGACTATCCTTAGGATATACTACTTTTGGGGGATGAAATTTAACTATGGTCATTTTAGGTTCTTGAATTCTTGATATCTCATATTTGGTTCTCTTGTTCTCATGGTACTTTTCATTGGTCTTTAGGAATACCATATAGGTATCATCACCAATGAGCTTAGAATAGGTGTAGGATTTTTTATTGACTTATTTGGAAGATTCATTTTAAAAAACTTAGGAATTTTTTAATTATTTAATATACACCATGACTTTGAATGTTATTGATATTGAGTGGATATCTTGCATCAATATGTGTAATTATAGTTTAAAATACCCTCTTCAAAGTCTAAAAGGGTGTTTTTAGGAATTATTTAGCATTGGTTCTTTATATTTAAAGATTTTGGTTAGTTGGATGTTGTATATTATCACTCTTTAAAGCATAATTTCTAATCAAAGCATCATCTCTACCACTATTAATCTTGAATAGATTTAAAATAAATGTTCTCAATAAAGAGAGTTTGATAGATGAATTTCATGAAGTGGCAACATGCATGAAAAATAATCTCCATGAATAACATACCAAAAAAAAATTGAGGGTTATTAGTATTTTTTTTAGTCCATATGAGTGGATTATAGTTCTCTTGATTTGATTCACTATTATAGGTAAGATACACTAATATATGTAAATTTTTAGCATAGTCCATGGTATCTCATATGCTTGCCAAGTTGTATTATCCTTTGACTCCTAATCGAATAGAAGGTAAAATCAATTTGATAAAAAAAATTATTTAGGGCATGCATCAATGTTTTATTTTTATTTGAATTAACATAAAATAACATGATTTCAAATGGTTAAATTCCTTAATTTTCAAAGATGATACCCATGTTTGAATATTGCCAAGTAATATATGCATAATTATCAAGTTGTTATAATCCACTATGTGGTCATGATGTAATACAAGTAGAACCCATTAAAATCCCACATAACTTATTAAAAATAATAATGTATTGTTATAATCATTGTTCTTGTTATAGTTTTAAATCATGGTGTGTGGGATTGTGTGTTGAATTCTTTATTGATAAACTCAGCTCTCCCCCTTATGAGAGGTCATGGTGGGATGGGGTACCCAACCCTGAGCATCAACTGTAGGGGTTTATCACACTAAAAAAATCCAAAAAAAATCATAGTTCTTGTAATTTTTCAATAATAATGATGATAATTTTTAATAATAATGTCACTATTCTTTTTTTGAACATGTACAAATAATGTTTTACAAGGGAAAAATAGAATCTAATTGTAATAACCTTATAATATTATATTTATATAAAAATCTAAGTCATTTTAAAAATAACATTTTAAAAAATAATGATTTTAATAATATTTTTTACAATAATAATTTTTTATTGAATATAAAAAGTTAAATTTCAAACCACATTTCCATAAAATCAAAGCAAATTTATATGCACATAGCTAACTACCACTATGGGTTAAACATCTACTAAAGACCTCATACACTCAATCTCTAGCATCCCACCATGGGGTCAAGTGTCCCCTCATACATACTAGGTCCCTGAATTGATTTTGAAGATTTAATATATAGGGTGAAAATACTCAATTTTAACTTGATTAACACTTTGTAATAGATTACCATAAATTATAGTTTATAACAAGGTTAAGACAACTCACATAGATGTCAAGCATCCACTACTTACATACAAGGGACCTTTATACTGGTCATGACTTAAATTTGAACATAATTAATAGAAGACAACCTTCTAGAATGATAGAAAT
Source organism: Wollemia nobilis (assembly GCA_028583015.1). Lineage (NCBI taxonomy): Eukaryota > Viridiplantae > Streptophyta > Pinopsida > Araucariales > Araucariaceae > Wollemia > Wollemia nobilis. The sequence continues at coordinate 152,042 of JAQPPZ010005330.1, forward strand.
TTTATTATTAATTTTTTTAATTGATATAGTATTAATTCAATTATATTTATTTTTATAATCTATATATAATATTGATTTAATTGGTATTATATACATCTAAAATCATCATATTACATAATGAATGCATTAGTACAATATTGTAAAGAACCATATTATTATGGCAATATAGAAAAAGTAAATTATTATATTAAACCTTATCATCTTAAAGTGACCATAAAAATATATAGAAACCAAATTAAATTATTAGAACAATATTATTTGCATTTACCACTTATGCACAATGCATTGAATTAGTTCATTTTTCAATTTTGGTTTAGTTTTATCTTATTAATTGTTAATAGATTGCAAAAATTAATTGTTTAAAATTATAATTTATAAATATATTTTCTTTTACTTTTTAAAATAATATTTAAATTTTAACAACTTCTAATAATAATATAAATTATATAATATCAGTTTATTTTTCTAAATTAAAATTATCAATAAAATATACTTATTATTTGTTTAATATAAGATTCACACCAATAATAACTCAAACTATTTTGTAAAGTGTATAATTTTTTATTTCAAAATTTATTTGTTTAATCCAAATTAAATAATAATAATTAACTACCAAACTATTTTGTAAAGTGTATAATTTTTTATTTCAAAATTTATTTGTTTAATCCAAATTAAATAATAATAATTAACTACCTATTTTGAAGAACATATAAATAAATTTATAAGATTTTACATGAATTTTCTTCCTTCAAATTGAATGTTAAAAAAAATGTCTATGAATTATTTTTAAAAGTATATACTCCTATCAAATAAAAATGTTAAAGATTATGTAAAAAACACTAGAGTCTAAAGTTTATAGTAACAATACCTAATAGTATTACCTTATCCCTATGTATTAAAAATAATTGCATATTCATGTATTATAAACAAGATATAACTTTATGTTAGTATAAACACTTAAACACTTGTATAATTGCGACACACTCTCCAAATATATAATTAAGACACACTCTCTAAATCTAAGGGAAAAAAATTTAAATAATTCAAAAATACATTCCTTAATATAATTTAAACCTACTTTTTAGAAATAAAATAAAAACTTTTCCTATAATTTAAACTTAAATAACTTAAAATCCTCGAATTATTTAATCAAAATATGAGATGGTGTCCTGACCATAAAAGTGCGAGACATACCGAGCACGAGGTGTGGTCTACTTTGAAGGTGGAGGCGGGGTTAACAGCGGAAGCGGTGGAATGTTGAGAAGAAGAGGTGGAGGCTTCGGGATTGGTACGTTCGGCAGCGGCGGAAAACTGAGTTAAGGCAGAGAGGAGTACCCGGAATTGGAGGGATCAACCATCGTTGGTATTGGAAGATCAGGCAGAGGAGGGACCAAAGCATCTTTGGTTGCCAACTCCTGTCGACCATGTACGAAGAAATATCAGAATCCGAATCCTTGGTATAACATACCGTATGTGGCCGATAACTCAAACCTCCCGCGCTGTACGTGCGAACGTCGTCCAAATCCGCGGTTAAATTGACGTTGGGAGACGTGGCGAATGATGGAACGTTGCGAAAAGGGTGGGAGTAGATGATACACGGTACATGAAGATTGGAGTAAAATGCGCTGGGATCATTCAACAATAGTGGATGGACATAAAAATTAATGTTATGTCTAATCCAAATCCTATTTCTTGTTTGTGTATGGGATCATTCAACAATAGTGGATGGACATAAAAATTAATGTTATGTCTAATCCAATCTCCACACACATTATTCTTGATAATAGTAATAATAATTTGTGAATCATTCTTAATTGAAATATATTTTTATTGTTAGATGGACATAAAAATTAATGTTATGTCTAATCCAATCTCCACACACATTATTCTTGATAATAGTAATAATAATTTTTGCATCACTCTTAATTGAAATACATTTTTATTATTTTACAATGACAATTTTGATCCTTATAATAGTACTCTAACCTCAACCTAGTTGATAATTGAATTCTTGTAAAATTTGTAAAATTCTGAATGAGACTTTTGCTTTTATTGTTTCTACAAGCACCACCTCCATCAACTTTTCCTAGATTTTGTTTAGAAGCATCATTAATATAATGTTTGATGAATCTAACTTTTAGACATCTCCATTTTAACATAGTTCAATGCAAGTCCTTTATGTTGAATCCATAAATATAGATGACCCTTCCATGTATATTTAAATCATATAACAAAGATACTAGCATATCTTTTTCCACACTTGAGACTTCCAATGATGAGCGCCATGCCTATAAACATTTTGTAAGAGAGGTAGTATTATAATTCTAAACTCAAGCATTGTCTTAAAATTTGTTTTTATCAATCTAGTATTCAATTCAAGCCATAAATTCTAAGAAATAATGAATAGATTGAATCACCATAGAATGCACAATCTCTTGGCTTTGAAACAACTAATCCTATTCAACACTTTCAACATTGATGGAGCATTATATATATATATATATATATATATATATATATATATATATATATATATATTACAAGAAAAAATCATAATTTTATTTCAAGAGTGAAATAAAATTACACTTCTCAAGTGCCTTAGCACAAACAAAAAACTAGATAAAATTAGATTATTGGGATTCAAGATATAATTACGGTCGGATAGATATGAGAGGAAAAAATCCCATCTTCGAAATAGCATGGGGATAATAAGGATAAATATCCTTATATATCAATACTTAATCATCCAAACAACCTCCATGACCCAAACCTGGATAGAAATCAATGAAAAATAAACTAGCAAAATAAAAAAGAAACAGTTAGAAACAACCATAAAGCTCTAATCAAATGAAATAAGCCCACAATAAAAAACCTAGAGCTAACATAGAAACTAGGGATATGATATGTGGGTGAAAGAAGAAACTCCATCCTTGTTCTCTTCCATTTGCAAGAAATCTTCTGGAACATGTTGACCTTCTTTTGATAACCTATATGCTTATTGATTTAATTCCCTATAAATGTTTGAATAAGTAATTATTCTCTTAAGTTCTACTAGGATAGACTTACTTGAGTTTCCACTCCTTCATGAGTAAGGTGAATTCTCAGTTATAGTCTACATCATATTTGATGAGTTGTTGTAATCCAACGACTCTCAATGATCAACTTTGTTATTTATACAAAGTTGATCCATGGAATAATCAATCAGTTCTACTCTTTACTTCATATTTTTTGTAATGCTTTGCATGTCTATTTTTGAAAATTCTAACATGGTACCAGAGTAGGATAGATTTTGCTAGCATTCTCTCTTGAAGGTTCTAGGAGCTGGTTCATTGTATCCTTTGGTGACTTCTCCTTTTTTTTGAAGTTCAAAGTCTACAAAAAGCTTTTATATATAGTTTTATTTTAGCTATATTTTTGAGATATATGTAAATGGGTCAATCTGAATAATATTTATCTTCTTCTCAAGAAAGAGAAGATTCATTGTTTTGATGTTGTAATTTTTATTTAGAAAAATAGCCATTTTTCATAGATCTCTTTCTTGGGGAACTCTTTGAGTAACTCACTTTATGAAATTAGTCATATTAATTATCCTAAAAAATAAATTCTCATTATTTTTTTTTAATAGAGAAAAATACGTTTTTTTTCAAGCAAATATATGAGTTTTTTTAACAAAAAATAAATTTAAAAGCTTAATATTTATAGCTTGAAAATATAAGTTTATGTGCTATCCTTGATGTTTTACTTTGTAGAAAAAATCTTCTCTGCCTTCTTCGTTGCTCTTGGAGAGCTCTATTAAAGTTCTAAATTCGTGCAACAAGCACCCAGCTTGGGCGCTATCATCGCAAATATACCTCTCAACTAGTGTTTAATCATTAGTGCTTCTTGGCGTAATTTTTTTTTAATTAAATCTCTAACGAATTGTCCTCTTTGCTACATGCTCTCCAAAGCTCCCTCTTCAAGCATATTTTTCGGGTGCATTGAAAACATTTTTAAAAAAATGTTTACTCCATGCGCTATCCCTATCGGCACTCGATAGGAGAGCCTGTGGCGTTCTGCCAGATAGAATCAGTTAGCTTCGATCTCAAATATTTTGATTGGTGCTATCCCTAATGACTATCAATATGATTCTTTATATTTGTTTTTGGCCTTCCTCCATTGGCATTTCAATCGTTGATTTATTTTTTAATCTCTACTATCGTCATCTCAAGCATTTCAACAATTGTATTTCATTATTAATTCTTTTTAAAATTATTTCATTAAGAATTTGTTTTAGGCGTTTCATTTTTTATTACACCCCTTCTGGTTTTGCTTGTTCTACAGGTGTATTTGAAGATAAGGTTGTGTGTTACCAGCTATATTTTTTGACTGTGCTTCACAAAGTCTGCAGGTGATTTCGAAGTCAACACTGGGTGTTACCAACTTCAGGTTTTCAACAGCGCTTCACAAAATCTATCCCTACTCTCTACTGGAAGTCAAGAAAGGGCATTCCGCTTCTCTATCATTTTACTGGTGTTCACCTCCATTGCAGGAGACCCCAAACCATTTGAAAAAGAAGTTTCCAAAAAATCTGACCTCATAAATTTTATTTTTCTATTATATTATAAATTTTGTTTTGCAGGAGACTCAATGTCGTAAGGCGAGCATATCTTCGAGGTCTTATTTTGAATTCCTGGTGTTTCCTTTGTTCGAACCCCTAGTGCTTCTCTCTCAATACGCATTGCTTCACATCCTAATTTCTTGTCTAAGCTATTTTGAATTGGTTTTATTCTGTCCCTTCTATTTCGAAGGTAAAATCTTACAAAATATTCCCTTATCATTTATATATTTCGTTATATATTCTAACTCATTTTTTCACTAAGCTAGTTTCTATTTCAAAGGGCTATAGTGAAAAGAGTCATTTGTAACAAAGTAAATACTAAAGTCTTTTTTCGAGGGGGGCTTTGCGGTGCTCAAATTTGCACCTTTTTTGTTTTGTTTTTTTTGGGGGGTTATTTTTTTTACTTTTTGTGTCTATCTTCTTTACTCACTCTTCTAGATCATTTTTTAGTGGATAATATTTTAAAATGGTGTGATTGTTTTAAATCTTCATTTCAAATCAATATATGATAAAGAAGGTACTCACTAAAATTAAGGCAAGCCCTCATATAAAACAAAATTATTATCCATATATTCTCTTATATATTTTTAAAAGTTTTTAAAATTTTTGATTTTTCATCTAACATGCCTATTCTTGCTTTATTATTTCTAATTAAAGCTAGCCCTCATATATATCAATCAAATAAAGGTGTTAAAAAATAATATTTTTTCATATATTTACATATTGAAGGTAGAATCTACACTTAAAAGCACTAATATATTCAAAACTTATAAAATTTTTCCTTCAAAATATATTGCCTATGTTCCACGTACCACTTACTCAAAATACTTATAGTTTCCCTCACGTTAGGGCAGGTTTTTTGAGTGAATTGGTATACAGGCTTGGCATATATTTTTCTTTGTCAGCAAAATTTCACATATTAGATATCTCTCTTACTTATAGTTTCCCTCTCGTAAGGGTGAGTCATTGAAATTTTCTGATATACAAATCAGGCTGCTCATATCTGCATTTCAAGCCTATATTCCAAGACTTTATTCTACTCATTACTTAAAGTTTCTCTCAACTAAGGTCAAGTATTGAGAATAAAAAGTAAAAGAAAAAATACAATTGTTACTAGATCCAATTTTAATATATCAAAACTCTATTACTTATATTTTCCCTCTTGATAGGACAGGTAATCTGATAATTGTGATATTAAAAACCTTACATACCTTCTTAAAAATCAACTACATTAATAAAAATTTGAAGTTGTAAGGAGGGGTGTATTGGTTAAACTTCAAATTTCTTTGCAAAAATGAATACAATTGACTCTCTCACCCCTCATAACTATCACACTTGGAAGCCCAAAATTTTAAATCTTATCTCTCAAAAAGGGCTCACTCACTTGCTAGAAGAAAAGCAACCAGAATTTGAGAAAGAATATGAAATATTTGTTCATAAAGGAAAGATATATGAAACAATGGGTATTATAAGCACTAATGTAAATGAAAGCTTATGGTTTCACATTATAGATTGTAAAACTCCTTATGAAATTTGGGAGAAACTAAAGAATTTATTTGGAAAAGTAGATCAAATAAGGTCAATTCAATTAGAGGTAGAATTAACAACTTTATCTCCTGAAGACTTTAGCAATATTGTTTACTTTATCACCAAATTTAAAGAAGTCCTTACTCAATTTAAAGGTAGTGGCAAGAATAAAAAATATGAAGAATGCATCTATCTAATTCTATCTAAATTAAATGGTGTATTTCAAATATTCACAACCACCTTTCTATCTACAAAATATGCTCTTAGTGCAAGTTTCAAAATTCCCTCCTTAGAAGAATTTTGTGAGAGACTAACTAGAGAAGAAACAAAACTTGCAAAGTATGAGATCTCTTCATATTCCTCTAAATCCTTAGTAGCATCCACCTCCACTAAAGAAAAAATCAAAAAGAAATAAATAAGTTCCATAACTTGTACTCACTGCAAAAAGAATGGGCATTCTTAATATTACAACAACTAGAGGTAGCTATGAAGGATCAAAATATAGACAATAAAAACCAGATAGAAAAAGCCCTAAATATTCAAGGGAATACCACAAATACTTCATCTAATTACTGGGTCCTAGATTCTGGAGCATAGAAGTTGGTGACTCTTCCTTTATCCCAATCAAAGGAAAGGGTGACATATCAAAGGAAAGTGTTATCTTACATGGGGACTTAAAGTAAGAGATATTCATGGAACAACCTACTAGCTTCACTCAAGACTTCTCTCTTGTTTGTAGGCTAAAGAAGTCACTCTATGGCCTCAAACAAGGTCCTAGAGCTTTTTATGAAAAATGGACTCCTTCCTTCTTTCCTTAGGTTTTTCTCATTGTGAGTCTGATAACACAATCTACATTTGGAGAGATGAAGGAAAAATCACCATACTTGTTCTATATGTTGATGATCTACTACTCACTGGTAGAGACTTCACTCACATTCAAACTATAAAAGACTCCCTTTCTAAAAAATTTGATATGGCTTATCTGGGTCTAGCTCATTACTTCTTTGGAATCCAAATAAATCAAACAGATGCAAGAATTTTATTATGTCAATAAAAATAAACTCTAGATCTTCTTCAAAGGTTTAAAATGACAGATTGTAAACCTTCTCCTACACCTTTTCATTCTGGAGTCAATATAATTACTTATTGCACTTCATCTATATGTGATGCAACTCTATACCGCCAGCTTGTAGGGAGTCTATTATACCTTACTCATACTTGTCCATATATCTCATATGTTGTTGGCTTAATATCTAGATTCTCAAATCAACTTCATTTCAGTCATTGGCAAGAAGTAAAAATGTTAGAATAAGTGAATATTCTCTTAATTTCTACTAGGATAGACACACTTGAGTTTACACTCCTCCATGTGTTAGGTGAACTCTCAATCGTGTATTCATCAGGTTTGATGAGTTGTTGTTATCCAATGGCTCTCAATAATCAACTTTACTATTTATACAAAGTTGATCCTTGGAATAAATCAATCAGTTCTACTCTTTCTTAATATTTTGTGTAATGTTATTCATGTCTATTTTGTGTAATTCTAACATGGTACCAGAGCAGGATATATATTGCTAGAATTCCTTCTTGGAGGTTCTAGGAGATGGTTCTTTGATTCTTATGTTGGCTTCTCCATTTTTTTTTCCTTGGATTTAAGCCCTCAATAAGTTCTCATGTATAGTTTTCTACTATATATTTTTTGATATATATATATATATATATGTGTGTGTGTGTGTGTGTGTGTGTGTGTGTGTGTGGGTTATTCTTTCTCATGTTAAAAAAATAGAAAAGTTTGATTGACTGTTGAAGTAATTTTTTTTTATGTCCAGATTATACCAATTCTAATATATATTAATTTTTTACTCCAAAAAGTAACATATTATTCAAGCATTTTTTTTTAAATCTTGATTAAAATGAATTTACTTTCCTTTATTTAAGGTCATTCCTATTTGCAGGAGAAGGATTTTTTGTGGTTGCTACCCTCATGTTACTCTCGAAGAAGCATTTTCGCGTTCTCGAATCGAGGAACCCATATTTTTTGGGTGCCATAGTTACGTGACGCCAACGATTTTCATATCTCATTTCATAGAGATATGAAATTGTAGCTCTCCTTCTATAACGCTTGGTGCACCTTAGGACTCTTTCAAAATTCATTATTTTTAAAATTTATCTTTTTAGCTGTTTTCGTCACGTCAATTGCATTTACTCCATATTTAATCGACGTATCTTGCTCTTCACTATCGTTACCTTTGCATATCGACGATATCCATAGGATACACTCTTAAACTGGGATACCTTTTAATCACCGATAATCGATAGATTTGTTCTCAGTTCATGATTTGCAACAACTCTCCTTCCTCCTATTTAAGTTATCTCCGTTTCTTTTTTATTTGCATTGTTTTATTTCTCTTGAGCTTAATTTCTCTGACAAATATCTATGCAGAGAAAGTTTTTTAGATTTCTCAAGACATTACGTCCGAATGTTGAAGGAGTAACTAATTGTTTTTAATATATTTCTTCTTCCTTGTTCGCTTATCCTACCCTTTTTCTACAGGTTTCGATCCTCTCTACCGAGGTGCTGCGAGGTGGTATCAAGTTTGATATAATTTTGATATAGGTCATTTTATTTTTTCGTTGCTCTTTCCCTTGTTCACCTCTATTATTTTTTTTGTAGGTTTCAGGGTCCTCCCTCCAGCGAAAGTTACATCTTTGAGACAATCATCTACGACTTCAGTGTCACCAAAATAATGAGCACTCAACCTGCATTGGATAATTTGGTTGAAGGGTGCTTTCACCAATGAAAGCTACCTCTTCAAAAGCTGTGTCTCCAAGATCTGCATTAGCAAAGGCAAAAATTGGCTTATCTAAGGCATCGTTTGGTGTCAACGAAGGCTTCGTCTCCTCAGCGTGCGAACAAGGAAAAAGTCTTCTCAAAGTGCATCCAAGTGTAATGGTCTTATTTTAATTACATTCATTCTATAAAATCTTTGTACGGGTTTTTTCTTCAATTTAGAAGGAAAAAATCCATTTACTTTTCTTCCCTAAATTTTTATTTTAGCTTTAAATTATCACTCATTTTTTCACTTTTCCTCCTTCGAGGGCAAAGAGTGAAACGAGTCCTTTGTAAGCTAGTAAATAAAAAAAAAAAAATTGGGGGGGCGGGGGGGGGGGTGGGTTTCAGGTGCCTTTTTGTACACCTTATATTTTTTTTAGAGGGGTGTTCTTCTATGTGATTTTTAAAAGTCTTCTTTCTTCACATCTCTCTAATCAAACCCAATATATTTCTTATAGTTAATCATACAATATTTTTTTTTTTAATAAAATCATTTGATTCTAATCAAAGATTTCAATTCGTAGCTTACTTATTATTATTAGTTTGAATCATTCTTTTAGTGTTGTGTTCAAATTAATCCTAATATATTTTCTCAAAGTGCAATTTTATTGATTACAAGGTTTCTTTTTTTTGAAAAATTTGAAAAAACTTGTATTAAAACAAAGATCAATTACAATATGGGAAGAGACTCTTCCCAGCCGAATTCAGAGAGAACACATGCTTACAAAAGTAGAAGAAGATTTGCAATGGAACCAAATATCCTGAACCAATAACTAGCTAGCAGGGGGGTCGACATGGACAGTTGATGCAGCTTGTCACGAAATCGTGACACTATTCTTCTCCTTAGGCCGCGAACATGCAACATGTCGCGATATCGTGACACCTTTCCCCTTTGGCCGTGAAAAAGCAACATGTTGCGATATCGCGACATTTTCCTTCTTTGGCCGCGAAAATTCAACAAGTCACGATATCGCGACACTTTTCTCCTTTGGGCACGAAAGTGCAACATGTCATGATATCGTGACACTTTTTCTCTCTCGACCGTGATGAAGCAACATGTCACGATATCACGACACCTTTTCTTCTTTGGCTACGAAAATGCAACATGTCACGATATCACGACACCATTTCTCCTTTGGTCATGAAAATGCAGCATGTCACGATATCGCAACACCTTTTCTCCTTTGGCCGTGAAAATGCAACATGTCGTGATATCGCGACACCTTTTCTCTCTTGGCTGCGAAAAAGCAACATGTCACGATATCGCGACACCTTTTCTCCTTTGGCCATGAAAATGCAACATGTCGCGATATCACACCTTTTGCCCCTTGGCCGCGAAAAAGCAACATGTCACGATATCGCGACACCTTTTCTCCCTTGGCCACGAAAAAGCAACATGTCGCGATATTGCGACACCTTTCCTCCCTTGGCAACGACGAAGCAACATGTTGCGATATCGCGACAACTTTCCACCCCTGGCCGCGACGAAGCAGCATGTCGCAATATCAAAACTTTCCACCCTAGGCCACAATGAAGCGACATGTCACGAAATCATGACAACTTTCCTCCCTTGGCCGCGATGAAGCGACATGTCACGATATTGTGACAACTTTTCGCCCTTGACTGCGACGACGCAACATGTCACGATATCGTGACAACTTTCCACCCTTGACCATGACGGTGCAACATGTCGTGATATTACAACAAATTTCCTCCAGTGACCACGACGACGCAACATGTCGCGATATCGCAACAACTTTCCTCCAGTGACCGCGACGGCGCAACATGTCGCGATATCATGACAACTTTCCTCTAGTGACCGCAACGGCGCAACATGTTGCGATATCATGACAACTTTCCTCTAGTGACCGCGACGATGCAACATGTCGTGATATCGTGACAACTTTCCTCTAGTGACCGCGACGGTGCAACATGTCGCGATATCGCGACAACTTTTCTCCAGTGACCGTAATGGCGCAACATGTCGTGATATCGTGACAACTTTCCTCCATTTGATTTTTCTTTGATCATTGGCTCAAGGACCTTTCTAGACCCTGTCTAATCACCTCATCCTCAATATCCATGTCACTATGCAATTGAACTCCAACCTCCTTTTTTGCACCTATCTTAGCCATAAAGTTAGCCGCTTTGTTCAAATCTCTACTCGCATAAACTGGAATCACATCCTCCAATTCCTTCCATAATTCTTTAATTTGGGTAACAAGAGCCCTCAACATCCAATATTTCAGATCAAAGTTCCTCATGCAGTCTAGAGCTCCAACCATTATTTGTGAGTCTGATTCAAGAATAATCCTATGGTGGCCATGTTTCACTGCCCAAATAGAAGCAAAATTGATGGCAATGGCTTCGGCTTCATTGTTAGTGGTTCTTCCCAGGCCTTGCAATTCCCAATAGAGCATAGTCCCAACATGGTTCCGGCACACCACTCCAATTTTGGCTCTACCCGAATTGCCTTTTGTAGCTCCATCAGTATTGATTTTAATCCAACCTTCAGGGGGAGGTTTCCAACAATTTTTGTCCTATCCCTCTTGTAGTTCAACGCGTTCTTCCATAGCTCCAATGTCAATTTGAGCTTCCTCCTCAGCATGAACAGCCACAGTTTTGGTAACCTTGCTCCAAATGGTCTACCAAACTCTGTCTAGAGCAGTAAAAGTTTCTCTAAAAATTTTGGCATTTCTTTCTAGCCATACTTGCCACCAGATAAAGCTTAAACCGATATCCTAGCCAAAATGAAGAGCTTTAGATTTGAATCTACCTTTCTGCCATTTTTCCTAGATATTCATTCGGTTCAGGTCACCACTTACTTGAATTTTAAAGTATGCAAACCAACATAGCCAAATCTGTCGGGTGAAAGGGCAACCAAATAGCAAATGGTCAGCAGTTTCCTCGCTCTTGTAGCATAGTACACATTGAGAAGGGCCGATGATACCTTTTGATCTGAGATTATCAAAAGTGAGGATTCCATTGTGCATGCACTGCTAGGCAAAAAAGTTAACTTTCGACCAACCTTTAGAGTGCCAGATTTTCCTCCAGTCCTCAACCTAAAAAGTATGAGGGGGGGCTCTGGGAGAATGTTGTCATATCTGTCCTTTACTGTATAGATGCAAAGACTCCCAAATCCCTAGGCTAATTCATCCTCCACATCTCCCCCTGTAAGAAATATTTTTGTCAAAATTTTAGTCATGATGGGAATCAAATTCGGAGGGATTGAAATGGGCCACTCATCTAAATTCTTGAACTGCTTAAACTTACACTCCCCCAACTGAGTAGTTGTGAAATAAATTTCAATATGGATCCATCCCTTGGCTTCAATGGCTAGTTTTATTGGCTGTAATTTTGGAAATTCAGCAATGATGGGTGGGAACTGATCCCAAGAATCTATCTAGAAATGAGCCTTCTCCCCTCTTCCAAATTTCCAAAATAAGTGGTCTTTAACAACCTGAGACCCTAACTTGAGAGCCTGCCAAACAAGGGACCCAATACCATCCAAGGGGATGCGAGCTACATCGATTGGGTTGGCCTGTCCCAGGTATTTGCTAGTTAGGATTCTACTGAAGAGGGAGGTGGGTTGGGAGATCCATCTCCAAGATCTGACTTTCCAGCCAAAGCTTTATTATTCAGCTTAGATTTTCTCAAACCCAGACCTCCTTTAACCTTGGGTTGGGTAACTTTGTCCCAGCCCACTAAGGCCCACTTTCTCTCTCCCTTTGCTCCTTCCCATAAAAACTTTCTAGCCATCCTATCCAACTCTTTCCATATTGTAATCGGGGTAGCTAGGATAGAGAATTTGTAAATTGGCATGGCTTGAATGACTGACTGTAAGAATGTTAATCTGCCACCATAACTTAACCACTTGTGAGACCAGTGATTAATTATGTCCTTGATACACTCTAGCAGATTCCTCCATGTGTCTAATTTTAGCTTCTTAAAGTGCAAGGGGACCCCCAAGTAAACCACTAGGAGAGAAGTCCTTGTGAATCCTAGGATTTCTAAAATTTTGTTCTGAAGCCTTTGCTCCAGATTAAAAAAAAACCACTTTGGATTTCTTGTCATTAATGACCTATTGAGTAGCCCTGATATAGACATTAAGAGTATCCCTAATCATTCTTGCTTCCCTGAAGCTGGCCACTCCCACCAAACCAGTGTCATCCACAAACTGTAGGTGTGTTAAAACTTCGTCACCCACCCTGATACCCAATAATCTACCTTGCTATCTTCTCCTCAAGAAAAGTCTGCCAAGACCTTCAGCCAAATGGTTGCGAAGGAAGGCCCTTGATTAGCACAGAGTAAGTTGGGGTAGAGACACAGCTCATGACCCACTATATCCAGTCCTGAGAGAAACCAAAGGCTACCATCATTTTAGCCAGGAAACTCCATTCAACCCTGTCATAAGCCTTTGACATGTCCAATTTTATGAACATCTCTTTATTACCAGAAGTGTGCATTGAATGGATTGCTTCCTGGGCCACAACCACCCCATCCAGAATCTTTTGTCCCTCAACAAAACCCCCTTGCTTAGAGGAGACAATGTTGTGAAGAAGAGGTTTTAGGCGCTCAACCATTACCTTTGTGATTATTTTGTACAACACATTACATAAGCCAATAAACCCCCTCCTCCACTTTTGGAATTAAGGTAATGAAAGTGTGGTTTATAGCTTTAAGCATTCTCTTATTTTCTCTAGACTCTTCTACAACAGCCATTACATCTTCCTCTAAGTAGTCCCAAAAATCCTGAAAAAACTCAATTGGGAAGCCGTCTGGACCTGGAGTTTTACCAGTGCTCATTCCAAAGACCATAGTTTTCAATTCATCTCTATCAATGGGTTTGAGGAGGGCCTGATTTTCATCCTCAAAAATAACAACAGGTATGACAGAAATAACTTCATTTTGGGCCTCTACATATTGTACCACACTTTCCTTAAAAAGCTTAGAAAAATAATCCATAGCATGGGAATGTATATCTGGAAGTGTATCAAAGGAATGACCGTTCTCATCTTGAAGGGCCTCCATCTTATTCATCTGTCTTCGAGCACAAGCAGTCCAATGAAAGAATTTTGTATTTCTTTCCCCTTCTAATAACCAGGTGGTTCTTGTTCTCTGCTTCCAATAGGTCTCCTCTTGGTTGTCAATGTCCTCAACCGCTGTACGCAAGGCATCATCCTCAGATTTGAGCTGGTCTGAAATTATTCCTTCTCTAAACTATTTTTGGACCTCATCCCATCTGGCCACCAATGGAGCTCTTTGGGCCTGGAAGTCTATTTTATTATCACGCCTCCAATACTTCAACTGAGTTTTGACATATTGTAGTTGTTTGTGGATTCTGAACATTGCTCTCCCATAAGCTAGGCGGCCTTCTTCCCACCACTGTGGAATTTTCTCTCGAAGTTCTTCTTTATGAAGCCAAAAATTCTCAAATCTGAAATGTTTGTGATGCTGCCCCATCCTAGTCCCGCCTTCCAATAGAATGGGATAGTGATCTGAAACTAGGCCTTCTAAAATCTAAAAATTTATATTCCATTTTACAAATGCCTCCTCTGAAACCAAAAAATGATCTAGCTTAACCTTCCTACTATGTGGCTCCCCCCTTTTATTAGTCCAAGTGTAGTTAATGCCAGGACATTTAATGTCCACTAAGTGCAAAGCCTAGACTTGGGCAATCATGAAACGGTCCCCTGGGTCCAAAAATGGTGTTCCCCCTTCCTGGTCTCTAGAAGATAATTTAGCGTTAAAGTCCCCCGCTATAATCCAGTCTAGATCTTCCCTTGAGGTTCACATGTTATGCACAACCTTCCACTATCGCCTCTGACCATCTAGGTTTTGAGACCCATAAAAGTTTATGATTAGAACATGTTCTATAGTGACATTATTCCTAAAAAGAGAAGTGAGAACACCCCTCCAGGCAAGATGTTCTATTGCAGACCATTCAAGAGAGTTCCATAGAGTAACAATCCCCCTTGAGGCACCTTGGGCAGCCACATCCATATGACCAGCACCCCTCCAAATTCTGTTGACTATTTTGGACATAAGATCTAATGACATCTTAGTCTCTTGTAAAAGAAAAAAATCAGTATTACGATTCTCTAAAAGTCTTCAAACAGCAGATTGATGGGTTTTGTTGTTTAAACCCCTCACATTCCATGATTGTATAATCATTGGTTACCCTAGGAGCAATAAGATTCTATTGTCCTCATCGATCCTCCCGTGATCAATTTGTCTCCTTGGACTGCTAGCAACTCCTTATTGGATCTTCTACCTACTCCCTGAGAATTGTTGTTTTTTGATCTTTTTTCTACCTGGGTTATCCCCAAAGTTGGCCTTTCCATGTTCTTCTCTGCTATTCCCATGCTGACATCCTAAGATACTGTCTACTCCTAGTTATGCACTACTAAAGCTCCTGAACACACTGGCTGTGATACCTCACAGAGTTCAACTACCTGCTGTACGACGGGAGGAAATGAGAGAGGGAGTTTCCCGGGAATATTAGAAGTTTCCTTATTACCCCCCATGCCCTCCAAAAATTGTTCCTCTTCATCAACTAGTGACTTAAATATCTCATACCTATTGGCAGGTCTGAGATGGGATTGCTCCTTTCCCTCTTTTTTCTTTGTTCGTATTTTTCTTCTGGGCTATTCAAAACCCTCTCTCTGAGCTTCCTGGCTCTGAACGGTGCTATTAGAATCTTTATTAAGTGTTGCCTTATCCTCTTTAGGCAAGTTTGGCATTCCTAAAAGGGCCTCCATGCATTCATATTATTAGGGCAAAAATGGGCCAAATGTCCATGTTTGTGACAAACCCTACATCTAAAGGGTAGGGCCTCATAGTCTAGTTGTTGAATCCAAGAGAGTCCTACCAATTCAATTTCCATCTCTTCCAGCAAAGGCTAGTTAAGATCCATCTCCACACGTATTCTTGCATACACCACCATGCTCCCTTCAATTGTGTCTCTGGAAACACCCAGATGTCTTCCAATAGAATTACCAATCCTTGCCAACACCTGCTCACTCCAGAATTCCATTGGAAGAGCATATAGTCGGATCCATACTGGGATAGCAGTACGTTCAACTCAGGGATCGAATCCCACTCTCCATGGTTGAACAAATAGCCCTATCGAGCCATGATTTTTCTTCTTTGACTCGAAAGCCTTATTTCTATCGGCCAAAGACGAAAAGCTAACAATAAAATATCCATTGCTAATAAACCACAATGAATACTCACCATGAGGCTCCTAGTTTTGGTGGATCCAAGAGTGCAAAAAATTCAGGGAAGGACGTATACCCATGAACTTGCAGATTAAATCGTGATTAGCTCTGTAAATGACTAATTCTTCAACCATACTTGGCTCGATGACAATTTTTGGCCTGGTTTCGGCCTGTGGCAAACATCCATTCACACGATGTGCTGTCGACCTATTCCCAGCAGCCGTGAAGAGCATTTTATATGCCATTTTTTGAGCTTCGTCGTTCTTTGGAGGAGAATTTTCTTTAAACAAATTTGCGTATGAGCTGCTACTCTTTGGAAAAGGAGCCGGAGAAGTCCCCATTGGACCCTCCTGGGGCATCGATCTAGCCTTCAGATCCACCGTACCCTGAAGGCACTTCTGCAATCCAGCTGATGCCCTAGATTTTTTTAAGTTCCAGAAACCCTAGTTAAGAGGAAAAAATTGCCAGAGCTCATTTTCCCGTCAACCAAAATACCCTTCAATCATTCGATTACAAAGTTTCTTACAAAGAGTTCTTATTCAAAAAAAAATTACCTCTTTCTCAAACTTTGAAATCTAATCTAAAAATCCTTTTTGAAAATTTCAAGAGACAAGTATTTTATCTCCTCTCACCCATATTGGCAATCTAATATAACTTATAGTTTCCCTCATGTAAGGGTGGGTTATTAAGATTACCACTATAGGTCTGGAATATATAGCCTATGTTCCAAGTATCTTATCTAATCAATACTTATAGTTTCCCTCTCATCAGGGCAGGTATTTGAGATAGATAGATATATAGGCCTGGCATATTTGTTCTCTTTGAAACAACATTAAACTCCAAATATCCTCACTAATTATAGTTTCCCTCTCGTTAGGGAGGGTACTTTTGATTTATTTGATGTATCTTAAAAGCTTTAGCATATTTGTTCTCATTAGCATCAAAATCATATCATTTTTCCTCAAATTACATATAGTCTCCCTCTTGTTAGGGCGGGTTATTTTGGGGCATTTGGTTTTCATTCAGGCTTCTGTAACTAATATCCATTGCATTCTCTAAATTAAATTTAAATGGAGGAAATTTACGTTAACTTCATTTCAAAATGAATTCAATGAATAAAATTGATCCTCTCACTCCTCATAACTACCATACATGGAAGCCCAAAATTTTAAATCTCATTTCTCAAAAAGAGCTCACTCATATTTTAGAAGAAAAACAACCTGAGTTTGAAAAATAATATGAAATATTTGTTCACAAAGGGAAAATGTATGAAATTATGAGAATTTTAATCTCTAATGTAAATGAAATTTTGTGGTTTCACATTACAGATTGTGAAACTCCTTATTAAAGTTGGAATAAACTAAAGACCTTGTTTGGGAAAGTAGATCAAATTAGATCAATGCAACTAGAAGCAGAATTAACAACTCTATCTCCTCAAGACTTCAATAATATTGTTGACTTCCTCACCAAATTCAAAGAGGTCCTCACTCAATACAAAGGCAATGGGAAGACTAAGTCTAAATAAGAATGCATTTATCTAATCCTTTCTAAACTAAATGGTGTATTTCAAATATTTGCTACAACATTTCTATGTACCAAATATGCTCTTGGTGCAACCTTTAAAATGCCCTCTTTAGAATATTTTGTGATAGACTAACTAGGGAAGAAACAAAACTTGCAATATATGAAATCTCTTCTTCTTCATCTTCCTCAAAAGCCTTAGTAGCCTCCACCTCTTCTAACGAAAAAATTAAAAAGAAGGAAAAAAATTCCAAAACTTGTACTCACTGCAAAAAGAATGGTCACTTTGTAAACAAATGCTGGAAAAGATTACAACAACTAGAGGCAACTATGAAGGATAAAAATATAGACAATAAAAAGAAAATAGATAAATCCCTAAATTTTCAAGATACAACCTCCAATTATTCCTCTACTTACTGGATCCTAGATTCTAGAGCTACTCATCACATGACTACTTCAGATGAGTCATTCTCTTCTATATCCTCGAGTTCTACATGTAGCATAGAAGTGGGTGACTCTTCCTTTATCCCAGTCAAAGGAAAAATGGACATAACCATTTATGGTGGATCTATAAATAATGTTCTCTATATTCCAAACATTGCCACAAATCTCCTCTCCGTCTATCAGATTTGTACTTTTGGAAAGGGGAAAACAATTCTCTTCTATCCAATAGGAGTTGAGATACGATACTTTCAATATCCCCATTCTCTCATAGCCAAAGGAGTTATTGATCACAAAACTCGCCTATTTCACTTCAAAGGATTCAAAAATCCATAAGGGGTCTCCTGTTTTGTAGCTCATGGAGATCTTGAAAGTAAAATTTGGCATGAAAGGTTTGGTCATCTTAGTTTCAACTACCTAAAAGAATTGAGCACCCATGATATGGTAACAGGTTTATGCCAAGTATCTTCTATTGATGGATTTTGTCTTGGATGTGCCCTTGGAAAGCAACATCAAGATCCTTTCCACCCAAGTAGTTCTCTCAAAGCCTCATCCCATCTAGAATTAATCCATAGTGACTTGATGTCTTTTTTAGAACCTTCTTTCAAAGGAGAAAAATATGCTCTAACATTTATTGATGACTTTTCTAGAAGAACTTGGGTCTACTTCCTAAAATATAAAAGTGATGTTCTATCCCACTTTTTAAAGTCTTCAAAGCCTTAGTTGAAAATCAAGCCTCTTGCAAAATCAAGCAAATTCGCACAGATAATGGGGGGAATACTATAGTAATGAGTTCTCTATATTTCTATCAAATCATGGCATCATTCATCAGAATTATGTCTCCCATAATCCTCAGCAAAATGACATTGCAGAAAGGAAAAACTGAACATTAAAGGAAATGGAAAATTTTATGCTCCATTCAAGAGATATTCCAAAAGTTTTTTGGGCGAAAGCTGTTAACTATGCTAATTATATTCAAAACCACACACCGCATAAAGCTCTTGATCATTTAAATTTTGAAGAAGCATGGACTGGTTCAAAACTAGATATTTCCTTCTTCAATATTTTTAGGTGTACTGCTTGGGCGCACATCCCAAAGAAGAAAAGGAAGGCTCTAGATACGAAAAGTAGAAAGCTCATCTTTGTTGGTTATTATGAGGAAATTAAAGCATTCGGGCTCCTTGATCCCTCAACTCATGAGGTATTTTTCATAAGAACGTACAATTTGATGAAATATTCCCTCAGAAAGATCCACAACTGTCCTTTTCCTCGATTGATCCTTCTCCTATAATAGAACCTCAATATTATGAACCAAATCTAGATGTTAACTTAGAGATTGATAACCAATATGAGGAACTTGTAACTCCTACTCAATGTCTTTCCATTCCTTCTACTCCTTCCTCTATGCCAAAATGGACCCACACCATTGTTAAAGAAGCTACTCCTTACATCTAAAATATTCCATCATCCAGATCAACAAACTCCATAGGCACTGGTCTTGTCTGTCAGTATATTTCCTTTGATCCTCAACCCTTCAAAGAAGCAACTGGTATTAAAGAATGTGATGATGCCATGGAAGATGAATTATCTTTCTTAATAAAAAATAAAACTTGGAATTTAGTTCCCTTGCCTAAAGGAAGGAAATTAGTTTGTTGTAGATGGATTTACAAAAAAAAGTATGGTCCTAATGGAGAAATTGACAAACACAAAGCTCGCCTAGTAGCCAAAGGTTTATCTAAAGTTGAAGGAATTGATTGTGCTGAAACCTTTTCTCCAGTTGCTAAAATGGATTCTATAAGACTGGTTCTTGTTCTGGCTACTTTCCAAAAGTGGTCTATCTTTCAAATGGATGTAAAAAGTGCTTTCTTACATGGGGATTTAAAGGAAGAGATATAAATGGAATAACCTTATGGTTTCACTCAAGACTCCTCTCTTTTTTGTAGGCTAAACAAGTATCTCTATGGACTCAAACAAGCTCCTAGAGCTTGGTATGAAAATATGGACTCCTTCCTTCTTTTCGCAGGTTTTTCTCATTGTGAGTCTAATAACATAGTCTACATTTGGAGAGATGAAAGAAAAATCACCATTCTTGTTTTATATGTTGATGATATTCTAATCATTGGTAGTACCTTCGATCACATTTAGACTATAAAAGACTCCCTATCTAAAAAAATTGATATGGCTGATCTAGGTTTAGCTCATTACTTCCTTGGGATCCAAATAAAAAAAAAATGTAGGTATTTCATTGTGTCAACAAAAATACACTCTAGATATTCTTCAGAGGTTTAAAATGTCAGATTGTAAACCTTCTCCTACACCTTTTCAATCTGGCATAAATCTAAGTACTTCCTGCTCATTCCCTCTATGTGATGCAACTCTATACCATCATATTGTAGGGAGTCTATTATACCTTACTCATACTCATCCAGATATCTCATATGATGCTGGCCTCATATCTAGATTCCCCCATCAACCTCACTTTAGTCATTGGCAAGCAACAAAAATAATCCTCCGCTACTTGCAAGGAACTACTCAATTTGGGATCTTATATAAGATAAAATCCATGGATATCATTTGCTACATAGATTTAGATTGGGCAGGTTCATTAGAAGAGAAATTTTCAACTTCTGGCTATATATTTTGTCTTGGTTCTTAACCAATATCCTGGTTATGCAAAAAACAACAAGCAGTAGCCTTATCATCTACAGATACAGAATACAGGGCAACAGTTTTAGCAAGTCATGAAGCTCTTTGGCTTTGTCAAATTCTAAGGGAATTTGGTTTATCCCATGACAAACCTATAACTCTTTGGTGTGATAATTAGAGCACAATTCACATTGCATGAAATCTAGTAGAGCATTAGCACACCAAACACATTGAGATACATATGCACTTCATTCAACAACACATTCAGAACAGGGACATATACTTGGACTATATTCCAACTGAAAATCAAATTGTAAACATCTTCACCAAGTCATTTCCTTCTTCGCGTTACCTTCAGTTGTGAGATAAACTTGGAGTAATACAACTGCATTGACACATAGGTCTTCCACCTCTCATTATATTCTTTGGAGAATGGTTTTTTCCCTTGTGATTTTTTTTTATCATCTCTCCAACAACATGTATATTATGAGGACAATCTTCGCCATCCGAAGACATTCCTCTATATTGGATATTTTTTGTGATAGATGGTTTTTCCCCATGGGGTTTTTTCACCATATATAAATTTTAAATGAGTACCTAATCAAGCCATGTTGTTGGGACTCTATAATTGTATGAGGACAAACTTCACCATTCGAAGAAACGCCTCTATATTCAATATTTTCTTGTGATAGATGATTTTTCCCCAAAGGGTTTTTTCACCATCTCTATAATGTAAATGAGTACCTCATCAGGCCATGTTTCCGGGACTCATCATCCTTTTTGTATTAAGAGAACAATCTTCACCATCCAAAGACAAGCCTCTTCCTTATTCCTTTTTGATTGATTTATTTTCCCATAGGGTTTTTACCATCTCTTCAAAAAAGGATGTCATTGCACATGAGTACCTCATCAAGCCTTCTTGCAAGGACTCATTTGTAAAACCACCCCTAGTATCACTTAAGGGGGGGTGTTATAATAAGTGAATATTCTATTATATTATACTAGGATAGACACACTTGATTTTACACTCCATTTGTCAGGTGAACTCTCAGCAGTGTCTTCATCAGGTTTGATGAGTTGTTGTTATTCAACGGCTCTCAATGATCAACTTTGCTATTTATACAAAGTTGATCCTTGGAATAAATTAATGAGTTCTACTCTTTCTTCATATTTTATGTAATTATATGCATGTCTATTTTGGGAAATTATAACATGGTACCAGAGTAGGATATATCTTGCTAGAATTCCTTCTTGGAGGTTCTAGGAGCTGGTTCTTTGATTTTTATGTTGGCTTCTCCAATTTTTGTTTTCCTTATATTTAAGCCCTCAATAAGTTCTTCTCATATATAGTTTTCTACTATATTTTTTTTATATGTATGTGTGTGTGTGTGTGGGTTATTCTTTCTCATGTTAAAAAAAATGGAAAAGTTTGATTGACTGTTGAAGTAAATATTTTTTCGGTCCAGATTATACCCATTCTAATATATATTAATTTTTTTTTCTCCAAAAAGGAACACCTTATTCAAGCATTTTTTTTAAAAGCTTGATTAAAAGGAATTTATTTTCCTTTCTTTAAGGTCATTCCTATTTTCAGGAGAAGGATTTTTTTTTGTTGTTGCCCTCACGTTACTCTCAGAGAAGCGTTTTCGCATTCTCGAATTGAGGCACCCATATTTTTTGGGTGTCATCGATACGTGATGCCAACAATTTCTATATCTCCTTTCATAGATATATGAAATCGTAGCTATCCATCTATAAAACTTGGCGCACCTTAGAGTCTCTTTTAGATTTCAGTTGTTGCCTACACGATGCTCTCAGAGAAGCATTTCGATACTCTCAATAAAGGCACCCATATTTTTTGGGCACCATCGATTGTGATGCCAACAATTTCCATATATCCTTTCATAAATATATGAAATTGTAGCTCTCCATATATAACACTTGGCGCACCTTAGAGATTCTTTCAAAATTTATTATTTTTAAAATTAGTCTTTTTAGATGTTTTCATCATGTTAGTTGCATTTAATCCGTCTTTAATCGACGTATCTTGCTCTTCATTGTCGTTACCTTTGAATATCAGGGATCTCCATAGGAGATGCTCTTAAACAAGGATACCTTTTAATCACTGATAATCGGTGGATTTATTCTTAGTTCATGATTTGCAACAACTCTCCTTCCTCCTATTTAAGTTATCTCCATTTCTTTTAGATTCACATTGTTTTATTTCTCTTGAGCTTAATTTCTCTGACAAATATTTATGCAAAGAAAGTTTTTTATATTGCTCAATACATTGCATTTGAATGTTGAAGGAGTAACTAACGGTTTTTAATATATTTCTTCTTCCTTGTTTGCCTATCTTGCCATTTTTTTGCAGGTTTTGATCCTCTCTACCGAGGCACTATGAGGTGATATCAAATTTGATATAAGTCATTTCCTTTTTTTTGTTGCTCTTTTCCTTGTTTGCCTTTGTTATTTTTTCTGCAGGTTTCAAGGTCCTTTCTCTAGCGAAAGTTACATCTTCGAGACATTCATCTATGATTTCAGCATCACCAAAAGAACGAGCACTCAGCCTACATTGGATGGTCTGGTTGAAGGGTGCTTTCACCAATGAAAGCTACCTCTTTGAAAGCTGCATCTCCGAGATCGACATCAGTAAAGGTAAAGAGGGTTTATCAAAGGCATCATCTGGCATCAATGAAGGATTCATCTCCTTAGCTTTCATATTCGTGTGAACAACGAAAAATTCTTCTCAAATTTCATCGAAATGTAATGGTCTTATTTTAATTTCATTCGTTCTATAAAATATTTGTACGAGTTTTTTATTAAATTTCAAAATAAAAATCTATTTATTTTCCTTCCCTAAAGTTTTATTTTAGCTTTAAATTATCACTCAATTTTTCACTTCGCCTCCTTCGAGGGCAAATAGTGAAACGAGTCCTTTGTAAGCTAGTAAATAAATAAATAAATATATTGGCAGGGGGGAGGGGGTTTCAGGTGCCTTTTTGTGCACCTTCTATTTTTTTAGGGGGGTGGTCTTCTATGTTATTTTTAAAAGTCTTCCTTCTTCACATATCTCTAATCAAAACCAATATATTGCTTATAGTTAATCATACAATATTATTTTTTCTGAAATCATTTGATTTTAATCAAATATTTCAATTCATAGCTTACATATAATTATTATTTTGAATCATTTTTTTAGTGTTGTGTTCAAATTAATCCTAATATATTTTCTTAGTAAGTAAATCATTATATGAAAATGCAATTTTATTGATTACAAAGTTTCTTACAAAGAGTTTTTATTCAATTTTTTTTACCTCTTTCTCAAACTTTGAAATCTAATCTAAAATTATTTTTTGAAGATTTCAAGAGACAAGTATTTTATCTCCTCTCACCCATATTGGAAATCTAATATAACTTATAGTTTTCCTCACATAAGGGTGGGTTATTAAGATTACCACTATGGGTCTAGAAGATATAGCCTATGTTCTAAGTATATTATCTAATCAATACTTATAGTTTCCCTCTCGTCAGGGCGGGTATTTGAGATAGATAGATATATAGGCCTGGCATATTTTTTCTCTTTAAAACAATATTAAACTCCAAATATCCTCAATACTTATAGTTTCCCTCTCGTTAGGGTCGGTATTTTTTATTTATTTGGTGTATCTTAAAAGCTTTGGCATATTTGTTCTCATTAGCCTCAAACTCATATCAATTTTCCTCAAATTACTTATAGTCTCCCTCTCATTAGGGCGGGTAATTTTGGGGCATTTGGTTATTCATTCAGGCTTCTATGACTAATATCCATTGCATTCTCTAAATCAAAGTTAAAGGGGGGAACTTTGGGTTAAATTCAATTCAAAATGAATTCAATGAATACAATTGATCCTCTCACTCCTCATAACTACCATACATGGAAGCCCAAAATTTTAAATCTCATTTCTCAAAAATGGCTCACTCACATTTTAGAAGAAAAATAACCTGAGATTGAAAAAGAATATGAAATATTTGTTCACAAAGGGAAAATATATGAAACTATGGGAATTATAAGCTCTAATGTAAGTGAAAGTTTATGGTTTCACATTACAAATTGTAAAAATCCTTATGACAATTGGGAGAAACTAAAGACCTTGTTTGGGAAAGTAGATCAAATTAGATCAATGCAACTAGAAGCAAAATTAACAACTCTATCTCCTCAGGACTTCAACAATATTGTTGACTTCCTCACCAAATTCAAAGAGGTCCTCACTCAATACAAAGGCAGTGGGAAGACTAAGTCTGAAGAATAATGCATTTATCTAATCCTTTCTAAAATAAATGGTGTATTTAAAATCTTTGCTACCACCTTTCTATCTACCAAAGATGCTCTTGGTGCATCCTTTAAAATGCTCTATTTAGAAGAGTTTTGTGATAGACTAACTAGGGAAGAAACAAAACTTTGAAGATATGAAATATCTTCTTCTTCCTCTTCCTCAAAAGCCTTAGTAGCCTCTACCTCTTCTTTAGAAAATTTCAAAAAGAAGGAAAATAATCCCATAAATTGTACTCACTGCAAAAAGAATGGTCACTCTGTAAAAAAATGCTGGAAAAAAATACAACTAGAGGCAACTATGAAGGATCAAAATATAGAAAATAAAAATCAAATAGGGAAAGCCCTAAATGTTTAATGGAAAACCTCCAATTCTTCCTCTAATTACTGGGACCTAGATTCTGGAGATACTCATCACATGACTGCTTTAGATGAGTCATTCTCTTCTATCTTCTCAAGTTCTACATGTAGCATAGAAGTGGGTGACTCTTCCTTTATCCAAGTCAAAGGAAAGGGGGACATAACCATTGATGGTGGCTCTATAATTAATGTTATTTATGTTCCAAACATTGCCACAAATATCCTCTCCGTCTATCATATTTGTACTTCTAGAAATGGGAAAACAATTATCTTCTCTCCAATAGGAGTTGAGATAAGAGACTTTCAAGATCCCCATTCTCTCATAGCCAAAGGATTTATTTATCACAACACTCACATATTTCACTTCAAAGGATTCAAAAATATAGAAGGGGCCTCCTGTTTTGTGGTTCATGGAGATCTTGAAAGCAAAATTTGACATGAAAGGTTTGGTCATCTTAGTTTCAACTACCTAAAGGAATTGAGCACCCATGATATGGCAACAGGTTTACTCCAAGTCTCTTCTATTGATGGAGTTTGTCCTGGATATTCCCCTGGAAAGCAACATCAATATCCTTTCCACCCAAGTAGTTCTCTAAAAGCCTCATCACCTTTAGAATTAATTCATAGTGACTTGATGTCTTTTCCAGAACCTTCTTTCAAAGGAGTAAAGTATGCTCTAATATTTATTGATGATTTTTCTAGAAGAACTTGGGTCTACTTATTGAAATATAAAAGTGATTATCTATCCCACTTTAAAGTCTTTAAAGCCTTAGTTGAAAATTAGGCCTCTTGCAAAATCAAGCAAATTCACCCAGATAATGGGGGGAACACTGCAGTAATGAGTTCTCCATATTTCTATCAAGTCATGGCATCATTTATCAGCATTCTGTCTCCCATAATCCTCAGCAAAATGGCATTGTAGAAAGGAAAAACCAAACATTAAAGGAAATGGCAAATTGTATGCTCCATTTAAGAGATCTTACAAAAGTTTTTTGGGCAAAAGCTATTAATTGTGCCAATTATATTCAAAACCGCACACCTCATAAAGCTCTTGATCATTTAAATCCTGAAGAAGCATGGAATGGTTCAAAACCAGATGTTTCCTTCTTCAATATTTTTGGGTGTACTGCTTGGGCACACATCCAAAAGAAGAAAAGGAAGGCTCTAGATAAGAAAAGTAGAAAGCTCATCTTTGTTGGTTATTGTGAGGAAATGAAAGCATATAGGCTCCTTGGGATACAAATAAATAAAAAAAATGTAGGTATTTCATTGTGTCAACAAAAATATACTCTAGATCTTCTTCAAAGGTTTAAAATGTCAGACTACAAACCTTCTCCTACACCTTTTCAATCTGGGATAAATCTAAGTACTTCCTACTCATCTGATCTATGTGATGCAACTCTATACCATCAACTTGTAGGGAGTCTATTATACCTTACTCATACTCATCCATATATATCATATGCTATTGGCCTCACATCTAGATTCTCCCATCAACCTCACTTTAGTCATTGGCAAGCAACAAAAATAATCCTCCGCTACTTGCAAGGAACTACTCAATTTGGGCTCTTATATAAGGGAAAATCCATGGATATCATTGGCTACACAGATTTATATTGGGAAGGTATAGTAGAAGACATATGTTCAACTTCTAGCTATGTATTTTATCTTTGTTCTTCACCAATAGCTTGGTTATGCATAAAAAAACAAGCAGTAGCCTGATCATCTACAGAGGTAGAATACAGGGTAGCAGTTTTAGCAAGTCAGGAAGCTCTTTGGCTTTGTCAAATTCTAAGGGAATTTGGTTTGTCCCATGACAAACCTATAACTCTTTGGTGTGACAATAAGAGAACAATTCACATTGCACGAAATCTAGTTGAGCATCAGCACACCAAGCACATTGAGATACATATGCACTTCATTCGACAACACATTCAGAATGTGGACATATACTTGGACTATATTCCAACTAAAAATCAAATTGCAAACATCTTCACCAAGTCATTTCCTTCTTCACATTACCTTAAATTGTGAGATAAACTTGGAGTAAGACAGGTGCATTGACACAGATATCTTACATCTCTCAATATATTCTTTGGAGAATGGTTTTTTCCCTCATATTTTTTTATCATATCTCCAAAAACATGTATAATATGAGGACAATATTCACCATACGAAGACATGCCTCTATCTTGGATATTTTTTGTGACAGATGGTTTTTCTCCATGGGGTTTTTTCACATATATAAATTGTAAATGAGTACCTAATCAGGCCAAGTTGTCAGGACTCTATAATTGTATGAGGACAATCTTCACCATCCGAACACATACCTCTATATTCAATATTTTCTTGTGATAGATGGTTTTTCCCCAAGGGTTTTTTTCACCATATCTATAATGTAAATGAGTACCTCATTAGGCCATGTTGCCGAGACTCATTGTTATTTTTGTATTAAGAGGACAATCTTCACCATCCAAAGACAAGCCTCTTCCTTATTCCTTTTTGATTGATGGCTTTTCCCATAGGGTTTTTACCATCTCTTCAAAAAATGAAGTCATTGTACATGAGTACCTCATCAGGCCTTCTTGTCGGGACTCATTTGTAAAACCACCCCTAGTATCATTTAAGGGGGGGTGTTAGAATAAGTGAATATTCTCTTAAGTTCTACTAGGATAGACACACTTGAGTTTACAGTCCTCCATGTGTTAGGTGAACTATCGGTGGTGTCTTCATCAGGTTTGATGAGTTTTTGTTATCCAAAATATCTCAATGATCATCTTTGCTATTTATACAAAGTTGATCCTTGGAATAAATCAATCAGTTCTACTCTTTCTTCATATTTTATGTAATGCTATGCATGTCTATTTTGGGAAATTCTAACATTATGCAGTTATAATTTAAAACCCCCTCGTCAAAGTCTATAAGGGTGTTTTTGGAAATTATTTAGCATTGGTTATTTATATTTAAATATGTTGATTAGTTGTATGTTGTATATTATCACTCTTAAAAGTATAATATCTAATCAAAGCATAATTTCTTAAGAAGCTTAGGGACATTCCCTAAAAATCAAGGCATAAATACGGGTGGGTTTTGGAATTTAAAATTTAAAAATTGGTGCTTCAAAGGTGCCATGGGGAAGATGCTCTGTCGCCCACCCACTACGGATAGAACTAAAAAATCCCATCCCCCCAGTAAGAAAGCACTAGCCACCAACCACCATTTAATGAACATCATTCAAGATATGGTTGATTACCTCAAGAGGGAAATCCCTCTGCCAAACCCTAAATCCCTAAAGATTTACTCTCATATTTACCATTAAATCCATAGCCAAATTTCTTTCTCTAAGAATATGCCAAATTTGAATCTCCTCTAGAGCGCAAGTCAAACCCATAGCCTCATCAATTAAATTAGTCACTTTCCAACTGACGTGGTAGGATTCGTTGAGCATACTGATGACAACGAATCACCTTCAATAATAGCTCTTCTGAAACCAAAATATTTTAAAATTATCAATCCTAAGTAAGTTGCCCTCATGTCAGCAACTTGAGAAGAATTCACACCAATAGGTTCAGCGTAAGCAAGGACCAAAATTCCTTTATTGTCATGAATGACCCCTCCCATACTAGCCAAACTGAGATTGCCTTTAGAGGCTCTGTTGAAATTAAATCTAATCCAGCCTATGGGTGGAGGGGTCCAATGAACCAAGCTCCTAGGATCATGCACAAGAGGAGGGTGATCCATGTT
Organism: Wollemia nobilis; assembly: GCA_028583015.1. Lineage (NCBI taxonomy): Eukaryota > Viridiplantae > Streptophyta > Pinopsida > Araucariales > Araucariaceae > Wollemia > Wollemia nobilis. The sequence goes on from JAQPPZ010005330.1 coordinate 181,243, forward strand.
CCCAAAGACCAAACTTTGCTCCACCAAAATTTTACTGGAAATGGAGGCTTCTATTAGCTCAGAATCCAAGCTGGCACATAGAAAATTCTCCACCATCCTTCCCAAAATGCAAACACTCAAATTATGAGAGGAAAAAACTTTATTCCTAAATATCCTAGCATTCTTCACCTTCCAAACACCCCACATAACATGTGGTAGCAAAAATATCCAAAAGTACCTTAGCTTAGGTGATGAGAAGGGGGGAACCCATTGTAAAATACAATCTATCACAAAGTTAGGAAAAACCCAGCTTACACGTAGCCACCCGACGATATACATCATAATCTCCTTAAATACATCATAATTGAGGAGTAAGTGCAAGGTCGATTCCCATGCATATTTACACATATAGCATCTATTAACCAAGCACCAACCTCTTTTATGAAGATTCTTGATCATAAGAATCTTGTTTAAAGCTACCAACTAGAAAAACATGTTTACTCTAGGAGTTAGGTGCTTAATAAAAATGGAGCCATGTGGGAAAAACCACCACCGTCCTCACTAAGAAGCTCATAGGCAGTCTTCACAGAGTAGAAGCCTGCACTATTCACCTTCCAAATCAGACAATCCTCCACATTGACTTGCCTAATTACATAGATACGGAGCTCCTACATGAGTAGAGACCATAATTGAGAATCCCTGATATTCCTCACCATCCTTGGATAATTGGACCAAACAAGTCTATTCTCACAGACCTTAGTGAAATATACAACATTATCCAAGCCAACAACCCTAAACCCATCAATAAGATCCCTAAAATGAGTGTCTTCATTGAGAGGACGATCTATCAAAAATACATCATCCCAAAATTTAACTTGCCTCCCATTACCAACAATCCACTTACTAATATGGTTAATAAAATTCCTTGATTTAACTAGGCTGTTCCAGAATGCAGAACCTCCATAGGGGAGAAAATCAGAAATAAAGGAATCAAAATTATACTTGGCCTTAAAAATATAACACCATAACTGAATGTCATTGGAGGTGACCTTCCAACCTAGCTTTGCTACCAGGGCTTTGTTCATTCTATCTGCACTTTTCAAATTCAAGCCCCCAACAATCTTATTTCTACAGAGTTGCTCCCATGAAATGAGATGGAACATGCCTTTAAGTTTTGGGCCTGCCCATAAGAAAGCTTTACAAATACTATCAATATTAGATGACACTTTCCCAGGAACATGGAATAAAGACATAAAATAGATAGGGATACTCTATAGAGTGCTCTGAACCAAAACCACCTTGCCTACTTGGCTCAGAAGGGCTCCTTTCAATGTCATTAACTTATGCTGAATTCTTTTGATCATTGGGGACCACATCCTGCTCTTAACCCTCAAAAAAAAAAGAGGAAGACTAAGGTACAAGGAGGGAAGAGATGCTATCCAACAATTCAAGATGTCAGTATTACTCCTCTACCGCACTTTAGGTGTGTTAATAAAAAATATATTGCTCTTCAAAAAACTAATTTGCTGACTGGTTGCCTTCTCATAATAGTCCAAGATGGTTTTTACTTCCCTAAAAATGACCATCGATTACACACAAGAAAGGAGAGTATCATTTACAAATTTCTAATGAGAGATCGGGTTGCAAGGAACCGCAGGGTGCATTCTCAACTCATTATGACGTCTAGATATCGTTATTCCCAAAGCCTATACCATGAGAATAACAAGGAAAGGCGATAAATGATCCTCCTGTCTTAGACCATGGCAAGAGTGAAAGAAGCCTATCGAAGAACCATTAACAAGAACCGAAAACCAAGCCGACAAAATACAAGCCTTAACAAGTGTAGATTAAAGATACAACGCCAAACAGAAATAAAGAAATCACAATAAAGGAATGCAGAACAGTTGTACAAAATGAATGATTTTTATTAATCAATGGAGTTTAGAAACTCCTTTTAAGTACAACAGGGCATGTAACCCTTTTCGTGATACAAAGTTACAATTTGTGCTAGGGTTCTCCGAAACCCTAGGTGGCACAATGTGGTGGCGTCTCCGAAGAATGTATCCTTAACCTCAACGGAATGAGTGGGCTTCGTTGTATCCTTTGGCTCGGACCACTCCAGCTTAAGCAGTTGCTATCAACAAATCAGATCTACCACTAGAATCCTGCACACATTAAAATTATCAAAGAGTTAGAAACTAATAAGAGGGCTCCACTGTGTGAGCCCTCAGAAACGGTCTAAAACCCTAGATTTATGAAATAAAAATAAACAGAATGCAGAATTCAACGACAGATTAATACATAAAGAAAGATTACTTGCTTTAGACGAATCTATACCTTTTCCTGTTAACGCGGCGAGACCAGGCGGCGGCGATGGATGCGGCGAAAGGGTTTAGTTCAGACTTAGGGCCGTAGAAGACTCAGAAGACTCGGGATTAACAGCAATAGCCAACTCCAGGACTTAGATAGGGAAGATAAGTAGGTTTAGCCGAAGAGATAGATAGGGTTTGAGCCATCAAGGTGACTCAATTTATAATCTACTCTTAGGGCACACTTTAGGGTTTTAACGACACTTTGAACGTGTGGCTAAGATTAAAGTGGATCCAAGGGTAGAGAATAAATCTAGGTTGTGAAACGGATTAAGATGGATGGACGGATGAGATTAAATGAAGGATGGACGGCTCAGATTAAATCACTTAAACTTTATTTATATATATATTAAAATATATTAAAATATTAAAATATATATATAAATATTAATTTAAATAAATTTGGGGATGAAAAATGGCGGGAAAAGTGAAATTGGGCCAAATAATGGTGGGAAAGTGTGGATTTGGGCCAAATAATGGCGGGAAGGATGGATGAATGACACGTGGTCGGGGGAAGGTATAGATGACTTACAAGTGGCTGGATTTTGGTGTCTACAGATGCCCCTTTTGAGCTGCTTTGTGTGAAGACACAATGTAGCACAAAAACTTAAGACACCTGAAAAGTTGGATCAGACGCAACTCTCTCTCAAGACTAAAGCACAACTTTGAAGACCAAAGAATAAAAGAATATTTAAAATTTTTCAGCTTACCCCCTCAATTGGCGAGCGAGAATGGTTCTCACAAGCCAATTGGAAGAAAGTCGGAAGATAATGAACCGTTTTTGCCCCAACGGTGAAAAAAAGGGTTGGTGCATGCACCATCTGTTTATGTCCCAACGGAAAAGGGGTTGGTGTACAAACCGAGAAAAGAATATGATTGAAGACGATATGAGTGATGTGAAAGATGGACCGTTTTTTGCCCCAACGGTTATAAAGGGATTTTTGCCAAACTGTAAATTCCATGATCATGTAAGATGAATTCCACTATAGGAAAATTAGAAATTGATAACGGATGCCCCAACTCCTGTGTGTGAATCCATACTGTTGATGAAATTGCCTTGTTGGCGCCATTGATATGCGGAGATGAAAGATGCATGAAATAGTCCGAACTCGAGAGATGCTCCTAGTGATTTGTATGGATAATTCCTCGGGTCGGAACCAATCAACCTAGGTAGCCACAATCTCTAGCAAGACTTAAAATAATGACGATATGAAAGATTGTCCATGTTTATGGCCCCATGAACTAGGCCATCAATGACAAGTGTTGAGCAAATTAATCTTGGTATGAGGTCACTTGAAAAGTAGAATACCCAAAATTGATTTCCAATTTTCAAACAAGTGAAATAATTGATGATGATAAATGGTAAGTGTCCTTATGGTGGTTTAATCCTCTTACCGAATTGCATGGATTCAAATCGTTGCAATCGCCAAGGTGATAGAATATACCACTAGATACGAGGTTTACTTTAATTTGATTTGGCAAAAATATGCATGATGAAAGAAGAATGAATGAAATTGACGATAGATCAGAAGAATTGATGAATGTGGTTAATTTTGTGAAGGTTTTGAATATTTTTAACCCAATTTGTAAAACAATGATGAATGATGCGCTTTTTGAGCGAAATGACAAAATTTGTGTCCAAAACTGTTGTAACCTTCACAAAATGTTTTATTATGATAAGAAGAATGGATGAATGCAATTTGATGAAATTTGGAGGAGGTAAGCTTCAATTTTGTAAGTTTTGTTCCTTTATTCAATACTGACACCAAACGTCGGTCTGCGTTTGTGGTTGGCAGAGACGCCCGTCGGTGTTTAGGCGCTCTGCAGATGCAGGACTACGTCTGAATCCGCCATGAAATGCCCTACTGCGTTTTAGGGCGCCAAAATCAGCTATTTAAACAGTTTCAGCGAGAATTTCGCTCATTTGTGCGTTCGAGCTTAAGAGAAGTGCGTCTGAGGGAGTGGAGTGAAGTGGAGTGAAAGGTTGTGTGGGAGAGTGAAGCACGCGGGAGCTATGGCGGAGATGGGAGCGGACGCGCCAGTGCAGCCAGTGAGGTATTTGTTCATTTAAGCAAGTACTTATTATGTGTTTTTTTTTTTTGAAAAATTTGTAACAAATTTTTGTTTTGTTGTTTTGCAGCTTAGGGTGTTAGAGGCACGACACCGATTCTCCCCTATCATTCCGGGGATGAGGAGGTCGTTGTCCCAGGCAGACTGGGAGATATTGGATGCGGTGGGGCTAGCGAAGGCAGCCCGGTTGGAGGTAGTTCGGGCGGATGAGGGGTACCTCTCAGCTTTGGCCGAGAGGTGGGATCCGGATCGGGGGACGTTCCGGCTCCCGATCGGAGAGATGACGGTGACGCTTGAGGATGTATACCGCATCCTCAAGGTGCCCGTGGAGGGGCGCGGGTGGAGGTTGGATGAGATAGGGCCACGAAGATGGCCAAGGTGTTTGGGGATGAGGGAGGGAGATCCGGACGGAGAGCGGGGGGATCCCATACTTGGCCATGTATACGGCCAAGGAGTTGGGAGCGGTGGAGGCTATGACGATGTTCGTGTTGGCCAACATTGTGGCCCCGAACAGCATCGGGTGAGGTTCCCATGGAACACGATGGGTGTAGTGAGCGAGATGCTCACTAATAGGGTAGTGTATGCCCGGGCACCGCTTTATTGGGCAGGTGTACCGGGAGTTGTATGAGGTTCGGAGACAGGGCGAAGGGCCTGGGTTGCAGTGTGGTGCTCCAGTCTAGGGGTGGGAGCACTTCGAGTGGCCCGACGGGAGGGGTTGCCATGGGCTCATGGGACGTGAGCCGGGCTTATGGTAGGAGATGGCCGGTGGCGGAGGAGAGACAGCGAGCCCCCGTGAGATCGGGGCAATGGTATAGGAGACTATGGGCAGACTTGACAGATGCCGAGTCATTTGGAGGCCCTGGCGGGAGGCGAGGTGGATCGGGGATGGAGAGCACCTGAGACGGGTGCGACAGGCCAGATGGGTAGTAGGGCAGAGCCACGGTGAGGCGGAGTACATATAGATGTCTCGAGTACTCCGCTAGGTCGGATTGAGGTAGGATGTCCCCGGTGAGCCAGTGCGCTATCGGAGGCACAGATCAGAGGGGGATTTGTCATGTGTCTGAGCCATGGAGGGAGGCGGAGAGGACGATGAGGACATGGAGATCCCCGACATGGACGACGTCGGGGTGACAGCTGAGTATGCGGCATGGATGGCCGTAGAGCCGAGGTGGGAGCCACCATTGGTGGTGGTAGAGCGGAGAGCCGAGGTGGGGTGGAGAGGGCGAGGGAACCGTGAAGGTTCCCAAGCGTAGGGAGGGTCCCCGCCTTCGATCTGATAGTCGAAGGTGAAAGGGGAAGATGGCACGATAGGCTCCGAGGAGCGAAGATGACGGGGAGGATGGCGGAGAGGGCCTAGGAGAGGCCGTAGGAGAGGCTAGGGAGGTACCCCCTAGCGGGCACGAGAACGAGCTGGCGTAGCTACAGCAGTAGATAGCGGAGCGCGATGCTATGCTAGCTGCCCGGGATGAGAGGATAGCTCGGCTGGAGCAACAGGCGTAGAGCGGGATGCCCTGTTAGTTGCTCAGGAGGAGAGGATGGCCCAGCTACAGGCGGACTTGGATGGAGCGACCAGGGTGCCCCAGGATGACAGGGTGACGAGACTCCGGGCGAGCTAGCGGAGCGGGAGCGACGACACGGGATAGACATAGCTAGGCTTAGGTCTAGGACTCGTTACATTGAGGCTCTGGAGGACACATTGTTTAGGCATCACATTGTGTTGCCTGATCCTCCATCCTCCTCTGTCTCTAGGCGTAGTGAGTCTAGGCACACCACTAGGTCTAGGGCTCCTACTAGGTCTCAGGGGTCCTCTTTTGATGGTTAGCTTAGTGCTTAGATGCACTCTTTATGAGCCTTGGTGCTCTATTGTATATTGTAGCCTTTTGGCATTCATTGTACAGTTTGACCTTTATACATATATATATACATGGCTTTTATTTATTTGGTGTTTTACTCTCTTTTGTGTGAATGCCTATGTTTTTGTGATGCATGTTTTTATATGTTTTATTGTTTTTGATGCATATGTGATGGAATGGAATGCAAACTTATAGATGATTAATGCGAGACTAAGTATATAACATACAAATCTATGGATGATTAATGCAAGACTAAGTAAAAGATATGTAAATCTATGGATGATTAATGCAAGACTAAGTAAATGAAATATGCACTAAGAAGCACTCATACTTTTAGATAGTTAGATTTAGCGAACTGTTATCATAATTGTTTAATCAGGGGCACCGAACTTGGTGGCTTGTGAATGGATGACGTATGGAATGACATGAATATGGAAGAAGATATGGAGGGTGATATGGAGGTTGATATGGAAGACTGTTTTACAAAGACTCAAACATGCTAGTGGTATCAAACAAACTTACTAACACTTCCTAATTCAACTAGGACCAAATGTGTGTGCATGCGAGTTCATTAACCAAATCGGAAGCATGGTAGTGACTCTAGGCAATCAAAAACCTGTGTGTGTGCAAGTGTGTTCATTAACCTCATCTTGCATAAATTAGGTAACCTCTGTTATGGAGAAGACCCCGAAGCTAGTTTGTCCGTATGAGCATTCGGAGGTCTCTTTTTGAGGAGAGACATGTCACCACGCAATGAGTATACTCCACTTGCCAGTCAAGCGTCTATAGCCCCGGTGAAGGTTAACTCCATAGTCCATGTTGTTTTTGACCTTTGTAAGCCTTGGGGATGACTACCTATCCGTCTGATTGGACAAGTAGTACGATCCTTACAACTTATTTGGGATCAGTGGTGTGTGAAAAATGTTCATTTCCTTAGAGCTTTGGGGAATCGGATTCTCAACCGAAGTATGATGAGAATTTTACCCTATCCTTACTACTCTGTTTATATTTATATTTTGTGATTGCTTGTGATAGTGGTAAGAACCACTGTTTTATGGACTATGTTTGCATGATAGGACAAACGAGGATTACCCTTTTCACTTCAAGGCACAACCCAAGGATGGTGTTATCTCTCTTTGACACAAGATGTTTTTAAGATGTGAAAATGTGATAGGTTCAAGACCGCTTTTGAAATCATTTCCCAATACTCAAGATTTTATTTAGTGTAATTTGTGATATGGCCCTAGAGAACTTTGACATGCATTTCGAAGTTTGCTTAAAACACTAGGAATGGCTGAGTGATTGAAAACATTTTGGCAATGTAAATATGTGCAAATGGAAAATGGGTGTACGAATGACAATTCGGTTTGATGGATTTTATGAAGGTGCCCCTGATTAAGGCAACATGACTTTTGCTTGACCAAATTTTATATCCAAAAGATAGAATGGTCTCTAACATGATATGCAACTATGGCTGAAAATGAAATGTTATGGTTTTCAATGAGATGTATGCACATGAAATGCAATGTTTTTGAATGAGATGTATGCAACTAACAATGAAATGCAAATTCTTTTTATTTTATTTGTTTTTTTTTTTTTTTTGTTGTACAAGCCATGTATATATGTACATATAAAATTCAAACTATGCGTAGAATGCCCTCAAGTGTATAACATTAAGTGGTTCGGGTTCTTCCTCTCCCTCTAAAGCTGGCAAGTCTATAAGTTCCATTGCCCACTCTTTCGGTGACCATATATGGACCTAACCAATTAGCCGCGAATTTATCTCGAAGATGCGGCAATGCATTGGTGTTTTGTTGATTCTCTTTAAGGACAAGATCCCCTACTTGAAATTCTCTTAGATGAACTTTGGCATTGTAAGCACGTTTCAATCGGTCTTGATAAACTCGCAAATGCTCTAAAGCATTGATTCGTTTTTCATCTATGAGTGTGAGTTGATCAAGACGTGCTTGTCTAGCGGTATCATCATCGATAAATTCCTGCAAAGAAATTCGCAAGGAAGGGATCTCGAGCTCAAGAGGCATGATTGCTTCAGCTCCATAGACCAAAGAAAATGGCGTTGCCCCAATGGGAGTTATGATGCTTGTTATGTAAGCCCATAATGCCAAGGGGATTTGTGTATGCCAATCTTTATGATTTTCTTTAACAAGTTTCTTAAGAATAGCAATTATGGTCTTATTGGAAGCTTCCACTTGTCCATTGGCTTGTGGGTAGTAAGGAGTTGAGAAACTATGTTGGATATTATACTTTTCGCAAAGAGCTCGAACATCCTTATTCTTAAAAGACTTGCCGTTATCAGAAATAATTTTAGAGGGAATACCAAAACGACAAATGATATGGTGAAGTATAAACTCCACAATTCTAGGACCTGTCGTGCTTGGTTAGAGGAATAGCTTCAACCCACTTTGTGAAGTATTCGATGGGCTGTAATGATGAAAGTATTTTGTCCTGAAGAGGCAGGTGAAATCTTGCCAATTAAATCGAGACCCCATTGTGAGAAGGGCCAAAGGCTTTGGATGGGCTGTAAAACTTGTGATGGTATATGGGTTAAATTAGCGTGTTCTTGACACTTTTTACATTGTTTAACATATTTGCAACAATCTTGTTCCATAGTGGGCCAATAATACCCCATACGTAAAATACGCTTCGCAATGGCCATTCCACTAAAATGACCACCACAAGTACCATCATGGGCTTCAACAATAGCTCTATGTGTTTCACCTGCTTCTAGACAGTGGAGGAGTACTCCATCATATCCACGTTTATACAACACATCCCCCAAAAGAACAAAACGAGCTGCCTTTTGCTTAAAACAGCGGCGGGCAGTTCGAGACAAATCAGATGGGAGTGTTCCAAACTTGAGGAAGGCTACTATCTCACTAGACCAAGGCTCATATGGATCCGAATGGATAAAGCAAACATCTTTTTCATCCTTAGACTCGGCACGGACAATTGCAGACTTAGAGATTGTGGAAATGATTAGGGGTTGTACCTCTCCAAGGGAGTCCTTTGGAATCAATGATCCAAGAGAGGCCATGGCATCCGCAAATCTATTAGTCGAACGAGGCAAACTAGTGATCTCATACCAATCAAACTTAGAGAGCAACTTCATTGCTACATCATGATAAAGCTTAATGGTAGGTTCTTTGGCTTGGTATTCTCCTGTAATTTGTTTAACCACGAGTTGAGAATCCCCAAATATCCGAATACGCTTAATGCTCATAGCTATGGCTGATTGAAGACCTAAAATTAAGGCTTCATACTCTGTTGTATTATTGGTGCATTGGAAGTCTAGTTTGAATGATAAAGGGATGGGAATCCCTTGAGGTGTATGAAACACAACTCCGGCGCCTTGACCTTTCGCGCACTTAGAGCCATCAAAGAATAGCGTGATGTCAACATCTTCCTCCGGAATGATGTCCTCTTCTTGTTCAGTGATAGCAAATACCGAATCATCTGGGAGCTCAATAATCAAAGGATGATCACTAGGTAGTGGAGCTTCCGCAAGTTGATCGGCTATAACTTGACCTTTAACAGATTTTTGGCTAATGAATTCAAGATCGAATTCGGTAAGCAACATTATCCATTTAGCGGTACGAGTGTTATTATAAGTGCGAGACATCATATAACGCAGAGGGTTTTCTCTAGCTATGACATATGTTGTATGGCTAAGCATATAATGACGAAGTTTCTTAGTGGCAAAAACCACTTCTAAGCACAACTTTTCCACATAAGCATATCGGGTTTCATAGCTTACCAATGTTCGAGCTAATATAATAGACGACTTGCTCATGATTTTGTTCATTCTTTTGTGCAAGCATTGTCCCTAAGGCAAAGTCCGTTCGTTGAGATATAAAGATTGAAAGGGACCCCTGGACGAGGCGGAGCTAAGGCTAGCGGAGACGCTAAATACTGCTTGATGTCATCAAAGGCTTTTTGACACTCATCTGTCCATGAAAATTGTACCCCCTTTTGTAGTAGGTGGCAAAATGGCCTACATTTATCGAGAAAGTTGTGCAATAAAGCGACGGATTGAATTAATCTTTCCTTGCAAACTACGCAACTCCTTCAAATTAGTTGGGGGACACATTTCCATAATGGCTTTGACCTTGTTTGGGTCCACCTCAATACCTCGTTTAGAGATAATAAAACCTAGGAGTTTGCATGAGGTAACACCAAAGACACATTTCTTAGGGTTCAACCTTACTTTATGCTCTAGAAGTCTATCAAAAACTTTTTCCAATACATCAAAATGCTCTTGTCGAGTTTTAGATTTTGCCAATAAATCATCCACATAATCTTCGATAATCTTATGCATATAATCATGGAAAATATAAGTCATGGCTCGTTGATAGGTTGCACCTGCGTTCTTAAGGCCAAAGGGCATCACCCTGTAACAAAAAGTTCCCCAAGGTGTGGTAAATGTTGTTTTGTGTTGATCTTCAGGGTTTATTCGAATCTGGTTGTATCCTGAAAATCCATCCATGAACGAAAGCATTTCATGACCAGCACAGGTATCGACAAGAGTATCAATGTTTGGAAGAGGAAAGTCATCCTTAGGACACGCTTTATTTAGATCTCGAAAATCGGTGCAAACACGTATTCCCCCGTTAGGCTTGCGAACGGGTACCATGTTAGAAAGCCACTCAGGATAATCAATCGGGACGACAAATTTAACATCCAGAAGTTTTTGAATCTCCGATTTAACTATGAGGGCCACGGTAGGATGCATTTTCCTAAGTTTTTGTTTGACAGGTTTAGCATCTTTTTGTAAGGTGAGGTTATGGACAACCAAATTAGGGTCTAGGCCTGGCATGTCTTTGTAAGACCATGCAAATATCTCCTTCTTCCGCTTGAGTAGAGCAATCATTTGCTCTTGTTCCTCTGATGATAGACTTTTAGCCAGTTTCACAATTTGGGTGCCATCTTGGTCTGGACTAAGGTCTACATCGATAGTTTCTTCAATAGACATGTGGGAACCTTCCTCAAGCTGATGGGGAGTAGGGATCGGATTTATGTCATCTAAAATGTCATCGGGCTCCTGTGCCTTGCTCTCGTCTATGTCTGCTGGAAGACCTCGGCTTAGAAGATGAAGGTGAATGTGGAGGTGAAGGAGGAATGTAGTTGGCGGAAGCCCTTAACAATTCCTCGAAAAGGATGAACTCTGAAATAGATGGAGGAGATGAAATCCGATCCATGTCAATCAAGTTTGGGTTGATCGGGATTGGCTTATCCGGATCATATGGATTATGGAGCGGGGTGAATAAGTCTTCAAAATTCATTGTCGACTTATGGAAGAAAGGATGGGCGGAATGGAAGGGAAAACCGGTGAAGACCTCGGAAGACCTGAAATGCAAAACAACATAGTTTTTCAGTTTTTTTTTTTTTTTTTAGTTTGAGTTTTTTTTTTTTTTTTTGTAGTGGTGAAAACCACTATTACACACATACATAAAGCAATAAAGTATTTTTATATATTTTGATTTTTTTTTTTTTTTTTTTTTGGGAATTTTCTGATTTTTTTTTTTTTTTTTGGTAGTGGTGAAAACCACTATTTTAGTATATACATATAATACAGGTTTGGATTATGGCTTATGGATGTGGCGGAGGGGGTGGTTCACCTCGTTCTTGTGGAAGAAGCAAGCGAAAGATGGCCTCTTGGAGAGGGAACAATTGGAGATAAAACTCGTCTTGTTCGGTGAGGGGAACAATGGGCGCCGACTCTTCTTCGGATTCATCACCATTTGACATGACGTCAAATTCTTCATAGGCTTCATCTTCGGATTCGTCGGGGTGGAGGATTTCTTCTTCGAAATTAAGATTAATGCTTTGAAAAGCTTGTTCAAAAGAAGAAAGGGATGGAAGTGGTTGGTAGCCCAGACCAAAACGCTCAGTGGGTCTCTGGTATGGCATATCGATGCGTTCAGTTACCCCTTGCTCGTATCGACCTAGGCCAAATTGCTGCCAATTATGTCTGTGGAAATAGCGAGAGGGAAAACCCTCCATCCTTTCGATATTGGCGGGGACTGGATGCTTGGGTTCTAGTATGGTGGTAGTACTAGAAGATGACTCTATTCCCCCATATACAAAATTAATGGAATTTGGCATAGAACCCATGTTATAAACCGATCCAATGGATAAATGTTGGTCATGTGGACGACCAAAATCTTTAACTGTTTGCACATTGAACGGTGTGATGTGGACATCTTGGATGGCATACTCACCAATACCTGCATCAATTAGATGGACCTTGACTTGGGAGGGAGATGGACTAGATGATGGAATAGAAGAATGTGGGATAGAAGAATTGGAAGGATTTGGTTGGGTTGATGCTTCACTGACTTGTGAAACATCGGTGGTGATGGTTGGGAAGATGGAGGAATAATAGGTGATGTTGAAGAAGGTGTAGAAGAAGGGGGTAATGACGTGGAAAGAGATGATTGGTCATGGCCACATGTGCATGTGGTCAGTGATGAAGAAGAAGGAAGATTAGGAGATGAAGAAAGTGGTGAATGAGATGGAATAGCGGAAGAGGAAGATGGTTGCGATATGATGGGTAGCTCCTCGGGAATGGGAGCTTTAGAAGAAGATGGTATAGAAGAAGTAGATGGGGTCAAGAAAAGATGAGTGGATGGCAACACAATCTCATAAGGATTTGAGACATAGTTGCAATGTTTGAAGGGTTCGGTGTCAGCAGGTACACAATGAACCTGTCCCTCATATACATACTTCAGACATTGATGCGGTATAGAAGGGACACATCTCATCTCCCTAAGCCAAGGCCGTCCAAGCAATACATTGTATGCCATGGACCCTTCCAAGATGTGAAACAAGGTATGCAAAGTTCGGGCCCCTACCTCAATGGGCAAGATAACCGTGCCAACCGTGGAAGATAAAGCATCATTGAATGCTTTAAGAGTAAAAGTCGACTTGGTGATAAGGGATGGCGACAGCTCTAGATGACTCAACGCCGATGTTGTAATGATATTGATTGAGGAACCGGTGTCAATTAAGACTCTCTTGAATGGCTTGTGATCGATCTTGGCCATGATATGCGAGTGGAGGATCTATACTTTCCGTTGACAAAGGTTTGATTTCAAAATCATAGAAAGTGATGGAGGGCTCCATGCATGTTTGAATACTCCCCACAAAGTTGTTGAAGGCATTAGTATCTTGAGTTTGAAGCTCGATTGACTTTAATATTTCCATTAATGCCTCTCTATGCGGGGGAGATTGTTGAATGAGGTCATAGATCGATAACTTGGCAGAAGCCATTTTTAAACTGGTAGTTAATCGGCTACTCAATGACATGATGGGTCGTTGGCGTTGAGTAGAATGATTTAGCGGTTGTTGAGAAGTACTAGCACGTCGTTGGGTCACTGTTACCTGAGGTGGACTGGGGGTTTGTACAGGTGGCTGTGGTTCAGCCTGATTTGGTTGGTTCGCCCTTTGACCCCGGGTTACTACGTTAATAGTACCCACAAAACCTTGGTATTGTTGTACATGGTTGACTTGATTAGGAGGAGTTACCTGAGTTACTCCCCATGAAGTTGTTGGAGCTTCCTCCCGATGTGGAAGGGGTGTTTGAAATACACCAAGATTTTGATTTTGTTGGGCTAAGGGGCTATCCAATTTAATGGCTCCAATCTCAATAAGATCTTGGATCACATGTTTGAAAGTTGTACAATTATTGATATCGTGTCCATTTTGCCTATGATAAGGACAAAATAGGTACTCCTTGTAATACTTCCCCCTTCTAGATGGTTCTAAAGGTTTAAACTCGGGTAAAGTTAAGCTGATTTGTGCTATATAACTTGTTGAATATGACCGCATATGGTTCATCTAAAGGTGTGATCTGTCGCTTGGGACGATTTGTTTGCCAAGGTCGAGTTTCCATGGTTGGCCCAATATTGTGAGCTGGTTGAGGAGGGGCGGGTACCGCATGATAAGCAATTGGTTGCGGTTGACTTTGCATTACTTGTTGTTGTTGAGCCATTACGGGCTGGCTCGCCACCACTTGATTAACTTGGTTAACATTTGAGGTTGTACTAGCTTGTGCTTGTTTGTTTTGGCCATAATTATTATTTCGTTGTTGGCCCTTTTGTTGCCATTCTTTTCTACGGGGTTTTAAAACACCCTCTTGGACTTTAATGTCTTCTATGATACTTGCTTGGGCCAAAGCCTCTTCAAAAGTCCTGTATTGTTGTAATTGGAGTAACCAAGAGATAGGTTTTAGACAACTCCGGGTGAACATTTTGGTTAACTCCTCCATTGGTAGGGAGAATGGCAATTTATTAATGATAGCCCTCCAACGGTTTCCAAAGTCATAAACGGTCTCATCGTCATGTTGCTTGAGCTTGTATAAGTCGGACAATGAGACTTTCCTTTGTACATTTAGGGAGAATCGTTCTAAAAATAGATTAATCAATTGCTCGTAAGCATAAATGCTATGGTGAGGTAAATGATTGTACCATTGTACAACATCTCCTCCTAATGTCTGAGGAAAAGTTATGAGCATAAGAGCGTCATTATTTTGGATTCTAAAGCGAGCATGCATGAATGAGCTCACATGTTCATGAGGATCCTCGGTTCCTCAAAATTTGTCAAACTTCGGTAATGTGAAATCGGTCGGATATGGCGGTGAAGGTACCGAAGGATGAATTGGTTGATTGATCAATGACCTTAGCATAGGTTTCGACTAGATGAGCCGGGCATGTTGAGCATAAGGTTGTCAATCTGTTGTTGCATAGCATGGAGTCGAGAATCTTCATGAAAATTTTGATTCGTTTGATGATTATGATGATGCAATGGAGGAGTGGAAAAATGATGAGATGGGATGAAATTGCCTGGATTAGGCGGTGTGGAATGGACGGGTTGTTGGTATGGATGATACCGGAAAGAAGGTGATTGGGGTGAATGATGAAGCTGACTGGGTTGGGAGAAAGGTGGGGTAGGAATGGACACCACCGAAGATTGGGGTACCCAGGTGGGGCCTGAGCTAAGAAAAGTTGGCTGGGTAGAAATTGGTTGGGGTGTAGGATTTACTACGACAGGTGGTTGGGCATTTTGTTGCTGTTGTTGCTGAAGCAACTTGTCGAGGTACTCCCTAACCTTATTAATTTCTAACCCAAGGGATGTGGGATGATTGGATGAAGGTGGAGGTGCCATGGTAGTCACGGGAGACTGCGTAGCAGGGGCAATGAAGGTGGCTGAAGTAGGCGGTACCTAGGAAGAAATAGTAGACTGTGCCCCGGGTAGGGTGAAACCATAAATGGTTTGGGAAGAAGAGGGTTGAAATTGGTCATGGCTAGAGGAGGTTCCACCGGCCTCATAGAGAGAATTGGTGTACACCCGGGTAAATGGAGGAGAAAGTGGTCGGGAAGACACTACATTTGTCTCCAAAGGAGGACAATTGAGCATCTGGGAAGATGTTGGAGATGAATCCGAGTGAGCGAGATACAACATTAGCCTCAAAAAAAGGGTTAGTGTAGACCTGAGTGAAACCCGCGGGTATGGTTGATGCAATATCCTGCTGAAAAATAGAATCTTGCATAGGGGAATCTTGGATTGGCTCAAGGACATAACCAGTGCCATCTCTTAAGTGAGTTTGCACTTGGGCCATATCAATGTGGGTAATATGACGGGAATTGTCTTCCTCCATGGGCATGGCCATGCGATAGACGGTAGAAGGACGTGAAAGACCTGCAGGCGAACCTACCTGAAATTCACTAGGATAAGTGGTCATGTTGGTGGTGGGGATGTTACGTGAATTATTCATTTGATTATTTAGATTTAACACTTTAGATTGATTCCTTGTTAAGACCATAACGCAATAAATCTAAACAAATTCAGAAAAGAAGAATGCAAAACTTGAATGATAAATTTACACTAAAGAAATTATCGAGAAAACAGTCACAACCTAGGTTTCAACCAATGTGTCTTACCTGCGGTTAATTACTTATTTTCTGATCTTAATCCGTAGTAAATTTTAAGTGTCCGGTTTATGAGTTTTGCATGTGATCTAATCTTGAATTATTCACAAAAAAAGGTAAAAACTATGGCTAGGAAAGGACAACGAGATTCTTACTTGGTGATGAAATCCAGCAAGTTTGCTCGGGGGTGACCTATGGTGTATGAGGCAGAAGTTTAATGGATGGAGATGAATTCCACCGTCACTAAACTTCAAGCAATACCCAGTGATGAAATCCGAGATATTACTTATTTTAAATGCAATATGAAATGCAGTGAATTTTATTTTAAGTGTTTTAGTTGTCTAATGTATACATACAAAGCTATAAATCAAAAGTTCTAATGATCTAAGCAAGAGGCCACTGAAAATATGCCATTTCCTCTGAAGAAGTGGAGTACACCGTTTAAAACCCCCTGCCTACCAATGATATCAGATATCAAAGGAGCAACCGGAAGGTTCGTCCACTTCTCTGCTTGGAATCACCCAATGGCAGGAGTACTATTGACATCCAATCAATAGTCCTACTTAGATAACTAAAACAGATAATTCGTAGCTATTCTAATATGCAGCTAGGTATGCAATTTTTTTTTATGCAAGCAACAACCAATAATGCAATGCAGAAAAATGTAACTAAAAATGTAACAAAAAAATGTATATACAGCTTAAGCTGTTCTTTTCAGATTACTTAGTTTTTGTTCATTTTAAAGCAATGATCTGAAAAAGAAACAGAATACAGCAGAAAAACCAAAAACGTAAAAGTACAGTTTAACAAAGAAAAAAAAAACGCACTTACTCGGAAGCCTACGCTTTTTATGTAAAACTGCCTTCAAACGCCCAAGGGAGTCTGCGCAGGCTGAAACGCACCTCTGCGTTTCGGATCGGACTTCCAGACGCCGCTCTGCGTCTGCTGCGTTTTTTGCAAACTCCTCAGAAACCCTAGTTCGCTGGAACAATGAATTTCATGATTTCTGGAACCTGCAAAATAAAACAAAAATATGAATAGATCAGTAAAGCAAGTATTAAAAACATGAAACCCTAGGGGGTCCCACCGTGATCGCCATTTGTAGATTAAAGATACAATGCCAAACAGAAATAAAGAAATCACAATAAAGGAATGCAGAACAGTTGTACAAAATGAATGATTTTTATTAATCAATGGAGTTTAGAAACTCCTTTTAAGTACAACAGGGCCTGTAACCCTTTTCGTGATACAAAGTTACAATTTGTGCTAGGGTTCTCCGAAACCCTAGCTGGCACAATGTGGTGGCGTCTCCGAAGAATGTATCCTTAACCTCAACAGAATGAGTGGGCTTCGTTGTATCCTTTGGCTCGGACCACTCCGGCTTAGCATTGCTATCAACAAATCGAGATCTACCACTAGAATCTTGCACACATTAAAATTATCAAAGAGTTAGAAACTAATAAGAGGGCTCCACTGTGTGAGCCCTCAGAAACGGTCTAAAACCCTAGATTTATGAAATAAAAATAAACAGAATGCGGAATTCAACAGCAGATTAATACATAAAGAAAGATTACTTGCTTTAGACGAATCTATACCTTTTCCTGTTAACGCGGCGAGACCAGGCGGCGGCGATGGATGCGGCGAAAGGGTTTAGTTCAGACTTAGGGCCGTAGAAGACTCAGAAGACTCGGGATTAACAGCAATAGCCAACTCCGGACTTAGATAGGGAAGATAAGTAGGTTTAGCCGAAGAGATAGATAGGGTTTGAGCCATCAAGGTGACTCAATTTATAATCTACTCTTAGGGCACACTTTAGGGTTTTAACGACACTTTGAACGTGTGGCTAAGATTAAAGTGGATCCAAGGGTAGAGAATAAATCTAGGTTGTGAAACGGATTAAGATGGATGGACGGATGAGATTAAATGAAGGATGGACGGCTCAGATTAAATCACTTAAACTTTATTTATATATATATTAAAATATATTAAAATATTAAAATATATATATAAATATTAATTTAAATAAATTTGGGGATGAAAAATGGCGGGAAAAGTGAAATTGGGCCAAATAATGGTGGGAAAGTGTGGATTTGGGCCAAATAATGGTGGGAAAGTGTGGATTTGGGCCAAATAATGGCGGGAAGGATGGATGACTGACACGTGGCTGGCAGGAAGGTATAGATGACTTACAAGTGGCTGGATTTTGGTGTCTACAACAAGGTTGATCCAACCCTCACAAAAACCAATCTTCATCAACACGCTAAAAAGGAATGCCTAAGAAGCACGATCATACATTTTTTTAACATCTAACTTAAGAAAAAACCCTACCCTCCCACTTTTATACACAGAGTGCATCAATTCATGAATTACTATAGCACCATCAAGGATTTGTCTTCCCGAGACAAAGGCACTCTGCACCGAGTCAATCAACAATGGTAGAAGTGGTTTAAGTATGTTCGCAATGGACTTAGAAAATATCTTGTATATGGTATTACATAAACTAATCGTCTTGAAATCTCTACAAGAAAAAACCACATCCTTCTTGGGAATGAGGGTTATGAAAGTCGAATTCACAACTTTCAAGATAAACTGTGAGCATTGTACATCCCTCATAGCCACACAGTCATCTTACCCGTATATGTGCAATTTTTTTTGGGAAAACACAGGGGGAAAAACCATCTGATCTCGATGCCTTGAGGGGACCCATCCCCTTAAAAACTTCAAAGATTTATTCATCGTAGAAGGGGGCCAGAAGCCTACTATTCTAATCAGTATAAACAAGTGAAGGGATTGCTTCCAACATTTCACCTTTAGATGGAAGGTCACACATATGAACCAAACAAAGTAAATTGCTAAAAAAAGCTATTGCTTCCTCTTGGACCTCCAAGACATCAAATGCGACACCACCACTTCCTTTCTCTATTTCTATGATTCTATTACAACCTCTTCTTTGTAGAGTGGAGGTATGAAAGAAATGGGAATTACGGTCCCCTTCTTTGAGCCACAACTCCCTCGTCTTCTATTTTTTGAACAACTCTTCTTGTGATTTCCTATTATGGTATTCCACTAGCAAGGATCTTTCTTCCATAAACAAAGCCTTAGAGCAACCATGAACCTCCATCACAGCTTCAATATTTTTCAACTATGCTTTCATTATTTCCTTTTCTCTAAAAAAAATTCCAAATAAAAATTTGTTCCACAGCTTAAGATAATTTTTGAGTCTTCTAATTTTGTTAGTCAACCGAAGCATTCCATCCCCCTTGATGTCTTCCTACCAACATTCTTTTAAACAAGATTCAAAGTCAGGATGCGAGCACCACATAACTTCAAATATAAAAGGGCTAGGGAGGAACAACAAACCATCAATGACTTCCAACCAAAGAGGATTATGGTCAGAACCAATCCTGGGCAGTGCAGACAAAGAAGCATCACCAAAAAAATTAAGCCTATGAGAAGAGACAACATTTCTATACAGTCTACTCAAAATAAAAATTTCACTCGAGCGCTGATTACTCCACGTGAATTTCACCCCTTTAAGATCCAAATCCTGTAGCTCAGTAGAGTTCACAAATTCAGAAAAATCTTGTAGGCTTCTCTCATCCACCGGATTGCCATACCTTTTATCAAAGGGATAAAGAGGAGAGTCAAAATCACCAACAACAACCCAATCCTCATTCTGAAAGGTGCTTCACATATCAAGGAGAAACTGCCAAAATCTAGGTATATCCATATACGAATTAGGTGCATAAATGTTGGAAAGGACCCATCTCCTATTAGTGATTTTGCACTAAAACAAAATATTGATAATCCTTCTAGAAGAAGAAAGAGCATGGCCATCAAGACATGAAATATTCCAAAATGTGAGAAGACCACTAGAGGAACCAACCACCTCGCTTGCCATAAAATCAGATTCCTTCCACACCAGCTTATGAATAGACTCCCACGAAGAAGAAAGTAATTTAGAATCTTGAATACACAAGATATCTAGAGAATTATTCCTCCAAAATGAATCAAGTAACCTTTGCTTAGAAGATCTATTTAGCCCTCTAACATTCCAGGAACTAATTTTCATTAGAAAAATAGAAAGAGAGTTTCTTGCCCACCCCCCAGGAGGAGAGGATTTGAAACCATCCATATTCAAAATATTATCACTAGTCCCTTCTTTCACCAACAAAAGATCCTGACCACAATTAGCTAGTGCATCATCCATTGACCTCTTCCTACCTGACTTACTAGGGGGTCCACCGAGCCTCTTAACCATCCCAATATCTACACCCTTCTTGCGGTGCCTTCTAGTCTTGGGACCAAGAGACCCTTTCTCCATTATAGGTGGCAAATAAAAATATGGGCTTTGACCTCCTACCAATTCAGAAACTCCACCTTCCAATGGGAGAGGAGAATTCAAGATATTCTAAAGAGCATAAAGCTCCTTACTAAAGTAGTCGCAGTGGCCATCGAAGAAGAAAAAGCCACCTTAGCCTAAGACACTTGAGCACCCTCTTCCTTCTCCACCTCCAAACACCCAAAGGAATTAGAGAGAGGTAAATCAACAACTTGACCCACTGGGTTAGCATGGAGGACCACCTCCAGATTACGAGGGGAAGGGTTCAAGGAACCCTTATTACCATGCGTCGACTCCTTATGAGCAAAAATAGGAGCCTCATTAGCTTTCATCAATTGAGAAGGAGAAGATGCAATATATTTACCTTTCGATGACCCAAGAGGTTTCTTGTGCCAAACCTTCTGCTTCTTAAAAGGGGTCCATTTGGGAATAGAATCCATGTTGGCCCCTCTCTTTGGATCTTTCGAAATAGGATGGCCGATCGACTTGTTCTGAGGGTAAAAATTCTGATGGTGGCCCCCAATCCCACACAACTTACATGCCCGTGGCTTATTCTCATAGACCACAGCCTGAATCCATGATCCTAGATGAGAAACAAGCTCCACAAAACTAGGAAGGTTTCTCTCGATGTCCACCATGATACACATTCTAATGTACTACCTTCATTCCATGGATAGAGAGACTTTATCAAAAGAAATAAAATCACCAATAGTGTTAGCCATCACTCTGAAGATAGACTCGTACCAAAAATACATAGGAAATTTTGGTAGACAAATCCAAATTGGGACCAGATTGACCCTCTAAGTCGTTGGGTTAAAATCATGGCCCCACTTCCTGAGAAAAATACTGTGAATCCCGTAAAACCAGGGGTCACCTTCCAAAATCTTAAAAGAGTCCTCACAAGAAAATCTAATAATAAAAAAGTTCTGAGGAAGAGTGGCTAGCTCCAACAAGCCACGAGGCTTCCACCGAGATATGGCCCAGCATTTAAGTGCATCCAATGATGGTCTACCACCAACCAGCTTACCCACCAGATCCTAAGAGCCTTTTATTAGCAAGCAGTTAACCGTGTTGTTTGGGACATAAATTTGGCCAGAGTCCACATTAACATCACAAGGAGAAAACAACTCACCAAAGGACAACAAAACACACCTTACCCGAATCCCATGACTGAGATGGGCCAACCACACCATGCTTATCAGACCAAAATGAGTCACTCAAATTGATGTCTGATGCATCCAAAATATTATCCTCGCTCGAAGTCGCTCCAAAGTACCACATAACTAATTAAATTGCTAAGTCATAAGTTTTTACATATCATAGATTCTATAGAATTTTCTTTTATATGGAAGATAAGTTTTTGAAAAAAAATTAATTGTGTAATTTAAATAAGATAAGTTTTTGAAAATATTTTAATTATATAATTTAGAAAAATTTTAAGATAAAATATAATTTTTTGAAAAAAATTAATTTTTTATAAAAAAAAATTATTTATGAGAACCCAAAACATTGAACATCCATAAAATCTTTAAATTATCATATTTTTGTGTGATTGTAGACATGATAGTGATTAGTGAAAGCCAAAAATCAATGGCCCTCAGAAGATCTAATTCTATGTGTATGGTTGTGTCCGTGATGTTGTGAAAAACAAAAAAGACATATTCCAAGTGGTTTTCGATTTATTGGTTTTCGATTGATTGACTTTATGTTGTTTGAGTTGGTTTGACAACGTAGATGTGGGTGTACGTTTGTCAAATATCACAAAGTCTAAGAATAAAAAAATATTTTTCCATGTGTCAAGGAGCTCTCAGTGGTGTCTTCATCAAGTCTAATGAGTTTTTGTAATCCAACGACTCTCAATGATCAACTCTGTTATTTATATAGAGTTGATCCTTAGAATAAATTAATTAGTTCCACTCTTCTCTTTATATTTTATGTAATGCTTTACATATCTATTATTGTGAAATTCTAACATTATATTTTAAAATCCTCTCTTCAAAGTCTAAAAGGATGTTTTTAGGAATTATTTAGCATTGGTTATTTATATTTAAAGATTTATGTTAGTTGGATGTTGTATATTATCACTCTTAAAAGCATAATTTCTAATCAAAGCATCATATCTACCACTATTCATCTTGAATAGATTTAAAATGAATATTATAAATAAAGAGAGTTTGATAGATGGATTTCTTGAAGTGGCAACATGGATGAAAAATAATTTCCATGAATAACATACCAAAAGAAAATTGAGGGTTCTTAGTATTTTTTTTAGTCCATATGAGTGGGTTATAATTCTCTTGAGTTGATTCAGTATTATAGGTAAGATACACTAATATAGGTAAATTTTTGTAGTGGGCTGTGCTTCCATTAATTATCTTGGGATTTCTTCATGAATTAGATAGGATTATTATCTTACTATGCATTGATATTAATGATAGTAGTACTATGGAGCAAATGAATAATAAAAATTCCATCTCCTATGATTCCCCTATTAGGATTCTTGGATTTAACTATTGTTGTGTACTTCTTTCTTCATTTTGAAGTCTTCCAAGTGTTTTAGCATAGTCCATGGTATCTCATATGCTTGCCAAGTTGTATTATCCTTTGACTCCTAATAGAATAGAGGGTAAAATAAATTTGATAAAAAAAAATAATTTAGGGCAATGAATCAATGTTTTATTTTTATCTAGATTAACATAAAATAACATGATTTCAAATGGTTAAATTCCTTGATTTTAAAGTATGTTACCCATGTTTGAATATTTCCAAGTAATATATGTAAAATTATCAGGTTGTTATAATCCACTATGTGGTCATGATGTAATACAAGCAGATCCCATTAAAATCCTACATAAATTATTAAAAATAATAATGTATTGCTATAATCATTCTTCTTATAATAGGTTCAAACCATGGTGTGGGGGGTTGTGTGTTGAATTCCCTATTGATAAACAGAGAGGTCATAGTGGGATGAGGATTCCCAACTCTAAGCATCAACCATAGGGGTTTCTCACACTAACAAAATCTAAAAAAATCATAGTTCTTGTAAATTTTCAATAATAATGATGATACTTTTTAATAATAATGTCACTAGTTTTGTTTGAACATGTACAAATAATATTTTACTAGGGAAAAATAGAATCTAATTGCAATAACCTTAGAATATTATATTTATATAAAAATCTAACTCATTTTGATGTTTATAAAAGTAACATTTTAAAAAATAATGATTTTAATAGTATATTTTATAATAATAATTTTTTATTAAATATAAAAAATTAAATTTCAAACCATAGTTACATCAAATCAAAGCAAAATTATATGCACATAGCTACCTAACTACCATTATGGGTTAAACATCTACTAAAGCTCTCATACACTCAATCTCTAGCATCCCACCATGAAGTCAAGTGTCCCCTCACACATACTAGGTCCCTGAATTGATTTTGAAGCTTTAATATATAGGGTAAAAATACTCAATTTTAACTTGATTAATACTTTGTAATAGATTACCATAAATTATAGTTTATAATGAGGTTAAGACAACTGACATAGAGATAAAGCATCCACTATTTACATGTAGGGGACCTTTATACTGGTCAAAACTTAAATTTGAACATGATTAATAGAAGACAACCTTCTAGGTAAAAAATTTATTATTAATTTTTTTTAATTGGTCTATTAATTCAATTATATTTATTATTATGTTTTTTAAGAGGGGTAAATATTTATTATGTGGTCATGATATATAACCGTTACATAGCATATTCTCAACATGTGAGGGGAGAGATTTGAACCTGGGCCTCTCAATTTCAACCGGAGAGTTTTAACTACCCACTTGCTCTCGAACTCTTCTACATGAACGGATAACTCAATTATATTTATTATTATAAGCTATATATAATATTGATTTAATTGGTATTATATACATCTAAAATCATCATATTATATAATGAATGCATTAGTACAATATTATAAAGAACCATAATAAATTATTATATTAAACCTTATTATCTTAAAGTGACCTTATAAATATATAGAAAAAAAATTAAATTATTAAAACAATATTATTTGTATTTACCACTTATCCACAATGCATTGAATTAGTTCATTTTTCAATATAGATTACAAAAATTAATTGTTTAAAATTATAGTTTATAAATCTACATTCTTTTACTTTTAAAAATAATATTTAAATTTTAACAACTTCTAATATTAACATAAATTATATAATATCAATTTATTTTTCTAAATTAAAATTATCAATAAAATATACTTATTATTTGTTTAATATAAGATTCAAACCAATAATAACTCATAAACTATTTTGTAGAGTGTATAATTTTCTATTTCAAAATTTATTTGTTTATTCCAAATTAAATAATAATAATTAACTAGTTACAAATTCTTAAGAACATATAAATAAATTTAGAAGCTCTTAGATGAATTTTTCTCCTTCAACTTGAATGTTAAAAAAAGTCAATGAATTATTAAATAAAAATGTTAAAGTTTATGTAAAAAAACACTAGAATCTAGAGTTTATAGTAACACACCTAATGGTATTACCTAATCCTTATGTATTGAAAAAAATTGCATGTTCATGTATTATAATCAAGATATAACTTTATGTTAGTATGAACACTTAAACAAATGTATCATTGGAACACACTCTCCAAATATATAATTAAGACACACTTTCTAAATCTTGATTTTTTTTTTTTTTAAAAGTAATTCAAAGCTCCGGCGCTGTACGTGCGGACGTCGCCCAAATCCGATGTTAAATTGAAGTTGGGAGACGTGGCGAATGATGGAACGTTGCATGAGGCATGGGGACTCCTTATCAGTTGTGCTGAGTACAGGTCCGGCTTAATGGAAAAGGGTGGGAGTCGATGGTACACGGTACATGAAGATTGGAGTACAATGAGCTGGCGAAAGCGCGGTTGATATTTTTTTAGGTTACATCTCCATGAAATTTCAAGATAAAGTGTTAGTTTTTTGTTTTTTTAAAAACTTTTAGATTTTGTATAAATATGTTTTTTAGGGTTGGTACTTCATTATTATTAGATTATTATTTTGTTTTTATTGAACATGTTTCGAAGGTTTGAACCTTGGTCTCCTTTTGGTAAGTATCCAAAGTCTTACCAATCCAACCAACTAATCTCCGACAAGTTGTTTTAAGAAATTTGATTATGTGTAATTTAAACTTGAAATAAAATGCCTTTGTTAATATTTTTTTAGTTATATAAAAATAAGCATAAATTTTTTTTTTTAAATTGATTTTTTATAAAAACATTTGATTCCATATAATTTAAACTTAATTTATTATATAAAAACCTAAAAAAATTAAAAACATACCAAATACACCGAACATCCTTAAAATTTTTAAATTCTCAAATTTTTATGGTCGTCATGATAGTGATTAGTGAAAGCCAAAAATCAATGGCCTTCAGAAGATCTAATTCTATGTGTGGTTGTGTCCGTGAAGTTGTGAAAAACAAAAAACACATTCCAAGTGGTTTTCGATTGATTGACTTTATGTTGTTTGAGTTGGTTTGACAACTTGGATGTGGGTCCGCGTAGGACAACCTTACGTCATTTTTGAACGAATAATATATATATTTTTTGTTCGATAGTACAATTTAGTAATTAAGGTTAAGGTTTTGGTATTTATAAAAGTTTAAAAGGTCCTTTAGAACAGAGAGGGTTCAGCAGGTTCAATGAATCTCTGTGACAAAGGTAGCTTGTGAATATGGATGGCCCTTTCCCTTATCAAACGTGAATGATTAGTCTGAATCGACCTCTCTCAAAAAAAGAGCCGGGTGGTTGTAGGAATAGTAGCGTTCTTCCGTTTCTGATTCGGAAAGGCCGAACTACAAAAAGAGAACCATTTAAAAAGGCGATAGGTTAGAAGATAGAAGTTAAGTATTTGTGGGTTAATTGTTTCAGTTTCATATTTTAAAGTTTATAATGGCAATATTCAAGTTTATAATGACAATACTCAATAATGTTATTGATTCTTCTATATTTAAAAAAAAAAAAACTAACTCTCCCACATTAACATTTCACTACAAGAAGAAACCGGCTCTTTTCAAAACCATCCGCAAACTTTTGCAACCAAAGGATAGATGTTGATGGGTCTTATATGTTACATGGGAATGATAGATTTTAAAGCAACTTTTATAAAAGACCCTAGCTTCACTTATGAATACACAATAATTTTGAAATGATTAGTAAAAGAATATTTTATTTTTATTAATTAATATTTATAAAGAGGTTTATTATTGAGTTAATTGATAAATTTATAATGTTTGTTAAGATAAGAATTTGAGTTTTTATAATTAAATTTGTATAGGATTAGTCAATCCTATTTCTTGTTTGTCTATGGGATAATTCAATAATAGTGGATGGACATAAAAATTAATGTTATGTCTAATCTAATCTCCACACACTATTCTTGATAATAGTAATAATAATTTGTGAATCATTCTTAATTGAAATATATATTTATTGTTAGATGGACATAAAAATTAATGTTATGTCTAATCCAATCTCCACACACATTATTCTTGATAATAGTAATAATAATTTTTGAATCACTCTTAATTGAAATATATTTTTATTATTTTACAATGACAATCTTGATCCTTGTAATAGTGCCCTAACCTCAACCTAGTTGATAATTGAATTCTTGTAAAATTCATAAAATTTTGAATAAGACTTTTGCCTTTATTTTTTTACAAAGACCACCTCCCTCAACTTTTCCTAGATTTTGTTTAGAAGCATCATTAATATAATGTTTGATAAACCTAACTTTTAGAAATCTTAATTTTAACATAGTTCAATGCAAGTCCTTTATGTTAAATCCATCAATATAGATGACCCTTCAATGTATATTTAAATCATATAACAAAGATGCTAGCACATTTTTTCCCACATTTGAGACTTCCAATAATGAGCACCATGCCTATAAATATTTTATAAGAAAGGTAGTATTATAATTACAAACTCAAGCATTGTCTTAAAATTTGTTTTTATCAATCTATTATTCAATTCAAGCCATAAATTCTAAGAAATAATGAATAGATTGAATCTCCATAGAATGCACAATCTCTTGGCTTTGAAACAACTAATCCTATTCAACACTTTCAACATATATATATATATAACATGAAAAATCATAATTTTATTTCAAGAGTGAAATAAAATTACACTTATCAGGTGTCTTAGAACAAACATAAACCTAGATAAAAGTAGATTACTGGGATTCAAGATATAATTACATTCGGATAGATCAGAGAGGAAAAAATCCCATCTTCAAAATAGCATGGGAATAATAAGGATAAATATCCTTATATATCAATACTTAATCATCCAAACAACCTCCATGATCAAAACCTGGATAGAAATCAATGAAAAAGAAACCAACAAAATAAAATAGAAATAGTTAGAAATTGCCATAAAGCTCTAATAAAATGAAATAGGCCCATAGGAAAAAACCTAGAGCTAATATAGAAACTAGGGATATGATATGTGGATGAAAGAAGAAACTCCATCCTTGTTCTCTTCCATTTGCAAGAAACCTTTTGGAACATGTTGACCTTCTTTTGATAACCTATATGCTTCTTGATTTAATTCCCTATAAACATGTGTAAAAGAGATATTTTCAAAAAGGAAAATCACCTCTAGTAGTTCATCTCCCACTGGTCTAAGCAAAGTATTTGTTAATAGACTAGATCTATTCATCCAATTGATGACTAGAGTGGAATCCCCAAACTTTTATAATTTTTTCACATTTCTCTCCACAACACACTTCTTAGAAATCTCAATACCTAAAACTTAGAAAAATTGTCAAAACCTATCCCATAATTTGCTTTAAATTGGATATAGTGGGTATTCAAGAAGTACAAAATACCTCTCACACTACTAAAATATGACTATCTCTTATTAGCCCCATCAAAAAAATAATGGTTGAGACTTTTCAATAAATAAATTGTCTACTTGTCAAGGTTTCTTATGTTTGTCAAGCCCTTTGTTGATTGAGACCAAATTCCTCACCTAAAATATGACTTGAAATGAGAGAATTAAATTCCCTTCAAAAATAGCTACATTCCATGCCAACCATATACCCCAACATATAAGACATGGTAAAGAAAGAAATTGTTTCAACTTTTTTTTCAAAAACCAATGTCTTAAATATACCTCCATTGTTTCTCCTTCCCAAATATTTTGTACTCCAGTTATTTGTTCAACTTCTAACCAAACCTGTTGAGAAAAAGGGCAATTGATTAACAAATATGTGATGTTTTCCTCCTTTGATTGACACAACATATAAATACTTGGACCTTGTTTGCTTCTCCTCTATAAAACTTCCCAAGTCAAAGCATTATATATATATATACCACAAATGTCCTAAGCAAAAGGACAACAAAGAAATAATTTATTTGTTGTTTTTATATCATTCTTATACAAGCCACATGAAAGGTCCATGATGTCCTACTTACTATAAATGCTCTCATTTAAGAAACTTCCTCCAACTACTAACCAAAGGAATGTTGAGGCTATAGGGAGGGCTTCAAGTGATCAAATATTCTTTCAAGGGAAGTCTTTATGAGTATTAAATTTAAATTCTTCTAGCCTCATATCCGAAATTGATCAAGTATCCACCACCTTTTGATGAATTTTAAACCAATTTGTCCTTCTACATAAATATAGACAATATAACTATCAAAAAATATTTTGAAGGCCATCTATTATTTATTTGAGATTCTATCATTAAACTATGTTATTTAATAGAAATATATAGCATTTATTTATTGCTAACCTTTTAACTTTTACAAGATAAACATGCTCAAGCCAATGGTTATGATTTTTTATAAGAAATAAGAGGATGAAACTTCAACTAAACATTAGACCACAAATTTGTAATTCTCCCTTGTTGATTGAATTCCTAATGTGTTTCTTGATCATTTGTAAACTATTTAATATGAATTCCCATTTTATCAATACTCTAGGTAGTGTTTGTTTACTAAATAATTTTGTGTTAGGATCCTCCATCCTAACATTAATAGTTAATATTATTAATTAATTAATTATTATATTATTAATTACTAATGTGAATAGTCATGTCCTTTCATAATAGCCTTTAGATAGATATAAAATAGGGTAAATAGTTGTGTAATAAGGCATGCATGAAGAAGAATATATTTGTTTAATTATATACATTGGAGGTCGTCCCTTACCAGTGAAATAATGATTCTTTGTAAAACCATGATTCATTTTATTATATTTCAAATATCTTCCATTAATATCATTGATAAACCATAAGTTAGGATCTAGGATCTTAACATCTGGTATCAGAGCAACGATTTTGAAACTTCCAAGCATACAAGAATTATCAAGTCCTAGACATATATTATCTTCTCATTGTTCATATCATACCGGTTGGTGATAGTCCCACACATAGTGATCAATTCATCCACAGCCTCAACGAGTGCATTGTTGTAAATATCCATGACTTGCACTCCTCCCCGAATACATGTTAACATCCAGATCTATGAACGCTCGATGCACTCCCTGGTCATGCTATCACAAGAACCATCAATACTAATGTCTACTACAACAATCATTGCATTCCCTCAAAGGCATTTCCTTTTTCAAACAACACGATAAAATTTCTATTGGTATACTATCACGTATTCTCGATGATTTCCATTCACAAGAAATATTGTAATTTTCCACTGGCTCTCCACGACGTCATCCAATGATATTGGCTCCTTTGAAGCCATTTTTAAGCCTCAATGTGATAGATTCCTCGTTAATAGATGTCATCTCGAATGATTTATTTCCTCTTAGTGATGTTCCAAGAATTTCGATGCAAGCACCCATTCCCGGTGATGTACAACACAAATAGACCAAAGTTTGCTAACGTTACAAAGTTAATTTTTATTACTGGTAAATTTTTTTCAGCCATTTTTTGCATTTTAAGTGATGTTTGGTGTTTGCACACTTTTCCAACGCTCAACACAATCTCCAACAACTTTAATTCCTTGTACCTCCTAAGGTTAATACCTCCATCACTAATATTTATCATTAGCTCCACTACATAGGTGTTGTCACCGTTGAACGAAGGGCCTAAGCACAAAATATTTATGCTTTATTATCCCATATTCTTCCTACGACAAGAAGAAGAGGATATAAAAAGTTCAATTCACATCATAAACATTGTGACCACCAAGTGGTGGTCACATAGCCACCCGATAAATCCTCCTTAATCGTGCTCTGTCCCTCCTCTCCCGCTTACGTGCATGACATCTAGTCAAAGTCCCATGTTTTTCTTGCCTAGTTGTCGATTCTCCATGTCCCATTTCCACATAATCTGCTTGTGTCAATCTGGCTTCCCCACTAGCTACCATGTTTCCTTGTTATGTCAATCATTTATATCATTGTCCCTTGTCCATGACCACCTATCGCATCATCATGTGTTAGTCACATCCCCCATACCGTGTTAGTTGCTCTAGGTCTGCATCATCCATGTCATCCAAATCACCTACATGTTTCCTTTCGATCTCATTTCATTCTATGTCTCTATTCCATTGGTCGTACGATGTCAATTTCCACCACATCATTGTCTGTGCTTAACTAAAACAAATTTACCATAATTTTTGGTTAATTTATATATAATAAAATTAAAATTATATATATACATTTTTTGCCAAAAATTACAAAAAATTGACGACCACAAAATTTAGTGACAAATTTTTTAAATTTGGTGATGATAAAATTGAGACAAGTTTTGAAAAAATTTCAGCAACTTTTGTTGACACTTTTTACACAAATTTTATCAACTTTTTTTTCGCAGAATTTTGATTATGAATTTTTTTATGGTTTTTGTGATGATTTTTAGCAAATTTAGTCACAAGTTCCATCGATGACTATGAAAATAGTCAAGGATGGAATATATCATGACCCCAACCTACTTTTGCTACTTAATATTTCCCACCTACATCAAATCACATCAGTGCATGCATATAAAATTTAGTTCTAGGATACCACCAATTGCATCACATGTTGGATGAATCATTTCTCATAGATGGCTTCATTAGTGGATTAAAATAAGAAATTAGAGTGGCAGTCATGATGTACACTCCTTGCACCCTGTAGGAAGCCATTATATTGGCTTTGTTAGCTGAAGATAAATTCAATATTCAACATCGACAAAGGGAGCAACCTATTGATAAATCATCGTTCATGCACACTATCCCAAAACCTAAGCCCTTGCTAGTTAAGTACCTCAGTCTGGAAGAGATGTAGGAACGGTGAGCACAAGACCTTTACTATACTTGTGATGAGCAATTTGGGTCTTATCATCATTGCGCTACACAAGCATTGTATTTATTAAATGTATATGATCATTATCCCTCTATAGAGGGTAAAGATGAGGTAGTTGTGTTCGAAGTGACCAACACACCTACTCACAACAATGAATACAATAAGGTCAATATGCAAGAAGTGATCCATACATCAAGAAAGGATGAGGTAGACATACATAAAGTGACCAATGAAGGCCATACATACACTCTACAAGAACTACACACAAGTTCCTCACCAACAGTGAGTTATCACCACATGGTAAAACCTATTAAAAAACAAGGCAGAAAAGTGATTTTTCGTTGACTCTCCTAGGGAAAAATAGAAATATGTCAAAGTTTTACCACCACTTTTTATGCATCATTATAAAATGTCTAAGGAACCCCAAGGGTTTCCCCACCACCGTCATCACAATCCAACTATTCTTCTTGGCAACCCCCCACTAACGCTTCGACCTTTAAGATATCCCTACCTCTGAAAAAGTGATATTAAACTTGTGCAGATACTACTTGGAAAGCCCCTCATCAATTTCAACAATAATTTTCTTAGTCCCATATTTGAGGACAAAGCTTCTTCCGAGAGGGGTGGCATGTTAGGATCCTTCATCCTAATATTAATAGTTAATATTATTAATTCATTAATTATTATATTATTAATTACTAACATGAATAGTCATGTCCTTTCATAATAGTATTTAGATAAATATAAAATAGGGTAGATAGTTGTGTAAGAAGGCATGCATGAAGAAGAATATATTTGTTTAATTATATACATTGGAGGGAGTCCCTTACCAGTGAAACAGTGATTCTTTGTAAAACCATGATTCATTTTCTTGCATTTTGAATATCTTCCATTAATATCATTGACAAACCATAAGTTTATATTATTGATAAACCATTAATATCTTCCATTAATATAATTGATATACATTTCTAACATGCCAAAGAACATCTCAATCTATCTAAAATTTGGTCCTAGATCTCCTAGGTCTTCCTTTATTTATTAGAAAAATAATGCCTAAATATGTGATGGTAACTTTTCAACTTTAAACCTTAAAATCTCCAAAATAATCAAATTATAAATCTCTAAAAATGTTAATGAAAATTATCCTAAATTTTGTAGTAGTAGTTGACTATCTAGCACTCTTGTCATAGTATGATAATATTGATTTAAACTCCATGGCCTCACTAATGGAGGGATAATCTAAAATAAAAGTATCATCAACAATTTGGATATGATATTCAAAGGTACATTTTTTGTAACTAAATACCTTTGTTTTTATTTCTTTCTTACAATTAAAAAATTTCTTCCTAATGCATTGGCAATAATAATATATACATGAGGAGATAGTGGGTTTCCATGGTAGATCCAATGAGATGATTTAAAATATCTAATAAAGAATTCATTGATCAAATTAGAATATTTTGGTGCTATAACAATATCTAATTCAATCACATCATCATAGATGAAAACCAAAATTTCTAATATCATGTAATAATTCTAGCATACCCTATTATATGTTTTATTTATATCTAATTATACAATTATACTTGTTTTTTAATGGAATTAAGAGAATGTATGGCCTCTTGTGCAATGATATAACATCAAAAACTTGTTTATCATGGATAAAATCATCTTGTTCTCTAAGATAACACAAACCAAAATACTTTTCAGTGTGTTTGTTAAAACCTTAGAAAATATCTTAAAAATCATATTATAAAGGCTTTTTGAACTAAAATGATCAAAATATTTTATTTTTCTTTTCTTTGAAACCATTACAATAGGTGGTATTTATGTCACTTATTGCAACCTTCTTTTTCCTACCTTTTCCACCACAACCAACGTATCATTCTTTAAAATCCTAACTTTTTGAAAAAATTATAGGGAATCCACTGGGGCCAACTACCTTATTAAGGTGGAAACATAACTCTTCTTTTTTAGCTCCACGTTAAATATTTTTTCCATCAAGCTTGCATTTTGTCTATGTGAGAGTTGATCAAATAATTTTTAAAAGCTTACCTTGAGCCTTCTTAACTTGCCTAAATTCTAACAAGACATCTTTGAAATTTTTCCTCAATCCTTCTTGCATGTATGATTCAAATATTTTGTCTAACAAAATACATATGCTCTGTCTATAACATTAAGCCATATCTCTCTATTATTTTGGGGCCAAGATGACTCTTCAGTTTTTAATATATCATGAAAATAAAAAAGTAATTATTTTTCTTGCACATAAGTATCTTGATACATTCCATTGAATTCTACTATTTCTAGTAAATTGTTAAAATATTTTACATTCGAAATGCTCATTTTACCATTTAGGTATTTTATCTTTTGAATAAATTTGATCCTTCAAACCTTGCTTCATCATACCATAACATAACTATTAGGAAGAAATCAAGGTTTTGGAACCACATAGACTAAAATCGAAATGGATTTGTATGACCATTTTTTGAGTAGATCACATATCAAGAGAATGGGTTTTTGTTTTGATCTTATCTATGATATATCTAGTGATATGGTATACTTATTCAATCATGTATTAAATAAGAAACATATATTCAATATTATTTATAAATGAATTTTTCCAAGCCCTCTATTTTCCTATATCTAAAGCAATAACATCATAAAGTATATTTGAATTAATAAATAAAGCAAAAATTTATATTCATTCAAACCATTTATGAGTACCAACCCATATTTTCCAAAGGAGATATAACCATGCTAAAATACTACCCGAGAATCCATGGCTCATTATTATGAATAATTATTAACCTTGACCTAAATAAATTAAGGTTCTTTCCACATCATCCATGAGGAGTAACTATAGTTGGAGCATATAAATTTATAACTTTTAGAATAAGTAGTTATTCTCTTAAGTTATACTAGGATAGAATTACTTGAGTTTCCACTCCTTCATGAGTCAGGTGAATTCTCAGTTATAGTCTACATCAAATTTGATGATTTGTTGTAATCCAATGACTCTCAATGATCAACTTTGTTATTTATACAAAGTTTATCCATGGAATAATCAATCAGTTCTATTTTGTTTCTTCAAGTATTGTAATGCTTTGTAGTTCTACTCTTGGGAAATTCTAACATGGTACCAGAGTAGGATAGATTCTGCTAGGCATTCACTCTTGAAGGCATCCTCTCGAACTGGTTATTACTCCCTTACCTTTTATTTTTTTTAAAAGAAAGAGGTTTTATATCTATTGTAGATTGTTTTTTTAATATCTGCAATTTATTTTTGAGGAATTTGCTTATGGTAATATCTAGATAAATATTGTTTTACCTTGTTATGCAAATACTCTCCTCATTTTTTTTTTGCAATTTTATGTGTCCTCCTCGTATGCCTATGTTTTAATTTTTTTTTCTCCATCTCGAACACAACTCACTTCGGCTCCATTTAGCCATCACTGTGTATCACTCAAAAGTGGAGACTAAATATTCATAGGCATTAATATTTTGGTGGGCAATATAATTTTTTTTAATTGAAGTTTGGATTTTGTTATATCTTCGTGATATATTTAATTAGAGGAAGTAGCGCTCCTCACGTAAAAATAGAATGGACTTTTGGCCTAACTTTGAATAGACTAAAGTCCATTTCTTTTTTTTAGAAATGTGGCTTTTGGCCATTGCTTATATTGGCATGCATAGAGACCACGTCTAATAAAACGGGCCTTTTACTAATTAAATATCAATCGTTCGAAGATCTTGTGATTTTCAAATCTTCATTTAACTCGAACTTTTTCCGTTTTTTTGGTCCTTTGGAGCTCAGGAAGAACTTCAATTTTTTTGTTATATAATCATCTTAACAATGTTTGAATAATATTATTCTCTTGTTTTGAATAGTGTTTCTTCATTTAAGTATTATACTGATGATTTTTTTGTGGTGCCTATCATCCTCTATTCTTTGAGGATCTCTGTAAGTGCGCCATAGATGGATATTCAATAGAACTCATTTTGTGATTTGTTTTAGGTTTTTTTGATGCGTAATGTCTTCCACTTTTAAGGAATATCTTTGTGTGTGTGGCAACATTGCCTTCCTCTTGTCTTCCACGAAGCCTCTCTTCTCACTGCCTTCTCTGCTACTTCGGGTGCCTTCCCTGCATTTCACATACAAAACCACAAGAGACTCTATGCTAAAACAAAGATTGTAACATCCTCATTCCTGAGAGCCTCTATAGTGTGTGCCTTTTTGGTGTCTTCAAGGAATCTTATCTTCTCAATGCCTTCTCTGCGTACTACAGCACCTTCCCTACGTATCACAATTGCAACAAGAGGTGGTAATTAATTATTTAATTTTTTATAATGTTCAATTCCTTTATTAACCTTTCAGGTGCAGTGATAAGAACCAAATTTTTAAAATTTTACATTTTTCGAAGCTCTTATCTTGCTTATCATGGATTTCGACCCTTTAGGTATCGTTATAATATTTTATGTTTTTGCCCTACTCAACTATCGGTGCAGTGAATCATAGTCTTTCAAATATCCTTCCTCATTGCCCATTGGTGTCACTTGTTCGTTGACAAACGCAACATCAACATTTCTTCGCTACCTCTTGTCCTCTATCTAATGTCAAATAAATTTCAGCTCAGATCTGCTAGATTTTTTAAGATAAAAATATACATTTAATCTCTATTTAAAATTGTAGCCTTCAAAAGTTTCTAGCCTTTTCTTTCCGGCCTCTCCTTGGCTAGAAGATATAAAAGACAGTTGTAATCTATAATATATATTTTTTGGGGGGTTTTATAAGTGCCTTTTTGCACCTATCATAGCATTGCGGAGGGTTGTTATTGTGTCAATTTTTTGCCTCTTATTTTTTCCTCATTACCTTTGTTATAAGTCATTTGTTTATAAATATTGGTAATGAAATATAAGTGAGGATAATTGATTTCAATTTACATTCCTTAAATACATTAAATATCATAAATAAAAATATTTTATTATTTTTTTAATTCCTTCTTAAAGTAAATCTCTATATTAAACAACTTACTTTGTTCTAATTAATTTTCTTTCCAAATTTCTTTAATATTATATAGAGATTTTTTTAGTGGATTTAAGTGAGGATATATCATTAATATATATATTATTTTATTATTTCCTTTCTTGCAATAGGTATCTATAATAATGAACTTATTTTGATTAATTTTTTACAAAGAATTACTTAATTTATATAAAAAAAAAAAATTGATAAAGGAATTTAAGTGAGGATATCTCTTTAATTAACCCTTGTTAATCTATTTTATTCTCAAATCATTATTCCTTTCTTAAAAATTTCTAAAGAGCAAATATGGTAAATCAACTATGCACCTATATTGGAAATTCTAAATAACTTATAGTTTCCCTCATGTAAGGGCGGGTTATTAAGATAACCAATATAGGAGTCTGGCTGATCAAAAGCCTATGTTATAAGTATCAAATCTACTCAATACTTATAGTTTTCCTCTCGTAAGGGTGGGTATTTGAGGAGAAAATATATATAGGCCTGGCATATTTGTTTTCATTAGCCTAAGATTAATATCAAAACTCCTAAAAATTACTTATAGTTTCCCTCTCGTTATGGCAGGCATTTTTGAGATATTTGGTGTAGCAAGTGTGAACATCTCTTCTAAGTCCTAGTTAATTTAGTGGCTAGGCTAGGTTAGTTGTCGAAAAATTCTTTTATTGTCGGCAATATTGTTTAGTTGGATATCTCTTCTTCCCCTTATCCCTCCATTCTCTCCTATATTCCCTCTTCTACCTTATCACTCCACCTTCCTTCCCTCTTCTCCTCCAACCTCCCTTCTTTTTCTCTCCGCCAACTTCCTCCCTTCCCTCTTCATATAAATTAGTAATTCTATCATATGTTATGTTAATGGTTGTATTGGCTCTGCATAGAAATTAATAAAGAACTATTAGTTTCAACTTATTCTATAGTCACCTGATCCGATTTTCAGATTTGGTATCAGAGCTTGGTCGAGCGAGCGTGCTGGGCATGAATCTCGAGGTCGCACGGTGACTAGCTGGCGAGCGTGCTGGGCACGTATCCAGAGGGCGCATCATGATCGAGGAGGTGGCAGGGCAGACTGATTGGGCATGGATCTCGAGGTGATTGACTGCATGATTTTTGAGGTGACACGTGGCGGAGAAAACGTTGACATGGCGAGCGGAGGTGGCAGAGTGCAGAGTTGGGCACAAATTTTGAGGTGACACGTGGCAGGCAAAGCTGAGAGCTGACTCGAACACGTAGCTCGAGGAGCTGAGGTGGATGCTGACATGGCGACAGCTAACACATGGCGGGCACTGGCAGAGTGCTGACTGGGCAAGCCGGGAGCTGACATGGCAGAAGCCGGGCGCTGACGTGGCGGATCGGGCGTGTGGTGATGTGGCAAAATTTTGTTTGTGCACGTGGCGAAAGCAGATTCGTCAGAGCAAACACGTGGCGAAAGAAGATTCGTCTGAAGCAAGGATAGAGTTGGGGAGTGATTTCCCGAAGGCAATCGAAGTCTTATGCGCTTGCGCGCATATTTGAAGACCATTTTGCCTTCTTCCCATTGAATGTGGGATAAATCTACGCATATATTTTTTTTTAAAAAGCCACCCGTAGTCGGAATAAGGAACAGGAGGTTCCTTTTACTACCCACCGAAGCGCGTAGCGCAGTTGGTTGGGTTGTTTGGTTGCGGCACAGAGGTCCCGGGGTTGAATCCCGTTGGGGTTAGAAACAATACAATTTTTTGTTTTTTGTTTTTTGCCGCCGATCAAGGATTTATTAATCCTTGTAGCCTTTGTCCTACCATCGGAGCCGCGTGGTGCAGCGGCTAGAGCTTTCGGGTTGGAAGCGGAGGTCAGCAGATCGAATCCCGTCGGGGATTTCAAAAAAAAGGTTTTTTATTTAATTTTTTCATTATTTAGTTTTTAATTAAAGTTTTTAAAAATTATTTAATAATTTTCATTTATATATTTTTTATTATGTTTTTTTTAAATAAACTTTTATTTAAAAAAAAAGAATAATTTAAAATATATATATAGGAAATTGTTAAAATGTTTTTAAAAGGGCTTTATTAAAACAAATTTTGAAAATTTTTTTAAAAAATTAAAAGGGTGAAAAGTTTTTTTTTGGCATCATAATTGTAACCCAGTTCATGCGATGTAATTCTGGGTAGATGATTCGGTCATCTGGATGCTATAATGCATTGCTCTCTCTGTTGAGAAGAGAGACTTCTGATTCCTTTGACAGGAAAGTCCAGCAGAGTGGACTTCATACAGTGTTTTGTCAGTTAGAAAACCAAGTGATAGCACATCAGAGAAAACCAGATTTTGGATACGAGGCGGATTCTGAAGATAATATCTTCGGGCGAAGAGTAGTTGAATCCGAGACGGTTGAAACAGTACCTGAAGGACAATCAAGTGATAGTTATACTCCTGCAGTGCCTAAATTTGAAACGAGTGAGAGCTATACACCTCGCTCTCCTGATTCAGAACCAGAAGAAGCAGAAGCAGAAGCAGAGGAAAAAGAACCAATGGAGGTGAAACCTGCAATTGAAGAATGAGTTGTTCTCAAAAGGCATCTTGAGCCAACAGCAGCAACAAAAGAAGTCATTATAATCAGTGATGACGAAGCAGACAATTTCACCTTTCCAGTCTTGGGAAATCCTCAAGAAGAAGAACGCCAAATCAGTGAGCATTTTAAGAAAGCTAGATTTGATTTAAATCAATGATCTATTTTGTACTTCTTTGTACAACTTGTTTGAAGTTGAAATAAAGTTTGCTTTCTAAAATGGCTTCCAATACTAGTTTACCAATCCCTGAGTTCAATGGTGGTGATTACGAGTATTGGTCAATTAAAATGAAAACTCTATTGATTGGCAAAGGTCTTTGGGATGTGATTGAAGAGGGATATACTGAACCTTCTGCTGCTGAGTGGGCGATTTTGAGTGTTGTTGATAAAAGGGCTAAAAAGGAAGCTCAGAAGAATAATTCTTCTGCCCTTTATCACATTCAAGCCGCCCTTGATAGGAGTATTTTCCCTAGAATAGCTTCTTTTACAACAGTTGAATCTGCTTGGAATGCTTTAAAAGAAAGTTATAGGGGGAGTGACCAAGTCAAACAAGTTAAACTCCAAACCTTGAAAAGAGAGTTTGAAACTCTTAAAATGCAAGAGAATGAAAAGGTTGGTGATTACTGCGTGCGAGTGAAAGCCGTAGTAGATAAGATGGTCACTTTAGGAGACGATGTAAAGCCAGAAGTTATAGTGAAGAAAGTGTTGAGGACACTTCTTCCTAAGTGGAATTCAGTTGCAATAATTATAGAGGAATCTAAAGACCTAACTTCTCTATCTTTTGAAACCCTCATTGGCTCACTTCTCTCACATGAGGAGAGATTACATCCAACTCCTTCCACAAGTTATGGAGGAGATGATAAAGCCTTTGCTTCTCAAGAAGGCAGAGGTAGAGGTCATGGCAGAGGAAAGTATAGAGGAAGAGGCAAAAATAATCAGAGAGGTGGAACTCCTAATAGAGGAGGAAATCAGAACAGAGGAGGATTCTCAAACAATAGTGAACAACAATAGAATAGAGGAGGACAGCAAAATAGAGGGAAACAATCAGGTAGAGGTAAAGGAGGAGATAAGTCAAAACAATCTTGCTACAATTGTGGCAAACTTGGCCATTATGCTCATGATTGTTGGACAAAGACTTCACAAGGAGCTAGTAGCAACCAGAGCAGTCGGTTTGGAAACTTTGGAGAAGAGGAAGAGGCCACAAATCTCTTTCTCTCATATGGTCGAAGCGAGATCAGAACATGAATGATACATGGATCTTGGACACTGGGTGTTCAAACCATATGAGTGGCAAAGAAGAGCTCTTTGCTACTCTAAACTCCTCCTACAAATCCAAGCATCAAATTGGGAGATGATAAATCATTGGCAGTTGAAGGCATTGGAGCTATGGCAGTTCCAACTAAAGAAGGAGTCAAACAAGTAAGTGATATCTATTATACACCCCATCTCCAACATAATATTTTAAGTGTTGGTCAAATGTTAGAAAAGAACTACAAGTTGCTTTTTGATGAGGGTAAATGCACTATTTTTGATAAAAATAACAATAATAGAATCATTACTCAAGTGCCAATGACAAAGAATAGATTGTTTCCTTTAAAGTTTGGCCAGCCAGGGGGAGATAAGTTAGCAAGTGTTGCTATTTCCAATCCAAGTGTTCTATGGCACTTGAGATATGGCCATTTGAATTTTGCTAGTTTGAAAATGCTAACTTCCCAAGCCATGGTCACTTGACTTCCTAAAGTTTAGGATAGTAAAGAAGTCTGTGAAGGGTGTGCTCTTGGGAAGCATGCCAGATCAAAGTTTCCTCATGGACAAGCATGGCGGGCCAGCTATCCACTCCAGCTAGTGCATACCGACATCTGTGGTCCGATGTAGACACAGAGTCTAGGTAACAACTCTTACTTTCTACTCTTTATTGATGATTATACTAGAATGTCTTGGATATATTTTTTGAAACATAAGGATGAAGCATATGAATGCTTTATCGATTTCAAAACAAGAGTTGAAAGTGAGAGTAGATATTTTGTAAAATGTCTTCGATCAGATAGGGGAGGAGAATACTCCTCTAATGAGTTTGTGAATTTTTGTAAGCAACATGGCATTAAGAGGCAGTTCACTATTGCCTACACTCCACAGTAGAATGGTGTCGTAGAGAGGAAGAATCGCACCATTGTGGAGATGGCAAGGTCTATGCTTTAGACGAAGCATTTGACTAATTCATATTGGGTAGATGCAACAGGACCAACGTATATATCTTGAATAGAAGTCCTACTTCAAGTTTGGAAGGGCAGACACCTTACCAAGCTTGGTATGGTAAAAAGCCAAATGTTAAGCATTTCAGAGTGTTTGGCTCATTGGCCTATTCTCACATTCCTGATGAGCTTAGGAAGAAGCTCGATCCAAAGAGTCAGGCATGTATCTTTGTAGGATACTGTGAGAATACAAAAGCTTACAGACTCTATAATCCCTGGACTAGAAAGTTTGTGATTTCTAGGGATGTGATTTTTGATGAAGGGGGAGAATGGGGTAAGCCCCAAATATTCAGTGATGTTGAATCCATTGATGTAGTTTCTAAGCAAGTGCAACAACAGACACCACAGAAAGGAAAGTAGTCTCCTCTCGATTCAAGTTCATCTTCTGATTCCACTTCTTCACCAAGTCCTTCTCCATAGCGATCCGTAAGTTCCTCACCAATGGACATTGATTCTCCATCCAGAGGTAAGAGAACTCTACAGTATCATCCATCATATCAGATGTTGGATAAAATTTTTTCAAGAAGATACACTAGGAGTCAAGCTAGTGAAATGGATTCTGTTTTACACAGATTAGAAAG
The DNA here is from genome assembly GCA_028583015.1 of Wollemia nobilis. Classification (NCBI taxonomy): domain Eukaryota; kingdom Viridiplantae; phylum Streptophyta; class Pinopsida; order Araucariales; family Araucariaceae; genus Wollemia; species Wollemia nobilis. Next base: position 223,547 of record JAQPPZ010005330.1, read on the forward strand.
TATGCACTTGTATGGTGATGATGTCTCCCAGCAGGAACCTAGGGGAGATCAAGTTAACTATGCTTTGTTAACTAGTGCACAACTTGAACCTTCTAGTTATGAGAAGGCATGTACTCAAAAAATTTGGCAAGATGCCATGAAAGAGGAGATAACCTCTATAAAAAACAACGACACTTGGGAGTTGGTAAAGCTTCCTAAAGGCAAGAAATGTGTTGGATGTAAGTGGGTCTACAAGACCAAGTTTAATGCTAATGGTAGCATTGAAAGGCACAAGGCGAGACTAGTTGCAAAGGGATTCACTCAAAAATATGGAGTTGATTATGAAGAGACTTTTGCTCCTGTAGCCAGACAGGAGACTATTAGAACAGTTCTTGCCTTAGCTGCACATAAGGGATGGAAAGTCCAACACATGGATGTGAAAAGTGCATTTCTAAATGGTTACTTGACAGAAGAAGTGTATGTTGAGCAACCACAAGGATTTGAAGAGAAAGACAAGGAACATCTTGTTTACAAACTGAAGAAGGCACTTTATGGCCTCAAGGCACCACGAGCTTGGTACTCACACATTGATGGGTACTTCAAAGAATTTGGGTTCACCAAAAGTAGAAATGAACCCACCCTTTACTACCTACAACAAGGAAATGACATCCTCATAGTTTGCTTGTATGTGGATGATCTCATATTCATGGGTAGTAATGAAAAAATGAATATGGAGTTCAAACACTCCATGATGAAGCAATTTGAGATGAAGGATCTTGGCTTAATGCACTACTTCCTTGGAATGGAGGTTCATCATTCGGATACAGGGATCTTCATCTGTCAACATAAGTATGCTCGGGACATGCTTAAGAAGTTTGCTATGGAGCATTGCAAACCAGTTGCAACTCCGGTTGGACATGGGATCCAATTAAGCAAAGATGATGGAGCATCAAAAGTTGACGTGACCACTTTTAGAAGCATGGTTGGGAGTTTGATGTTTCTCGCCAACACCAGACCTGATATTCAGTATGTTGTTTCTCTTGTCTCTCGATTTATGTCTAACCCTTTTGAGTTGCATTTGCAAGCAGCTAAGAGAATTCTCAGATATGTAAAGGGTACATGGGATTTTGGAATCCATTACCATAAATGTAACACTATCAAGCTTGTAGGCTTCAGTGATAGTGATTGGGGTAACAACATTGATGACAGAAAATCAACCTCAGGGAACTATTTTAGTCTGGGTTCGGGACTAATAACTTGGAGTTCCAAGAAGCAGACAGTAGTAGCACTATCTTCAATAGAAGCTGAGTATATAGCGGTCACTCATGCTAGTACTCAAGCTCTATGGCTATGAAAGGTATTAGAAGAAATTGGAGAGCAGCAAAGTGGTCCAACAAGGATATTCTATGACAACATTAGTGCCATTCAGTTGGCATACAATCTTGTCCACCATAGTAGATCAAAGCATTTTGATATGAAGTACCATTTCATCAGAGATATGGTGGAAACTAAAACTGTTGAGCTTCACTATTGCCACACTTTGGAGAATGTTGCGGACATCTTCACCAAGGCGCTGGATAAAGCTCAATTTGTAAAGCTGAGAGACTTTCTCGTCAGTCCTCTCAACTTTAAGGGGGAGAATGTAGCAAGTGTGAACATCTCTTCTAAGTCCTAGTTAATTTAGTGGCTAGGCTAGGTTAGTTGTCGGCAAATTCTTTTATTGTCGGCAATATAGTTTAGTTGGATATCTCTTCTTCCCCTTATCCCTCCATTCTCTCCTATATTCCCTCTTCTACCTTATCACTCCACCTTCCTTCCCTCTTCTCCTCCAACCTCCCTTCTTTTTCTCTCCGCCAACTTCCTCCCTTCCCTCTTCATATAAATTAGTAATTCTATCCTATGTTATGTTAATGGTTGTATTGGCTCTACGTAGAAATTAATAAAGAACTATTAGTTTCAACTTATTCTATAGTCACCTGATCCGATTTTCAGATTTTGTGTTTCTTAAAATCTTTTGTTCACTAATATCCATTGCATTCTCTAAATTAAAGTTAAAGGGAGGAATTTTGGGTTCACTTCAATTTTATTTGGTAAAATAAATTCAATGAATACAATTGATCCTCTCACTCCTTACAACTACCATACATGGAAACCCAAAATATTAAATCTCATTTCTCAAAAAGGGCTCACACACCTATTAGAAGAAAAACAACCTGAGGAAAAATAATATGAAAAATTTATTCATAAAGGAAAGATGTATGAAACAATGGGTATTATAAGCTCTAATGTAAATGAAATCTTATGGTTTCACATTACAGATTGTAAAACTCCTAATGAAAGTTGAGAGAAACTAAATAACTTGTTTGGGAAAGTAGATCAAGTAAGATCAATGCAACTAGAAGCAGAATTAGCAAAATTATCTCCTGAAGACTTCAATATATTGTTGACTTTCTCACCAAATTCAAAGAAGTCCTCAATCAATACAAAGGTGATGGGAAGAATAAAACTGAAGAATAATTCATTTATCTAATTATTTATAAACTAAATGGTGTATTTCAAATATTTGCAACCACCTTTCTATCTACAAAAGATGCTCTTGGTGCAACTTTTAAAATGCCCTCCTTAGAAGAATTTTATGATAGACTAATTAGGGAAGACACAAAACTTGTAAAATATGATATCTCTTCCTCTTCCTTAAAATACTTAGTATCCTCCACCTCTACTAAATAAAAATTGAAAAAGAAATAAAGGAATCCCATAACTTGTACTCACTACAAAAAGAAAGGTCATTCTACAAACAAATGCTAGAAAATATTACAACAACTAGAGGCAGTTATGAAGGATCAAAATATAGACAATAAAAAGTAGATAGGAAAAGCCCTAAATGTTCAAGGGAAGACCACCAATACTTCATCTAATTACTGGATCCTATATTATACAACAACTCATCACATGACTGCTTCATATGAGTCATTCTCTTCTATCTCCTCAAGTTCAAAATGTATCATAGAATTTGGTGACTCTTCCTTTATCCCAATCAAAGGAAAGGGTGACATATCCATTGATGGTGGCTCTATCAATAATTTTCTCTATGTTCCAAACATTGAAAAAAATATCATCTTCATCTATCAGATTTGTACTTCTAGAAAGGGGAAAATTATTCTCTTCTCTCCAATAGGAGTTGAGATAAGAGACTTTCAAGACCCCCACTCTCTTATAGCCAAATGATATATTGATCACGACAGTCACTTATTTCACTTCAAAAGATTCAAAAATCCAGAAGGGGCCTTCTATTTTGTGGCTCATGGAGATCTTGAAAGTAAAATTTGGTATGAAATGTTTGGTCATCTTAGTTATAACTACCTAAAGGAATTGAACACCCATGAAATAGTAATAGGTTTACCTCAAGTCTCTTCCATTGATGGAGTATGTCCTGGATGTGCTCTTGGAATGAAATATCAAGATCCTTTCCACCCAAGTGGTTCTCTAAAAACCTCATCCCCTATAGAGTTAATCCATAGTGACTTGATGTTTTTCCTAGAGCCTTCTTTAAAAGGAGCAAAATATGCTCTAACCTTCATTGATGAATTTTCTAGAAGAACTTGGGCCTACTTCCTAACATATGAAAGTGATGTTCTATCCCACTTCAAAATCTTCAAAGCCTTAGTTGAAAATCAGGCCTCTTGCAACATCAAGCATATTTGCATAGATAATGGGGGGAATACTGCAGTAACGAGTTCTCAATATTTCTATCAAGTCATGGTATAATTCATCAGCATTCTGTCTCCCATAATCCACAACAAAATGTCATTACAAAGAGAAAAAACTGAACATTGAAGAAAATGGTAAACTGTATGCTTCATTCAAGAGAAATTCCAAATGTTTTTTGGGCAGAAGCTATTAATTGTGCAAACTATATTCAAAACCACACACCTCATAAAGCTCTTGACCATTTAACTCCTGAAGAACCATGGACTAGCTCAAAACCGGATCCCTCCTTCTTCAAGATTTTTGGGTGTACTTCTTGGGCGTACATCTCAAAGAAGAAAAGGAAGGCTCTAGATAAGAAAAGCAAAAATATCATCTTTGTTTTTGTGAGGAAATGAAAGCATATAGGCTCCTTTATCCCACAACCCATGAGGTCTTTTTTCATAGGAATGTCCAATTTAAGGAAACATTCCCTTAGAAATATCCTCAACCATCCTCTTCCTCTATTGAGCCTTCTCCTATAGTAGAACCTCAATATAATGAAGAACCAACTTTAGAGATTAATTTAGAGATTGATGATCAAGATGAGGAACCTATAACTCCAACTCAAAGTATTTCCACTCCTTCTACTCCTTCCACTATGCCAAAATGGGTTTGCACCATTGTTAAAGAAGCTACTCCTTACATCCAAAATATTCCATCATCCAGATTAACCAACTCCATAGGCACTGGTCTTGTATGTCATTCTATTTCCTCTAATCCTAAATCCTTCAAAGAATCAACTGGTATTAAATAATGGGATGATGCCATGAAAAATGAATTCTCTTCATTAATCAAAAATGAAACTTGGAATTTAGTTCCCCTACCTAAAGTAAGTAAATTAGTTTGTTGTAAATGTATTTATAGAATAAAATATGGGCCTAATGGAGAAATTGACAAACACAAAGCTCGCCTAGTAGCCAAAGGTTTCTCTCAAATTGAAGGAATTGATTATGCTAAAACCTTTGCACCAGTTGCCAAAATGGATTCTGTTAGACTGGTTCTTGCTCTAGCTACTTCCCAAAAGTGGCTTGTCTTTCAAATGGATGTAAAAAGTGCTTTCTTACATGGGGACTTAAAGGAAGATATATTCATAGAACAACCTGTTGTTTTCACTCAAGACTCCTCTCTTGTTTGTAGGTTAAAGAAGTCTCTCTATGGCCTCAAACAAGCTCCTAGAGCTTGGTATGAAAAAATGGAATCCTCCATCCTTTCCTCGGGTTTTTATCATTGTGAGTCTGATAACATAGTCTACATTTGGAGAGATGAAGGAAAACCCACCATACTTGTTCTATATGTTGATGATCCACTACTCACTGTTAGTGACTTCGCTCACATTCAGACTATAAAATACTTCCTCTCTAAAAAATTTGATATGGCTAATTTGGGTCTAGCTCATTACTTTCTAGGGATCCAAATAAATCAAACAGATGCAAGAATTTCATTTTGTCAACAAAAATACACTCTATATCTTCTTCAAAGGTTTAAAATGACAAATTGTAAACCTTCTCCTACACCTTTTCAGTCTAGAGTCAATCGAAGTACTTCCTGGACATCCCTTCTATGTGATGCAACTCTATACCATCAAATTGTAGGGATTCTATTATACCTTACTCATACTCATCCAGATATCTCATATACTATTGGCTTAATATCCAGATTCTCACATCAACCTCATTTCAGTCATTGACAAGTAGCAAAAATAATCCTTCACTACATGCAAGGAACTACTCACTTTGGGCTCTTATATGAGGGAAAATACATGGATATCATTGGCTACATGGATTCATATTGGGTAGGTTCAATAGAAGACAAATGTTCAACTTTTGGCTATGTCTTTTGTCTTGGTTCTTCACCAATTTCTTGGTTATGCAAAAAACAAGTAGTGGCCTTATCATCTATAGAGGTAGAATATAGGGTAGCAATTTTAGCAAGTCAGGAAGCTCTTTGGATTCATCATATTCTAAGAGAATTTGGTTTTTTTCATGACAAACCTATTACTCTTTGGTGTGACAATCAGAGCACAATTCATATTGTACGTAATCCAATTGAGCATCAGCGCACCAAGTACATTGATATACACATGCACTTCATTTTACAACATATTCAAAACAAGGACATATACTTGGACTATATTCCAATTGAAAATCAAGTTGTAGACATCTTCACCAAGTAATTTCCTTCTCCGCGTTACATACAGTTGCGAGAGAAACTTGGAGTATTACAGCTACATTGAAACAGAGGTCTTTCACCTCTCCTTTTATTATTGTATTCTTTAAAGGATGGTTTTTTCCCATGTGTTTTTTTTATCATCTCTCACTTACATATTATACATGAGTACCTCATCAGTCCATGTTGTCAATACTCATTTTTTTGTTATTAAGAACAATATTTGCCATCCTAAGACATGCCTCTTTATTTCATAGCAAATGGTTTTTCCAATGTGGTTTTTTCACCATATCTCAAATATATTGTAAATGAGTACCTCATAAGGCCATGTTGTCGGGACTCACATTTTTTTTGTATTAAGAGGACAATCTTCACAAATTGAAGACATACCTCTTCCTTTTTTCTTTTTTGATAGATGGTTTTTCCCATAGGATTTTTACCATATCTTCAAAAAAGAAACCATTGTACATGCGTACCTCATCAAGATCTGTTTTTAGGATTCATTTGCACAATACACCCCTAGTATCACTTAAGGGGGGTGTTAGAATAAGTAATTATTCTCTTAAGTTCTACTATGATAGAATTACTTGAGTTTCCACTCCTTCATTAGTCAAGTGAACTCTTAGTTATAGTCTACGTCATATTTTATGAGTTGTTGTAATCCAATGGCTCTCAATGATTAATTTTATTATTTATACAAAGTTGATCCATGGAATAATCAATCAGTTCTATTGTGTTTCTTCAAATCTTGTAATGCTTTGTAGTTCTACTCTTGGGAAATTCTAACAATAACCTTATTTTTTAATAATAAAAAAGACCAACAACTCTATTACGTTTTGCTTCTAAAAATTATCTATCTAGCTTGTATTTTTTCCATGTTGTTACAATAACTATTGAATTTGTTGTAGTATAAATTGCTACAGAATCCCTCCTTCCAAATATTTTTGAATAGATTCTTACATTCCTCACTACTTATTTTTATTTCTTGTATTAAAAAAAATGTAGGACCATGACAACCTATTAATTCCTAACTACTACTTTTAAGGGTCTCATTTATACCCCAATTATTTGAAGATATCATTCTCATCATCACTTTTTATTTGTTTTTGTAGACTTATTTCCATTTCTTGTTAACACCTCTAATATTTGATTTTGGTTTTCTAGATCAATATTCGTATAATTATTTTTCTCTTTATTCTTATTTTGATGGTCTTTCTCTGCTTTTTCCATTTTCATATTACACTTTTATCCTAATAAATCTCCTTAATTTTTCTACATTATTCATAAGGAGACTTTTCATCCCTAGGTTTACATAGTCATATAAAATCTAAACTATAAGGAATAATCCTACAAACACTTTCTTCTTTATGTTTTCCTAGAAACCATAAAGTGCAAGGACCATTGTCCATAGTAATTACTTTCTTATATTACCTTCAAATCCCATATTGATATCCTCCACACTCCTTTCTACATTATGGTACTCTTGAAACCCTAAGATGCAAGGGATAAAATATACGCTACTTTCACTTTTATTACAAGGAAAGGATTATTTAATTACTTAATGAAAATGAAGATGATTTACTTCTATTAAACTTGATATCTTCTACCTTCTATGTTTTGAAATTTGACTTTGCATATTTCTTTATAACTTTAATTTATTTTTAATTTAAACTTTCACATTGTAATTCTTCATCCCTTGTATCATTCCTTGTGTGTTGTAATAGTTCATATAAGTGGATAATGATGGTCTTCCCCATTTGAAGATGTAAATATGTAAATGGGACTTATTTGCAACTTTTTTGGAGTGTAAATATTTGGTTTAATGTATCATCTACTATAGTATCTCGATTCATCTTGAATTTTATCTCATGTTTAGAGTATTTTATATCGATATTCATTATTTTCACTTTGTAATTTCTTTCCATCTATCCAAACTAATAAAATTTGTGGCATCAAAATATAATATTTTTCATAGTATGATTGGTTATCCTATTCTCTTGATTTATTTTTGATCTTAATGGATTATATTAAAGGTTTTTAAATAGTTATGGCAATACATGTTTGGTATACATAACCTATTTTACTTTATTTTTGGTTCTTTTTCGATAAAATCATCTAGTTTATTACCAGTATTCTTTGAAACATCCTTATTTCTAGGGTGATATGGAAGTCCAAAAATACTAATCCATAATGGAACCCTTTTAATAAATTATGTATTCAAAAAATATTTACTCCATGGCCCTAAATATAGGGTATATCTTCCTCTCAACCATGGACTACCATCATTATTTTAACCCACTTTTTATTTAGTGAAAATTATGAGAAAAAGTTATTTTGTTAGAAAAATAATGTAATTATTTAAATTCAATGGCAATCCTTACTTCAACTTGATCCAATTTTGAATATTCAAAAAACTTGACAAATATTTGAGTAACTTACATATTAATTTTCTATTTTTAAGAACCATTTTGTCTTCCTTGATCACATCCTTGATAATTACTTCTTAATATTATTAATATTATTGGTACCTTAATTGAGTTGAACAATATCAAACCAATGAGAGTTTATTATGTAGTCAATCTATTTAGATTCTACATATGGTATCAGAGCTTTGTGAAAGTTTATTAGAGTTAGTCTGTTAGTTGAGTTTTTTTAGAGTTGTAGCTTCAAAATATTTGGTTGTTCCAAAACTTGGTTGTGAATTTGTAGATATTTATTAAGTCTTTGCAAAAGGATTATTTGTTGTTCTTTATATGTTGGCCACCATGTATGCAGATCTGGAAGTGCCAAAATTTGATGGTGAAGATTATGAATTCTGGGAAATCAAAATGAAGACATTTTTGATTGCCAAAGGACTCTGGGACATAATTGTTGATGGGTATTCAAAACCTGAATATTGGAGTAAGATGCAAGAAGAAGAGAGAAGATTGTGTTAGAATTTTCCAACAGTAGAACTGCACAACATTACAATATTTGAAGAAATAAAATAGAACTGATTGTTAATTCCATGGATCAATTTTGTATAAATAACAAAGTTGATCATTGAGAGTCGTTGGATTACAAAAACTCATAAAATCTGATGTAGACTATAACTGAGAGTTCACCTGACTCATGAAGGAGTAGAAACTCAAGTAACTCTATCCTAGTATAACTGAAGAGATTAATTATTTATTCTAACACCCCCCTTAAGTGATACTAGGGGTGTATTGTGTAGGTGAGCCCCGATAATAGAACCTGTTGAGGTAATCATGTATAATATTTCATTTTCTGAAGAGATGGTAAAAACCCCATGGAAAAACCATCTATCAAAAAAGAAAAATGGAAAAAGCATGTCTTTGATTTGCGAAGATTGTTCTCTTAATACAAAAAAAGGACGAGTCCTAGCAACATGGCCTGATTAGGTACTCATTTATAATATATATGAGATATGGTTAAAAACCCACATGGGAAAAACCATCTATATGAAATAAAGAGGTATGTATAAATTTTGCAAATATTATCCTCTTAATACAAAAAAAGGATGAGTCCCAGCAAAATGGCCTGATTAGGTACTCATTTACAATATATATGAGAGATGGTGAAAAAAACCCACATGGGAAAAACCATCTGTATGAAATAAAGAGGCATGTATTCGGATGGTGAATATTGTTCTTAATAACAAATAATATGTTAGGGAGAGATGATAAAAAAAACCACATGGGAAAAACCATCCTCCAAATAATACAAATATAAATTTATTTCAATGTAGTTGTAATACTCCAAGTTTCACTCGCAACTGTATGTAACGCGGAGAAGGAAATGACTTGGTAAAGATTTCTACAACTTGATATTAAATTGGAATATAGTCCAAGTAAATGTACCCATTCAAAATATGTTGTCGAATTACGTGCAATATGAATTGTGCTTTAATTGTCAGATTACGTGCAATATGAATTGTGCTATGATTGTCACACCAAAGAATAATAGGTTTGTCATTGGAAAACCTAAATTATTTTAGAATATGATGAAGCCAAAGAGCTTCCTGACTTGCTAAAATTGATGCCTTGTATTTTGCCTCTGTAGATGATAAGGCCACTACTTGTTATTTTTTGCATAACCAAGCAATTGGCAAAGAACCAAGACAAAAGACATAGCCAAAAGTTGAACATCTATCTTCTACTGAACCTACCCAATCTGAATCCATGTAGCCAATGATATCCATGGATTTTCCCTCATATAAGATCCCAAAGTGAGTAGTTCCTTGCAAGTAGTAGAGTATCCTTTTTTATGCTTGTCAATGACTGAAATGAGGTTGATGTGAGAATATAGATATTAAGCCAACATCATATGAGATATCTAGACAAGTAAGAGTAAGGTATAATAGACTCCCTACAAGCTAATAGTATAGAGTTGCATCACAAAGAGGGGATGTGCAGGAAGTACTTAGATTGACTCCATATTGAAAAGGTGTAGGAGAAGATTTGCAATCTATCATTTTAAACCTTTGAAGAATATCTAGAGTGTATTTTTGTTGACACAATGAAATTCCTGCATCTGTTTGATTTATTTGGATCCCAAGGAAGTAATGAGCTAGACCCAGATTAGACATATCAAAATTTTTAGAGAGGGAGTCTTTTATAGTCTGAATGTGAGTGAAGTCACTACTAGTGAATAGTAGATCATCAACATATAGAACAAGTATGGTGATTTTTCCCTCATCTCTCCAAATGTAGACTGTGTTATTAGAATCACAATGCAAAAAACTTGAGGAAAGAAGGAAGGAGTCCATTTTTTCATACCAAGCTCTAGGAGCTTGTTTGAGGTCATAGAGAGACTTATTTAGCCTAAAAACAAGAGAGGAGTCTTGAGTGAAACTAGCAGGTTGTTCCATGAATATATCTTCCCTTAAGTCCCCATGTAAGAAAGCATTATTTACATCCATTTGAAATACAGGCCACTTTTGGGAAGCAACTAGAGCAAGAACCAGTCTAACAAAATCCATTTTGGCAACTGGTGCAAATGTTTTAGCATAATCAATTCCTTCAATTTGAGAGAAACCTTTGGATACTAGGTGAGCCTTGTGTTTGTCAATTTCTCCATTAGGCCCATATTTTGTTTTGTAAATCCATTTACAATGAACTAATTTCCTTCCTTTAGGTAGGGGAACTAAATCCCAAGTTTTGTTTTTGATTAAGGAAGAGAATTTATTTTCCATGGCATCATCCCATTCTTTAATACCAGTTGCTTCTTTGAAATATTGAGGATAAGAGGAAATAGACTAAAAAACAAGACCAGTGCCTATGGAGTTGGTTAATCTGGATGATGAAAGATTTTGGATGTAAGGAGTAGTTTCTTTAACAATGGTGCAAGCCCATTTTGGCATAGTGGAAGGAGTAGAAGGAGTGGAAAAACTTTGAGTTGGAGTTATAGGTTCCTAATCTTGATCATCAATCTCTAAATTAGTCTCTAAAGTTGGTTCTTCATTATATTGAGGTTCTACTATAGGAGAAGGCTCAATAGAGAAAGAGGATGGTTGGGGATATTTTTGAGGGAATGTTTCATCAAATTGGACATTTCTATGAAAAATAACTCATGATTTGTAGGATCAAGGAGCCTGTATGCTTTCATTTCCTCACAATAACCAACAAATATGAGCTTTTTGCTTTTCTTATCTAGAGCCTTCCTTTTCTTCTTTGGGATGTGTGCCCAAGTTGTACACCCAAAAATATTGAAGAAGGAGACATCTGGTTTTGATCCAATCCATGCTTCTTCAGGTGTTAAATGGTCAAGATATTTATGAGGTGTGTGGTTTTGAATATAGTTTACATAGTTAATAGCTTCTGCCCAAAAAACTTTTGAAAGATCTTTTGAATGGAGCATACAGTTTGCCATTTCCTTAAATGTTTCATTTTTCCTCTTTATAATGCCATTTTTCTATGGATTATGGGAGACACAATGTTGATTAATGATGCCATGACTTGATAGAAATATTGAGAACTCATTACTGCAGTATTCCCCCCATTATCTGTGCAAATTTTCTTGATGTTGCAAGAGGCCTGATTTTCAACTAAGGCTTTGAAGATTTTGAAGTGGGATAGAATATCACTTTTATATTTTAGTAAGTAGACCCAAGTTCTTTTGGAAAATTCATCAATGAAGGTTAGAACATATTTTGCTCCTTTGAAAGAAGTCTCTGGAAAAAACATCAAGTCACTATGGATTAACTTTAGAGGGGATGAGGTTTTTAGAGAACCACTTGGGTGGAATGGATCTTGATGTTGCTTTCCAAGAGCACATCCCAGACATAATCTATAAATAGAAGATACTTGAGGTAAACCTATTACCATTTCATGGGTGTTCAATTCCTTTAGGTAGTTAGAACTGAGATGACCAATCCTTTCATACCAAATTTTGCTTTCAAGATCTCCATGAGCCACAAAATAGGAGGTCCCTTCTATATTTTTGAATCCTTTGAAGTGAAATAGGTGAGTTTTGTGATCAATATCTCCTTTGGCTATAAGAGAGTGGGGGTCTTGAAAGTCTCTTATCTCAACTCTTGTTGGAGAGAAGAGAACAATTTTCCCCTTTCCATAAGTACAAATCTGATAGACGAAGAGGAGATTTATTGCAATGTTTGGAACATAGAGAATATTATTGATAGAGCCACCATCAATGGATATGTCACCCTTTCCTTTGACTGGGATAAAGGAAGAGTCACCAACTTCTATGCTACATGTTGAACTTGAGGAGATAGAAGAGAATGACTCATCTGAAGAAGTCATGTGATGAGTTGCTCCAGAATATAGTACCCAATAATTAGAAGAAGTATTGGTGGTCTTACCTTGAACATTTAGGGCTTTTCCTATCTGATTTTTATTTTCTATATTTTGATCCTTCATAGCTGCCTCTAGTTGTAATTTTTTCTAGCATTTGTTTGCAGAATGACCATTCTTTTTACAGTGAGTACACGTTAAGGGACTTCTTTCTTTCTTTTTGAATTTTTCTTTAGTGTAGGTGTATTCTACTAAGGGTTTATAGGAAGAGGAAGAGATCTCATACTTTGCAAGTTTTGTTTCTTCTCTAGTTAGTCTCTCACAAAATTCTTCTAAGGAGGGCATTTTAAAACTTGCACTAAGAGCATATTTTGTAGATAGAAAGGTGGTTGCGAATATTTGAAATACACCATTTAATTTTGAAAGAATTAGATAAATGCATTCTTCATATTTTTTATCCTTACCACTGCCTTTAAATTGAGTAAGGACATATTTAAATTTGGTGAGAAAGTCAATAATATTGCTAAAGTCTTTAGGAGATAATGTTGTTAATTCTGCCTCTAGCTGCATTGACCTCATTTGATCTACTTTTCCAAATAAGTTCTTTAGTTTCTCCTAACTTTCATAAGGACTTTTACAATCTGTAATGTGAAACCATAAGCTTTCATTTACATTAGTGCTAATGATACCCATTGTTTCATACAACTTCCATTTATGAACAAATTTTTCATATTCTTTTTCAAATTCAGGTTGCTCCTCTTCTAGTAGGTATGTGAGCCCTTTTTGAGAAATGAGATTTAATATTTTAGGTTTCCATGTATGATAGTTATGAGGGGTGAGTGGATCAATTGTATTCATTTTGCCAAAGAAAATTGAAGAGAACCAGAAATTCCCCCCTTTAACTTGAATTTTATAATTTCAAATAATGTAATGGATCAAAAAACCTTTGAGAAAAATTAAGCTCCTCAAAATACCCACCCTAACTTGAGGGAAACTATAAGTAAATGAGGAGGTTTGATTAATTTATAAGGTCAATGAAATATGTTTTATGCCAGGTCTAATATATCTTTTTCTCAATTAATCGTCCTTATGTGATGGAAACTATAAGTAATGATTAGAATTGATATTTGGAATATAGGCTTTTTAAAGAATAATCAGCCAAACCTCTATATTGGAAATCTGAAGAACCCACCCTTACTTGAGGGAAACTATAAGTTATTAGATTCCAATACTTGGTATATAGGTGATTAAATTTAATGTATTTGTTTTAATTTATGAAAGGAACATCAAATTTAAATAAATTATATAAAATTCTAGTGAAGAGTAAGATTGTAACTTAATTTTTCCTTACTTTTAAGAATAAAATTTATTATATAAAGTACCTTTTTTTTTTATTAAGAAAGAATTGTGAATATTTATTTCCTCCTTAAAAAAAAGGAACTCTATATTATAAAAGAATTTTTGAAAGAAAAGGAAATAACAACTTTATATATAATGTACTCTTCTACAATTATTGAATTAAAATTACAATTTTTCAAGAAAGAATATATGTTAGTGAATAAAAGAACTTCCTTTCTATGAATAAATATATCTATATAATGAAAGAACGTTGAAATAAAGGAGATAATAAAGAAATTAAAGGAAATGAGGCAAAAATAAAGGACACAAAAACACCCCCCCTTAAAGCTAATGATAGGTGCAAAAAGTAGCACCTATGAAACCCCCTCCCCCCCAAAAAAAAATACCTATGAAACCCCCCCCCCCCCCAAAATTTTATTATGAGATTACAATTTATTACTTGTCTTTGGCCACTTGTAGGCTTTTAAGAAAGGATATATTAGAATATTTACAATTTGAGAAGAGCTAGCAGATATAAATTATAATTTATCTAAATAAAATTAAATTTTAAATATTGTTGAGCTCTATTATATGAGACGTCAGGAGACAAAATCAGCAAGGCTTCCATGACGAATAGGAGATGCCAGTTTGCAGCATTGAAAGAGCTGGGAAAACGTCAAAAAGCTTCGATTCACTCTCTACTGTGCTGAGAAAGCGTCGAAAAGCTACGATTCGTTGAAGGGATCCCTCGTAGGATGCTGGAATGAGCTTCGAAGAACGTGAAGGATATGGTGGCTATGTATCACTGCATATATGTAAGATAAAAGGGAGCCAACATTTAAATATTATATATAAAAAATATATACCTCTAACTGCTTGTCGAAGAAAAGTTTCCCGAGGAAGGCGTTGTCCCGGAAGATAGTTGGTGGCACCACACATAGTGTGGGAAGGATGTCTCATAGATTTTTGCCACACGAAGAGAGGCCTCCAAGATAAACTAAAGAATGCCAAATAGTCGAACACAGATATATTTTTGGAATACATCAAAGAGGGTAACCAAGGTCTCATAGACATCTCCTCAAATTATGAAATCGTAAGATGAAATGCACAAAATCATCAAAGTCTATTTCTAATATGAAAAAATAGCTTTCAAACCAAAGACAATATTATTTCAGCTATCAGAAGATGAATATATAAATGGGAACAAAGTTCTTCCGGGAGCATCGAAGGATGAAATAAAAGGAAGAAGCTTCAGTTAAATTTGGGATATCATAAGATATTTAAACATTAGGGAAAAGAGCCATTTTAGAAGACATAGTCCCAACTGTATGCCAATAAAACATTGGCAAAAAGCCACACGTTGAGAGAGAAAAAAATGGACTTTGGTCCTTTTAATAGACCAAATGTCCATTGTTGTATATGATGGCAGAAGCAGAGATTTCTCTAGTTTAAGATCTCAAAACATACCCTTTTTAAAGAAATTTTGATTTCCCCCCAAAAAAATATGCCTATTATTACTTCTCCACTTAGGACGATACGCAAAGCTGTGATAGCTACGTTCGTTTATAAACGATTACACAGTGATGGCTATTGAGCCAAATCTAGTTGCGTTTGTCAAGTTTGAGAGAGAATATCAAAAGGCATACGAGGGGATAAAAAAAATTCAAAAAAATATATTTTGCAAAGGAGCAGCAATATATATTTTTGAAAAAAATTGCGAGGAGAATATTTGCATAATATGGTAAGAAAACTAGTTAAACTATTTAGATATTACCATAAAAAATTTCTCAATAAAATTGCAGATTTAAAATAAGCAATCTACAAAATCTATAAAAGACCTCTTTTATTTAAAAAAAAACAAAAGATAAGAGATTAAGAACCAATTCATGAAAACTGCCTTCAAGAGAGAATGCCTAGAAGAATCTATCCTGCTCTAGTACCATGTTAGAATTTCCCAAGAGTAGAAATGTACAACATTACAAGATTTGAAGAAACAAAATAGAACTGATTGATTATTCCATGGATCAACTTTGTATAAATAACAAAGTTGATCATTGAGAGCCGTTGGATTACAAAAACTCATCAAATATTATGTAGACTATAACTGAGAGTTCACCTGACTCATGAAGGAGTGGAAACTCAAGTCAATATATCCTAGTAGAACTTAAGAGAATAATTACTTATTCTAACAGATTGAAGAAGGAGCAGCAACATCAAAATTGTATGGCTCTCTTTGATCTCAGAAAAGGTATAATGCCTACATTTTTTTCTCTTATTTCTTATTGTATAAAAGCTACAAAAGCATGGGAGATATTACAAAATGTTTATGGGTGTAATAAAAATTATTATGAGCTTGTGTGTGACAATTTTGAATATTGTATGAGCAAGGGGGAGTCTTGCATTTTTGAAGAATCTTGTTCTTATGAAGAACTTTGTGAATATTTTGAAGAGCCTTGTGAGTTTTCTATTTCTAAAAACATTTTTTGTGAGGAAGAAATGTATAATGATGATGATGAAATTTTTCTTGTAGAGGAATATGTAGTAGAGAGTGTGAATGCTAATGAATTTCTCTCTACTATAAATAAAAAATAAATTGTGGGTGTGCAATGTTTAGAAAGCAAACTCATAAATTCAGATTTTATGGATGAAGCATGTCTCATGGAGGAGGTATATGTTTAGCATTTTGAAGAGGAGATACAATCTCAAACTTTTATTGAAGAGTGTATTGAAGAGGTAATGATTTTTTGTTTGTTGTTTTTATTATTAATGAGTTGATGGGTAGATATTTTATGAGCATTTAAAAGGCTATTGTTATGTGTGAGAAGAATGGAAAATGTATTACAGAGGCATTATTGGGAATTTGTGCATCATTGGGAGTTTTCTCTTGTGAGCAATTATTGAAAGGTCTTCTTATGGAGAAAACAATGTTGGGCCACTTGGGTCACTTATTTCACTTATTTGATTTTTGTGATGTGTTCAAAATTCCTTGGAAGGAGGAATGTACAACAATAGTGAAGAGTGATGATTTGTGTGAGGAGGTTTATTCACTAGTTGCATATGTGGTTAGTCATTTTATGGCTATGTTTGTTTTGATATTTTGTGTGGATATTTGTGAAAGAGTTGTGTGGTATAATCATCTATCATAGCTGGTTCATTTTATAAAATACTCATATGGAGTATTGCACAGTCATGGAAATGTGAATGTAGAATGGTTATTGAAAACCATTGTTGTAAACACTCACAGGAGTGTGTTGTTGATAGATGAGTTTTTTTATGAAGGGGAGTTGTTCATAAAAATGCACTCAGTTATTTGGTGAAGAAAGAAATATATATGGAGGATAGCCTGCTGAAATATGAAGAGAAGGAGTGCCCAAAACAAATTTTTAATTTTTTGTTTTTTGTTACAAAATTGGAGGAAATGAAAGAAGGATAAATCAATTAGTTTCTTCTAATTTGTGATTCTTCTGAACTCCTGGAATCAGTTACTTTAGCATCAAGGGTTAGAATGTTAGAAATTGGACTTCACCAAAGTTGCAAATTCGTCATCAAAACCAAGTTCTATTATTAGTGTCCATGTCGGATTCACTACCAAACACTGGTGTCCATGTCAGATTCCATGTGATTGTCTTAAGATCACGAGATTCAGTTTGACTTCTACTAGAACAAGTTTACTTTTGGATCGTGGGTGACTATCCTTTATTTGGAAAATTTTTGTTTCCAGTTTGTTGTTTTTTGGCATTTTTTGTGAGTCTGGTTTGAGTTTGTTCAAGTTGTTTGAGTTCGTGGCTATTAGGCTTATCATGGGAATATTGTTTTGTTTACTGCTATGTTGTATTGTAGTGAACTTAGAGATCTATATAATGGATTTTTCAATGTATTGTATGGAGAACAATGAAGTAGAGATATTTCTCATAGCTGAGAACTCTATGTTGTAGTGTGAGATCTCTATTAGAGCCATAGTTATAAATAGGTGTGCATAGGAGTATTGGAGAGTATTGTATTCTATTAGAATACATACATGTTGTAAGTTGTGTTGTTTGATTCATATCAATAGAATAATGTGTGTGATTATTTCTCCAATTTATTTTATTGGTTCATGTTAGTGTTTGGTTAAATCCAAACTTATTCCTGGGTGTATCATTATTCAACTATTGAAAGTGTTGATTTGTTTATTGAGAGAGTATTTTAATCTTACCAATATTATTGTTACAATGTTTATGTCTAAACTAATTTATGTTAGGCATATCAAAGTTTAAGTAAATCTATCTAGATTCTACATATGGTTAGATTCCTCAATATTTTACTAATACCTTGAGCAACCTTGCGAGATTTTGGAGTCATTATCCCACATGTATCCCATAATAGCCCTCATGATGGTATATAAAGCACAACACCCACATAGATTTTTGCAAATCAGGATGCAGACTTTTGGGTGAATTGCCCTAGTGGAAGCAAGCCAACCTTGAAACAACCCCTCAAACGAGCGAATCATGACCAAGAAATATGCTCCATCCTCTCCTGTGGGAGCATCGCTCGATGGTGGTGAGTGTTGAATTTTCTCCATGTATGGTTTATGTTGGTTGATTTTCCTTGTGGACCTCATGTTAGCTCTAGGATCCATTCTCCACTCCTCTCATACTACTTGGTCCCATGATTTCTCAAATAAAAAAATACTAATGCCACTTGATAGTATTACTAGAATTTTTATAATATTAAAAATGTATTATTATTATCAAATGGCATGATTTCAACTAGTTAAATTCCTAGATTTTTGAGGAGTCCTAGGTTCAAATCTTGCCAAGTGATGTATGCATAATTGACACCTCTCATCAGTATTTATCTGGTGCTAGGTTTTGCAGAATCCCTTATTTCAGATTTCCCCCAAGATCTATTTAGCTGATGGATGGATGATGATCAATACGGTGCAGTGTTAGCCATTGTATCTTCAGAGGAATTTGTTTGGTTGGGTTGTAGTTGATGGGTTCTCTTAGTTGTGGAAGCTTTATTCTTCTACATGTTTGTGGGGATAGAACCTACAGGAGTTAGGTTTTCCTTTTTTTGGGTTGCCTATGGGGTTTAATCCCATAGGATTCAAGGTTTAGGGTCCTTTTCAAAACCCTGCTCATTGACCTTCGGGGTTGGTTTTTTTCAAAGGAGGTTCTTAATTTGGATGTGCTGGTGTGTGTGATTGTTAAATTTGTTATTTGGGTGGATGATTTTTTCTTGTGTGAGCTGTTGTGTGTAGTATCTATTTTTATAGGTGTCTCAAGGGATCTCAATTTGTTAGGATTGATTGGATGGTTTCCGTTGTAGGGGTTCTAATTTCTAGGTTGAGAAGGGTTTTTTTTCTATTTAAATCTTAGATGCTCTTCCTATGGTTTGTGTATCCTTTGTTGTAGTGGTTTCATTGCACGATACTGATTTTCATTGGTTTTTGGCACTCGCCTATTTAGGTGGTCGTTGTGCTTCCTGGTGTGGCAAATTTTTTCTTTGCTTCTAGTTTTTCAGGCTCATGTCCAGTTGGCATGGTTTCACATTTTTTTTGGTTTCTTTCTAGCTCTGATCTATTATTGGCATTCACTATCGATTGGGAGTGCAGGTTCTTCAATCAGGTGGTTGGTTTGCTCATGCAAAAGTTGGTGTACGATCCTCTTTGGGTTGTAGTGTTCGCTCATTCCTTGTGGCTATTTTCTTGTGGATTTGAAGTTTGGATTTTCCTCCTCAGTGATGTAGGGGCCTAGTTCCCTTTTTTTGGCCTCTATTTTTGTTGGCTAGTTTTTCATTTTTTGGTGTTGATTTCAAATTGGTTTTGGGCGGTTTCTTGGATTCCATATGTGGTTTATTCTACAAAAGGCCTTTATTTTTTTCTTTGATAGTTCAAAGTTAGGTTACGGTGCTTCATTATCTTAATGATGGTCTGTTGTCCTAGTTGTTTTATTTGCTCGTTTTAAATTTAAACTTGCAGTTGGACACTAAGCGAGATGTCTTCCTCCAATATCTCTCTTGTGTGTGTTGTATTTTCAAATTTATGAGGTTTGGAGAATGTTTTAATGTGGGTACCTAGTGCCTTTTTCCCATGTGGGTTCTTATGGTTGCCTTTCTGAACCCATTGTGTGGTTTGGGTGTTGATGTGGCCCTTGTTTGGGTTTGTTTTTTATTGGTATGCCTTCATTTGTTGGTAGAGATTGTGTTCTTTGGTGGGATTCCTCGTGAAACCATTGTAAAAGGTTATGGGGCGCCTTTCAAAACCCTCTTTTTTGTTAATAGTATCAAAAAATAATAATGATACGATTTAATAATAATGATGACACTATTTTTGTCTGAATATGTACAAACAATATTTTACCAAGGAAAAATAGAATCTAATCGTAATAACCTTAAAATATTATATTTATATAAAAATCTAACTCATCTTGGTGTTTATAAAAATAACATTTTAAAAATAATTATTTTAATACTAGTTTTTTATTAAAATTATTTTTTTATTGAATATATAAAGTTTGTTAGCTTTTGATGTAGCAAGCACTAGGAGATATAAATCTCAAGATGCTGAATAATATAAAAGAAAATAAATTTGCTAGATGACTGAAATATGCAATAAATAGAAATGATATAAAGGATGACAATGTAGCTATGAAGGAAATGAACACTCCAATATAAAGCTACTGATATGTTAGAATAAGAGAATATTCTCTTAAGTTTCACTAGGATAGACACTTGAGTTTCCACTCCTCCATGTGTCAGGATAACTCTTAGTGGTTTCTTCATCATGTATGATGAGTTGTTGTAATACAACGACTCTCAATGATCAACTCTGCTATTTATACAAATTGTTTCTCCTTGGAATAAATGAATTAGTTCTACTCTTTTCTTCATATCTTGTAATGATTTACATATCTATTATGAAATTCTAACATGGTACCCAAGCAGGATAGAATTTTCTAGCATTCTCTCTTGAAGGTTCTAGGATCTGGTTCATTTACTTTGGATAATTTTTTGGCTATATTCTTGAAATTATTTCAGTAGTCATTTCTCTTTTATCTATTTTTTTTTTCAGAAAAATATTTATTGTTGAATATATTTTATGCAATTTTTTAATATATTTATTCTAATTCATCTTTGAGGGATTTCAAAATATTAAAATATCATCCTTTGCTTAAAAACATGTTTACCTTATTTTATTGGCTATTTTAGCCCATTTTAAAAGGAGGGTTCTTATTATTTTATTTTTCTCCCTCTCTTGGAATTATTCTTTCAACACCTTTTTTTTTAAATATTGGAAATTATTTTACTTATCATAAAAGTAATAGTTATTTTATTATGTAGAAGTTCCTTTTAAAATATTTGGGTTGCATAATAAGAAACACATGTTTCATCTTAAAACATGGTGTCTTTTCTCTATTATCGTGGGGGATTTCGATCTTTGGATATTTGGGTAATCCTTGCTTGGCACTCGTGGCTTAATTTCGTGGATCGTTTTATTCTTGTTAGCTCTCCCAGCACTTGCATTTTGTAGAGATCCTCTCTCTAGCTGTCCCTCGATGCTCAACACTTCTAGCGCCCATGACAGCTTGGACGATTTCTTCTACCTGGCACGTTGGCACTCGGACGATTCTAATCGAATCCCCAAGTATTGATTTCTCTTCTCCGATTCTCTTTCAACCCTGTGCTTACTAACAACTTTTCCTGTTTCTTTTTTCAAAGCAAAATCAGCCTTTCAAGTTCGCTTATTTTACAACTGGAACTATTATAGATTTTGTTTTAAATATATAACAAGTTTTTTGTAGAATTGCCTTTCTCATAATGTGGTATTGCAGGAATGCTCTCTGGTTATTTTTTTATAAAGTAGTCTTGCAAGAGCGTTCTTTGGTTATTTACCGTGGTCTTGTATGGGTGTTCACTATTTTTTTCTCATAACGTGGTATTGCAGGATACAATTTTGCAAATCTCTGGTTATTTTTCCTAACGTGGTCTTGCAAAAGCATTCTCTGGTTATTTAACATGGTCTTGTAGGAGCGTTCACTATTTTTTTCTCATAACATGGTATTGCAGGAGCGTTCACTAGTTTTTTCTTCATAACATGGTCTTGCAGGAGCGTTCACTTATTTTTACATAACGTGGTCTTGCAAAATCGTCCCTTCATTTTATGTATTTGTAGGATAAAAAAAAACAAAAAACTCAAGTTCACCTTCGCTCAGTGCCTACATTTCATCTGCCCTCAAGGGTTTCTTCTCGGCACAAAGGGTCTTTGCACCTCCATATGAACGTCGAAGCTTCTCTCCTTTCGGTTGCAGATAGTTTAGTTCTCGGAACCTCCATTTCACATTCGATGGCTTCTCTCCTTTCGGTCATTGAAAGGCGTTGCCCCTTCTTCCATTTCAAAATTATATATTTTTTGCAAGCCTTCGAAAGGAACATCTATGTAGTTTTTTGAAATTCATTCTCTTCTCTCGTGGCTTGTGTATAATTTCTTTATTTTCCCTATTTTTATTAGGTTATTTTGCTTTCCTTCATTTCAAAGGACATCATTTGTCTCTGAGCCTTTCATGAGATAAAATTGTAACC
The DNA here is from genome assembly GCA_028583015.1 of Wollemia nobilis. Lineage (NCBI taxonomy): Eukaryota > Viridiplantae > Streptophyta > Pinopsida > Araucariales > Araucariaceae > Wollemia > Wollemia nobilis. The sequence goes on from JAQPPZ010005330.1 coordinate 246,097, forward strand.
TTTTTCTAATAAAGGATTTTTTTTTTGGGGGGGTAAGTGCATAATTTTTCACTCTACTGGTTCATCACTTTAAAGGGGGGTGTGCTATCTTTTTTCAATATTATTCTATGATTTTACTTTATTTCAAGTAATTATAAGGTCAAAAACTTTATATTTCATAGTGAAGATCACAAAATTTCATTTGCTTTATTTAAGGGGGGGCCTATATTTAAAAGTTACTATCCTTTTTTGTCTATCTTAATCAATGCTTAAAGTTATTTTATTTAAATATACTTTAATATTTCTTAGAGAAGATATTCAAAAATTTATATTAATCTCATTTTTTGTAAGGCCCATCTTTAAAAAGAAAAAATAGCACCACACACACACACACACACACATATATATATATATATATATAAATATATATATATATAGTCTATCTTCATCTTTGCTTTTTATAAACCTTTGTTATTTTTAAAGAAAGAGCATTTCATTAAATATTTTTTTAGAAGAAGTATATTTTAAATTTAAACCTTTTAAATAAAAAATTTTGATAGTTAAATTTGGTTTACAAGTTTAAAAACAATCTATTTTTTTCTCAAAATATCTGTTGCCTACGTTCCATGTATCATTACCCTTAAAAACTTATAGTTTCTCTCACGTAAGTGTGAGTTTTTGAGCCACTTGGTATAATGGTCTGGCATATATTTTTCATCATTCACTTCTTTGGATATCTCTCTAACTTATAGTTTCCATTTCATAAGGGCAAGTATTGAGATACACCAATTAAATAGATTGATTCCCTACATTCAAGACAAAACCCTTCCAATTCTTCTCTCTACTTATAGTTTCCCTCAAGTAAGGGCGGGTATAGTGAGTAATAAAAAGGATTTGGCAATCTCAATCAAACAATATTAAAAAACTCATTATACTTATAGTTTCCCTCTCATTAGGGCGGGTATTTTAAGTCCTAAATATTGAAAATCTTCATATATTTCTTCCAATTGCATTAATCAATTAATTGAAGTTCTAAAGGGGGATATATTTGTAAAATAAAACTTCAATCTTTTTCCTGTGTTAAAATTACGAATTCAATTGAACCTCTCATCCCTCATAACTTTCACACTTGGAAACCTAAAATTTTAAATCTTATCTCTCAAAAAGGTCCTACTCATTTGCTAGAAGAAAAACAACTGAAATTTGATAAAGAATATGAAATCTTTGTTCATAAAGGGAAAATGCACGAAACCATGGGTATTATAAGCTCTAATGTTCATGAAAGTTTGTGGTTTCATATTATAGATTGCAAAACTCCTTATGAAAGTTGGGAGAAACTGAATACTTTATTTGGGAAAGTAGATCAAATGAGATCAATGCAATTAGAAGCCAAACTCACATCTCTATCTCCTAAATATTTTAGTAGTATTTTTGAATTCCTCACTAAGTTAAAAGAAGTCCTCACTCAATACAAAGGCAGTGGGAAGACTAATAATTAAGAGGAAAGCATTTATCTAATCCTTTCTAATATAAATGGTATTTTTAAGATATTTGCTACCACCTTTATATCTACCAAAGATGCTCTGGGTGTAGCCTTTAAAATGCTTTCTTTAGAAGAATTTTGTGATAGATTAACTAGGGAAGAAACTAAACTTAATATATATGAAATATCTTCTTCTTCTTCTTCTAAAACCTTAGTAGCCTCCACTTCTTCTAAAGAAAAATTCAAGAAAAATAAAAATACCCCCATAACCTGTACTCACTACAAACATAATGGTCACTCTGCTAACAAATGCTGGAAAAGATTACAACAACTGGAGGTAGCTATAAAAGATCAAAACATAGAAAATAAAAAGCAAATAGGAAAATCCCTTAATGTTCAAGTAAAAAACTCTAATTCTTCCTCTAATTTTTGGGTCCTAGATTCTGGAGCTACTCATCACATGACTGCTTCATATAAGTCTTTTTCTTCTATCTCCTCTAGTTCTACTTTTAGCATAGAAGTAGGTGACTCTTCCTTTATCCCTATCAAAGGAAAATGGAATATAACCATTGATGGTGGCTCTATTAACAATGTTATCTATGTTCCAAACATTGCCACTAATCTCCCCTCCGTATACCAAATTTGTACTTTTGGAGAGGGGAAAATTGTTCTCTTCTCCCCGACAGGAGTTGAGATAAGAGATTTTCAAGATCCCAAATCTCTTATATCCAAAGGGAATATTGATCACAACTCTCATATTTTTCACTTCAAATATTTTTAAAATCTAGAAGGAGCCTCCTATTTTGTGGCTCATAGTGATCTTGAAAGTAAAACATGACATTAAAGGTTTTGTCATCTTAGTTACAACTACCTAAAGGATTTGAGCACCCATGATATGGTTATAGGATTACCCCAAGTCTCTTCTAGTGATGGATTTTGTCTTGGATGTGTTCTTGGAAAGCAACATCAAGATCCTTTCCACCCAAGTAGTTCTCTAAAGGACTCTTCCTCCATTGAGCCTTCTCCTATAGTAGAACCTCAATATTATGAAGAGCCAAATCTTGAATTTAAATTGGTTATAATCAATATGAGGAACCTGTAACTCCATCTCAATTTCTTTCAACTCCTTCATCTCCTTCCTCTATGCCAAAATGGGCTCACGCCATTGTTAATGAAGCTACTCCTTACATCCAAAATCTCCCTTCAACAATATAATCCAACCCTATAGGCACTGGCCTTGTATGTCAGTCTATTTCCTTTGATCCTAAATCCTTCAAAGAAGCCTCAGGTATTAAATAATAGGATGATCCCATGGAAAACAAATTTTCTTCCTTGATAAAAAAGGAGACTTGGGACTTAGTTTCCTTACCTAAAGGAAGGAAATTAGTTTGTTGTAAATGGATATTCAAAACAAAATATGGGCCTAATGGAGAAATAGACAAACACAAGGCTCATCTAGTTGCCAAATATTTATCTCAAATTTAAGTTATATATTATGCATAAACCTTTGCTCCTGTTGCTAAAATGGATTCTGTAATATTGGTTCTTGCTCTAGCTGCTTCCCAAAAGTGGCTTGTCTATCAAATGGATGTCAAATGTGCTTTCTTACATAGATATTTAAAGGAATAAATATTCATGGAACAACCTTCTATTTTTACTAAAGACTCCTCTCTATTTTGTAGGCTTAAAACTTCTCTCTATGGCCTCAAACTAGCCCCTAGATATTGGTATGAAAATATGGACTCCTTCCTTTTTTTAGTAGGTTTTTCTCATTATGAGTCTGATAACACAGTTTACATTTGGTGAAATGAAGGCAGCATCATTATTATTGTTCTTTATGTTGATGATATTCTTCTCACTGGTAGTAACCTGACTCACATTCAGACTATAAAAGAATCTCTCTTTTAAAAATTTGAAATGGATGATCTAGGAAAATCTCATTACTTCATTGGAATCCAAATAAGTCAAACATATGAAGGTGTATCTTTGTGCCAAAAAAACTACACTCTAGATCTTTTACAAATATTCAAAATAACAAATTGTAAACCTTCTCCTACCCCTTTCAATCTGGCATTAATCTTAGTACTTCTTTCTCATCCCCCCTTTGTGATGCTACTATATACCGTAAACTTTTAGGAAGTTTGATATACCTTACTCATACTCACCCAGATATATCATATGTTGTTGGTCTCATATCTAGATTCTCTCATCAACCTCACTTCAGTCATTGGCAGGTAGCAAAAATAATCCTCTGTTACTTGTAGGGCACTACTCATTTTGGGATCTTCTACAAGGTAAAATTCATGGATATCATTGGCTACACAAATTTAGATTGGGCAGGTTCAGTAGAAGATAGATGTTCCACATCATGCTATATATTTTGACTTGGTTCCTCACCAATAGCTTGGTTATGCAAGAAATAACAAGCGGTAGCCCTATCTTCTACAGAGGCATAATACAGGGCAGCAATTTTGGCTAGTTAGGAAGCTCTTTGGCTTCGTCAAATTCTAAGAGAATTTGGTTTCACACATGACCATCCTATAACTCTTTGGTGTGACAATCAAAGCACAATTCATATTGCACATAATCCAGTTGAACATCAACAAACCAAGCACATTGAGATACACATGCACTTTATAAGACAACATATTCAGAATGGGGACATACACTTGGAATATATTCCAACTGAGGAACAAATTGCAGATATATTCAACAAGTCATTTCCTTCTCCGTGTTACCTTCAATTGAGAGATAAGCTTGGATTTATTCAGCTGCATTGAATGGATTTATGAGGATAATTTTTGCCATACGAAGACAAGCCTCTCTTCTTCTAATAGTTGGTTTTTCCCCATAGGGTTTTTTTCACCAACTATTTATTGTATATGAGTACCTAATCAGGCCAAATTTGTTGGGACTCATCTTTCTTTCTTGTATTAAGATGACAATCTTTGCCATACAAAGACATGCCTCTCATAGTTGGTTTTTCCCCATAGGGTTTTTTTCACTAACTATATTATGTAAATGAGTACCTAATTTGGCCAAATTGTCAGGACTCATATTTATTTCTTGCATAAAGAGGACAATATTCACCATAGGAAGACATACCTCTCTTCTTCTCATAGTTGGTTTTTCCCCACAAGGGTTTTTTCACCAACTATCTATTTTATTAGGAGGACAATCTTCGCCATACAAAGACAAGCCTCTAACTTCCTTTTGATTGATGGTTTTTTCCCATTGGGTTTTACCATCTCTTCAAAAATAAGTCTATATACATATAAATGAGTACCTCAATAGACCTTGTTTCCAGGACTCATTTGTACGATTCATCCCTAGTATCACTTAAGGGTGGGTGTTAGAATAAGAGAATATTATGTTAAGTTCCACTAGGATAGACACTTGAGTTTCCACTCCTCCATGCGTCAGGATAACTCTCAGTGGTGTCTTCATTAGGTATTATAAGTTTTTGTAATCCAACGGCTCTCAATGATCAACTCTACTATTTATATAGATTTTATTCTTGGAACAAATCAATCAGTTCTACTCTTATCTTCATATCTTGTAATGCTTTGCATATCTATTGTGAAATTCCAACATGATCTATATTACACCCATCACCAATGGATGGTGTCACACATATAACTAAGCTACACTATGTCCCCCGACTCTCTATGTCTATGACTCTCTATATCTATCTATCTATAAGGCTATCCTTATATAGGTAAAATAGGATACTTGGCAAACACTCTATCTAGTTGTGCAAGGGACAACTTGCACATGTACAACTTGAACATTGACACTTGTGCACTTATTGCATTGCATGAAGTAGCTAGATAACTTCCCCCTAAAGTAATATAAGTATATACCTTGGAATATATATTTACATAACCCATATGAGGGAATAGACTCTATTATTTGCACCCCCTTGTATAACAATATTTGGGTATTGAAGACTTTAGTCTTCAATATGGATCTTCTTCTTCTTATTCCTAAACTTTGTCTTCTTCCTTTGCATTCTTTGTTTTTAGGTTCAGTAGGTAATCTATGTCTTCATATGATGTAGAGTAAGCTGGAGCTAAGGCTTATTATTTCGTTGGGTGGTGCTTGACTTGTTCAAATTCATCTTTCATGTCTTCTATCCAGCCACCTTTATAGTTCTCCTTGCAAGTATCTCCATATAGTTTTTATTGTTGATGAATGATTAGGGCATGATGCAATTGTCCTCTCATATTTTTGTTTTTGATCCTGTTGTGCTTGTTTTTTGGTGTACCGGTTCTTTACTTGTATAATATTTGGAAATTTTTGTATAAATTAATGGTATTATATAAGTTTTAAACAAGTAATAAATGTGTTTATAAATGCAAATGCATGTAGTAATCCATATAGGATGCTTATATAAATTACTCCATGAAGGAAGATCAAATTTCAAGAATGCATGATATTATTAGAATGCTAGGATATAATAATATATTGTCTCATGTAAGAGCATATAAGCACATAGAAAGAATAATTCATAAAGGAGATATATGTTAGTGCAAAGACATAAATATGGTGCATGAGTGAATATCATAAAAAATAAGGATCTTTTAACAAGGTGTAAAGCAATCCAACTTTTCAATAGGTTTTCTTCCTCTTTCCTTTTGCAAATCTTATTTTGATTTTTTTGTTTGATGCACTATTTCTTATTTTTTTTGTGTTTTTTGAAATTCAAATATCATTGCTTCTTTTTTAAAGGTCTATATTCCTATTAAAAATATGTTACAACCCGTAGGTCTAGTTCCATAACTACTATGGGGAGGTGTAGTCACTTTAGAAACTTAGCTCAACAATAGTAGTAAGATCATACTTTTAAGGTATAATATCATAATGGACCTACATTTACAAACCTTGAGACTAGTTATATATATTTTATGATGTCAATATAGTCACTTTGGATGACATAGCCTCACTTTGGATGACTAGTTATATAGATGTTTCGTTTTTTTTTAGGGGGAGGGGGTAATTTTTTATAGGAAAGAGGAAAACCATGAAAATAAAAAGCATATTAGGAAGACATTCTAAATATAAAATTTTGAAGAGAAGAATTAGATAGGTATGTAATATGGAATATAGAATTTTTTTTTTGCTAGAATTTTTATAACTTTTCTACTAAAGCTTTCACAAGTTTTTGAGGTCATGAATTTTCAAGGAGAGACTTCAAAATATTATATTCCTTAGCAACATTTTCTAATAGTACTTAACTAATAAGTAAATAAGGATACTATGTATGATATAGTGTTTAGCAAATATCATTCAATGATTGTTTATACTAACAAGTAATAATACTTGGTTAGAGTAAAACCTAATATGATGATGAATATATTATGAAAAGCATTGGAATAGTGATTAGCCTATCATGGAGAGTTGGTGGTGGGATGAATCCCTTAGTAATATACATAGAATGGAAGAGTAATATTCTTAGGATGGTAAGCCTTCCAATTAGAACCATAAAAGGATATGTAATGCAATTGTTTGATCCTTTACTCTCAATAATAGTTTAAGGTAAATACCATTGAGAAGAATTGCCTTTGTTGTCACACATAAGAATCATTATCATATTATCATATTTTTATGAATAATACCCATTTGATGTGTTGAAGATGTACTTAAGACCTTTGGAACATGTCTTCGCATGGCAAATAGAAAAATGAAATCTTAGCTTAGGAGCATATATGACATATATAGCTAATAAATACAAGATTAGAATGTGATAAATTGGGATTGAATAACAAGATATAGGTGTTGGACATATCTCACATGTAGGTCTATGATGTCTTATCAAGTGGAATATGTATTAGCAATTCGTGGGAAGTTGGGAATTTAGCCTAACAAATATGGAGTCATTAACACATTTAATTTATCTAGTCAATTCTTCATTAAGAAGAATATTAATCTGATATCAACAACTAATAGCTAAATATTTAGCTTTGGAGTCTAGTTAGCAAACTTGGGAATTATAATCATTGCATTTATACAAGTTAGACTCTTTAAAAGACTCACTAAGACTATCCTTAGGATTTACTACTTTTGGGAGATGAAATTTAACTATGGTCATCTTAGGTTTTTGAATTCCTAATATCTCATCGTTGGCTCTCTTGTTCTCATGGTACTTTTCATTGGGTTTTAGGAATACCATATAGGTATCATCACCAATGATCTTAGAAGAGGCATAGGATTTTTGATTGACTTACTTGGAAGAATCATTTTAAAAGACCATAGGAGTTTTTGAATTATTTAATATACACCATGACTTTGACTATTATTGATATGGAGTGGATATCTTGCATCAATATGTGTAATTATAGTTTAAAATCCCCTCTTCAAAGTCTAAAAGGGTGTTTTTAGGAATTATTTAGCATTGGTTCTTTATATTTAAATATTTTGATTAGTTTGATGTTGTATATTATCACTCTTAAAAGCATAATTTCTAATCAAAGCATCATACCTACCACTATTCATCTTGAATAGATTTAAAATAATTATTCTCAGTAAAGAGAGTTTGATACATAAATTTCTTGAAGTGGCAACATGCATGAAAAATAATTTCCATGAATAAGATACCAAAAGAAACTTGAGGGTTCTTAGTATTTTGTTTAGTCCATATGATGGGTTATAGTTCTCTTGAGTTGATTCACTATTATAGGTAAGATTCATTAATATAGGTAAATTTTCATAGAGGGTTGTGCTTCCATTAATTCTCTTGGGATTTCTTCATGAATTAGATAGGATTATTATCTTGCAATGCATTGATATTAATAATAGTAGTACTATGAAGAAAATTAATAATGAACATTCCATATTCTATGAGTCCCCTATTAGGATTTTTGGATTTAACTATTACACTATGCCTCTGTTTTGACACTTGTCAGTTTATAATATAGGCCTTCTGCCTATATATGTAACACATTTTTATCAATAATATATCCCTTCAGTTTCCCTCCTAACATTTGGATCGGAGGGGCTCCCCGTGAAACCCCTTGAGTGGGATTTCCCTCATGGAAATCCTCCATCCCCCAAATTTTACCGAGGGAGTATGCTCTCCATCATTTGATGGATAAGAAACCAGATGGTAAGATTTTTAATTTAGGGAGAATTTTTTTAGTTTTTTAGGGTTTGCAGATCCATGGTCAGGATTTCGGAAGGAGCACAAGTAGATTTTTTTTTAAGAGAACATATGGCAGCAGCAAACCGTGAAGTGCCATTCAAATATTTAGCTGTGTTCTATTTTGTTTGCTGTTCTTTTGTTCTATTTTGTTGGCCCCCTGAATCTAGAAATGTTTTTTTTTGGGCCGAAGCTGGGATCAGATGCACCTTGTTTGCGCTGCAAACCCATAAAGAAACAACAATGAAGACTGTAGATCCTGTGCTGCCGAAGAATGAAAATGGACAACCTAAAGTGTTAATGCTGTCTAAACCACATTTACATATATCTGACAATGGAAATGATGAGAGCGTGGAGATCCAAAATGGTGAGAGCATGGGTTTTCGCTAGGCTCGCTTTCGCTTTTGCTTTTTTGTTTGTGGGGGTCGAGAATGGTGATCGATCCGAAGGTGAGGCAGGTGGGTTTCATGACCCCGGGCACCGAGCCACAGCAAACGAAGGTGCAGGTAACGGGGGCGACGACAGAGGGGGCAACGAAAGCAAGGGCCGCCAACTCGCCATCACCGGTGATGATTTCACCGTCGCGCCACATCGTGGAGGGTGGCGCGCCCTCACGGCCAGTACCAGTAAATAAACAAATCCTTTGAAAAAAAAAAATTATCCGTCGTTACTGCCACCTTACAATATTTACTCCGTCGATAGCTCCGACGACTCTGCCCTTGACTGGCGGCGTCGTTGCGCCATTGTGGCCGACGTCGCCCGTGCCCTGGCTCACCTCCATGCCCACTTGGATTCTTCGCCTCTTCGACAACCGCCACCATGCCCAGATCGATGGGCACGAGGTAGATCTTCGCCAGAACAACCATGCCAAGTGCCTAAAACTTCACCACAGTTATTGCTAAGCCCTTACAATAATAAAAAATACAATGCATGCCAACAAATGAATAGACTGGTTCTTTTGACAATTTTTGATAGTCAACTGCACTTGCATTGGAGCTGAAACTTAGACACCAACTGCCTCCAAAAATGAAGCTATGCATATCCTTAATTGAGTTCCAGTTGTCCCTTTCATAACCAAGTGGTAGGGGACCAAGAGACGATACCCAATGGCCACTATTCCCAGGTGTACTTGGTTGGCTTGTAAGTTGAGACTGATCGTGATGTTTTAGGCTACGGAAGTCTCGACGCTGATCGCAACCAGCAAGGGCCTTCTTGTAAAGCAGCAAGTGGCGCATTCCAACATAGGAAAGATCGAGCCCGCCAATGGCATTGGTTTCATCAGGAAGTTATGGCGCACGAGCAAGTTTTCACAGGCCGAAGGGGGCACGTTCACACAATGGCGAGTTGCCTTTAGGAATATCACACCCCAAACAATTTCACATCAGTTTCTTCTCCTCAACTCCTTCTAGCCGTGTCGACTATACTGCCAAGCTCTGGATTTGCCCCTTCTTTTACCAGCAAAACCACTTTCCCCAGCACTATGCCATGATCAACGAGAAAAATGTGCCCGCAGAATTATTCTTGCAGTACACCATGATCGAGGATGTCGTTTCCATCTACCAGGACGACATTCTTCGTTTCAAGATCGACGAGCCATCGACGGACGACAAGCGAAAGTGTTTCGAGGTTTCGAACGTGGATCCGAACCCGGGCCATTCTTTCGAAGCGATCAGAGAGCAAGTCTTCAGCTCTGACAACACCTCAGTGAATTCACGTTGGCATAGCAGCCATGACAACGTCGCTCTATGTTTCGGGCAACTGCGATTGCGTTTGTTGATTGTGCGCAGCCAACGAGTTTTGAACATCGGATCGCCCATTACGATTCGACCTTCTTGCCCGACCACATTGATATCGGGAGAGTCGAGCGAGTGCAGGTCCTTCTCGCGGTTGCTGCTGTCGCCTACCGCGCCTGGAAACGGAGTGACAGTCCGCCCAAAAAACCGCTACAAAATCAAACCTTTGAAATACATGTTCATGGCAACTTCTATTAGTGCCTATGGTAAATTTATCCATCGAAACTCCACAGTTAAGCATAACTGGGGTGGAGCATAACTGGGATGGGTGACCACCCGGGAAGTCCCGGTGGCTGCACCCACATTTTTTTTTTTTTTAAATGAAACCCAGTTGCAGAATTTGGATAGCAGCCTGTAAAAAATGACCCCTAAAAAATTGCAAAAAAAAAAAACAGTTCATAGCTCCAATATTTAAGCTTCAGGGGTAGCCATTTTTTTTTTTTTAAATGAAACCCAGTTGCAGAATTTGGATAGCAGCCTGTAAAAAATGACCCCTAAAAAATTGCAAAAAAAAAAAACAGTTCATAGCTCCAATATTTAAGCTTCAGGGGTAGCCATTAATGGTATCCTATTTTTCCCAGTTGCAGAATTTGGATAGCAGCCTGTAAAAAATGACCCCTAAAAAATTGCAAAAAAAAAAAACAGTTCATAGCTCCAATATTTAAGCTTCAGGGGTAGCCATTAATGGTATCCTATTTTTCATCTCTGTGGAGAGATTACTTCTGCGGACGGATACATATGGGGGAAAAATGGATTACTAAAAAAAAGGAGCCATGATTTTTCCAAAAGTCGTTTCTGATCCATTGTAAACAATGGAGAGCATACTCCCTATTTTGAAAAAAAAATGGGGGTGAAAATGAAAATGAGGGGGAGGGAGGATTTCCATGAGGGAAATCCCCCCTCAAGGGTTTTCTACTTGGGAAGTGGAAGTGGAAGTGGAAGGCCTATATGGCCCATGTAATTCCCTTGCGAGGGAAACTAAGACTTTTTTTATGCCGCCAGAGTGTGATGCCGGGAATTTTTTATTCCTGAGGTTTATTTTGCTGCCTAGAGAGGCATGTTATTGTTTTTTCAACAAGTTAAAGGCCCCATTCAAACCCAAGTATAGGGGTATTTATAGTCGTTGGAAACATTTTTTCGCGACGGACACAATGATGGTGTCATATCCTAATTTTGAGGCTGTTTCAATTGAGTTTTTTAGCCTCAAAGTTCTTCTACCTTGGAGTGCACTCTCGGTTGAACCCGACACTCCCAAGGTAATTTTATATGTGATCCTTGTAACTAGTGATCTTTTCTATACACTTGGCGAATGCAGTGGCTGGTTACCCATGCATTTCGATGGGATGACATGGTCACCATAAGGACACTTATTCTAGGGACTACAGACATAGACACCCTAGATTCTATCTGAGGTTTTTTCCAGATCTTCTGAAGACTATAGACGAAGACACTTTAGAAGATTCTCTTCTTTTCTTCTTCTCTCCTCCTATTTTGATCTATGGCTCATTTATTGTATTGAGTGTATTTTTGGCAGAGACCGACATTCTTATATGGCTTGTTTTTCCTTTAATTAGGTGCATTTTCGGTAGAGACCAACACCTTCTAGATTGAGTTCACCATGAGGAGGGATTTCATACTCATGGTGAATCTAGTCAGTGACCTACGAGAGGCAACATCCTCTGAGGATGACCTACAAAGGCAACAGACCTAGAAGTGGCTGACCCTGAGGCACCCATGATGACCCCGAGGCACTTAGACGGCTGACCCAGTGGCAACAGACCTGTGGAAGTGGTTGAGCCTGAGGTAACAGACCAAGATGTACACAAGAATCTAGCATTATACGGTTGGAGAGCCAAGCACAAAGAGCAAGAGCCTAAGACCAAATAAGCAATAAAGGAGGATGTAGATTGTTTTTTAGAGAAGTCAACATTAAGGGGGAATGTTACCTAATGTTGACTTGTTTTTTCTTTAGTTAGGATAGTGCACTTTAAGGGGGAATGTTAGAGTTAAAGTGCACTATGCCTCTGTTTTGACACTTGTCAGTTTATACTGACACTTGTCAGTTTATAATATAGGCCTTCTGCCTATATATGTAACACATTTTTATCAATAATATATCCCTTCAGTTTCCCTCCTAACACTTTCTTCATTTTAAAGTCTTCCAAATGTTCTAACATAGTACATGGTATCTCATATACTTGCCAAGTTGTATTATCCTTTGTTTCCTAATCAAATAGATGGTAAAATCAATTTGATAAAAAATAATAATTTAGAGCATGCATCAATATTTTATTTTTATTTGGATTAACATAAAATAACATGATTTCAAATGGTTAAATTCCTTGACATTCAAGGATGATACCCATGTTTGAATATTGCTAAGTAATATATGCATAATTATCAAGTTGGTATAATCCACTATGTAATCATGATGTAATACAAGTAGAACCCATTAAAGCCCCACATAACTTATTAAAAATAATAATGTATTGTTATAATCATTATTTTTATAATAGGTTCAAACCATGGTGTGTGGGGTTGTGTGTTAAATTTCCTATTGATAAGCTCAGCTCTCTCCCTTATGAGAGGTCATGGTGGGATGGGGATGCCCAACCCTGAGCATCAACTATAGGGGTTTCTCAAACTAACCAAATCAAAAAATAAATCATAGTTCTTGTAATTTTTCAATAATAATTATGATTCTTTTTAATAATAATGACATTGTTTTTGTATGAACATGTACAAATAATATTTTACTAGGAAAAATAGAATCTAACAATAATAACCTTAGAATATTATATTTATATAAAAATCTAACTCATTTTTGTGTTTATAAAAATAACATCTGCTTGTTGTGGTGCAGTGGTAAATGCCTTGGTTGCTGGTAAAGGCCAACCCAAGTTCCATTCCCCTTGTCTCCATCCTGCAGATATATGGTATAGTTAGGAATATCCTAGGTGCTAGTAGAGGCCAACAAGGCTTCATTCCTCCTATGCCCAACCTGTTGAAAGTGACACCTCGAAAGGAGTGTTTTCCACTATAAATTAGTTTATAACCCAGGTGTTGTAGGTGAGTTGGAGAGGAGAGGGCAATCCTCCAAGGGAGGTCCTAGGTTCAAATCTCCACCCTACCAAAAAGTTGAATTGGATATCCAAAATCCAATTGATAATGTTGGTGCGAGCAGGGTCGGGTGCGACTCCCGGGTGACTTTGATAGTGTAGAACCCCATGTTCGTGGTCTCTCAGACAAAGGCGGCCCCGCAAAGGGTTTTTCGCTAAATAAAATAAAATAAAATAAAATTATTATTATTTTAATACTATTTTTATAATAATTTTTTTTACTGAATATAAAAAGTTAAATTTCACACCATAGTTCACTCAAATCAAAGCAAATTTATAGGCACATAGCTAACTACCATTATGGGTTAAACATCTACTAAAGCCCTCATACACTCAATCTCTATCATCCCACCATGGGATCAAGTGTCCCTTCATACATACTAGGTTTGATTATGAAGCTTTAATATATAGGATGAAAATACTTAATTTTAACTTGATTAACACTTTGTAATAGATTACCATAAATTATAGTTTATAACGAGGTTAAGACAACTCACATAGAGGTCAAGCATACACGGGACCTTTATACTAGTCAAGACTTAAATTTGAACATAATTGATAGAAGACAACCTTCTAGAATGATAGAAATTTTATTATTAATTTTTTTTTAATTTGTATAATAATAATTCAATTATATTTATTTTTATAAGTTATATATAATATTGATTTAATTGGTATTATATATACATCTAAAATCATCATATTGCATACTAAATGTATTAGTACAATATTGCAAAGAACCATATTATTATGGTGATATAACGAAAGTAAAGTATTATATTAAACCTTATTATCTTAAAGTGACCATAAAAATGTATAGAAACAAAATTAAATTATTAGAAAATTATTATTTCCATTTACCACTTATCGACAATGCATTGAATTAGTTCATTTTTCAATTTTGGTTTAGTTTTATCTTATTAATTGTTAATAGATTACAAAAATTAATTATTTAAAAATATAATTTATAAATCTATTTTCTTTTACTTTTCAAAATAACATCTAAATTTCAATAATTTCTAATAATAACATAAATTATATAATATCAATTTATTTTTCTAAATTAAAATTATCAATAAAATTTACTTATTATTAATTTAATATAAGATTCAAACCAATAATAATATGAGTTATTGAGAGAGCATTCCACAGCCACGGATGCACCTACACCCAACACACCGCTCATACATTTTAGTCGTACTACTTTTGCATTGAAACACATTACTAAGTTGAAAAAAAACGTTCAGGATTACCAGGTATGAAATAAGTGCTGTCCGAAGCCCCGGGGTTTGGGCAAGTGTTGCAAAAGACTTTTCCGTGCACGACCACAGAAGAGGAGGTAGAGGGCTCCTGCTGTTGCCATCCATAGCAGAAGTGCGTGTTAACGATGAAGAGCGCAGCAACGAGCAAGTAAACAAGATTAGACACCATTGGGGTGATCAGTGGCTTATCGCTTCAATGTATGGCTAGCAGCTCTCGATGGGTTTTTGTAGGCGCCTGGTACATGAAGATTGGAGTACAATGCGCTGGCGAAAGCTCGGTTGATATTTTGTTTAGGTTACATGGACGAACACGAAATTTTAAGATAAAGGATAAGTTTTTCAAAAGGATTTGATTCTGTATAAAGGAATTTGATTCTCTGTAATTTAAACTTGAAGTACAATGTGTTGGGCGTTAATATTTATAGAAAAACTTTAGGATAAAATAATTTTTTTTTAAGATTTGATTTTATATAAAAAATTTGATTCTTTATAATTTAAATTTAAATTAATTAAATGAAAACCTAAATATAATATTCATAAAAATTTTAAAATTTCAAATTTTCGCCAAAAATCAATGGCCCAAAAAAAAATCTAATTCTAATTCTATGTGTTTGGTTGTCTCCGTGAAAAACAAAAACACAGATTCCAAGTGGTTTTCGATTGATTAGCTTTATGTTGTTTGAGTTGGTTTGACAACGTACACGTTTGTCAAATTTCACAAAGTCCAAGAATGTAAAAATACTCTTTCACATGTCAAGGATCCGATTGTCCCGCATAGGGTAACCATATGTCACATTTGAACAAATGATATATATTATTTTTTTTTTGTTTGATAGTATAAGGTGGTGGTTAAGGTCTTGATATTTATAGAAAGTTCAAGGTTTTAGAAGGAATGTGATAGGTTAGATGGTAGAGGTTAAGTATTTGTGGGTTAGCTATTTTATTTCGATGTTTTAGAAGTTTGAATCCTATTTACTTAACCCCATAGACTAAAGTATATAATGATGTTACCAATGTTACATGGGAATGCTAGATTTGATATACCAATTTTTTTTATATATACATAAGGGAGTAGGTTATAGCCACACTATTTTTAGGAACTAACAAGCCCATGGTTCAAACCCCAGGGATTGCTCTGAATAAGTCATTTTGCTGTTGTTGACCCGGTGTGAGAGGGAGACCACTAATCACTCAGGGTGTGTACCATTATTTGTCAATCTAACACACACTCAAAGGATTCAGATCAGACTACTACATTTGCTAAATGGCACCCACAAGGTTTGAATGCAAGTCAATTCTTGGTTATAAGACCCTAGCTCCACATATTAATACGCAATAATTTTTAAATGATTAAGTAAAATAATATTTTATTTTTATTAATTAATATTTATAAATAGTTTTTTTATTGAGTTAACACTACCCTTATTCCAAGTCTATTTCCTTTAATAATGCTTGTATCTCCCTTAATAATGCTTGGATTCTTTTGTATGATTATTCATTTCAAATATCTTTAAATTTCATACAAAATAGCATAAAAATTATCTAAATTAAATAATTCTATGTAAAAATATAACTCTAAAAAAAATGAAATATTTAAAAAAAAAATCATAGAAACAAACTTATCTTCTAATTTAAGAATGTATCCATCTAAAAACATTATGTTTATTATTTTTGAATTTTTTTTAGTAATATAATCTGTTAAACTAAAACTCTTAAAATAAATAAAAAGTAAATTAGGTTTTAATGTACTGAGTCGATTGGAGCAATTCATGGCGCCAAGGAAAAATCCTTGCAAGTTCATCCTGAAAGTTTACCAGGAGGTAAAGGTTTCATCTCTGAATACTGTATTCCATTGCAAGACTATCAGAATGCATGTGCTTGGTTTGAAAGTCATACTTTAATAGGATATTTTCTAGGTCGTATTCCAAATGATTCTATTATTCGTACGTGGGTTCAACAAGTTTGGAGTCTGCATGGAGTGAAGGTAGAAAAAAATTAGAATTTAACCAAGGGTTATTTTCTATTTCATTTTTCGAACCCATATCAAGCCCAAAAAGTTCTTTCAAAAGGTCCTTGGTCTATTCGTAATTCCTTATTGGCCCTTTAAGCTTATTTTAGAAACTTTGTTGTCAGTGAACAAGTTTCATTGGAAGTGTCATTTTGGGTGGAATTTCCTAGTTTACCTCTTCCCTTGTGGGGTTATTTACATGAAATTGGTGCCCTTTTAGGAAATTTTGTCTGTCTTGAACCCTAAAAATGGTTTTCTACTTGATCCTCCCGTAGGGTTTGTGTGAAGGTCGATTTGACTAAGGATTTACAGGAATACATGAATATCACAGTGGGGGATGTTACCTATCAACAAAAAATCATGTATATCAATGTGCTAAACACCTGTTATCAATCTCAATCATTTGCCCATAATATTAAAGATTATCCTTTAATGGAAGGGAGATTTAAGTAGACCCAAAAACATTCTTCTATTTCTCCCACCACCCCATATTCTATTGCTTTTGTAGCTCCTACCGCTATGGCTAATGGTGCTTATGGAGGGAAATAATAATGGATGACAGTTTCTAACAGGATATCGCGTGCTAATAAACCTCATGATTTCATTGGTTTTTCGCACTAGACTCTCTTCGCTAATTCGCCTGCCATGCAATCCCCTTCGGGTGCTCCCATTAACACCAGCCCCCACCTATTGCACCCATTCAGCCGTCGGTTACCATGCAAACCCCCTCATCACCCGCCATCTCTCAACCATAGCCACGAGTTACTTCCTTATGGTCTGGCCCTTCTTTTGCATCGGTAATTGTCAATATGTCTTCCCCTGAAGGTGGTCCTGATTTCAAAGCCCGACATTCTCGAAGTCCTTTGAGAGATGATAGGGGCTCATCATTCGACGAGTGCCACAAAATAGAGTAATTTTTTTGAGTCTTTAAAATAGTTGGGCGACATAGAGAATGTCATGGATATTATGCATCCTAACAAGTCTTAATGCTTTTCTTCTCATGGAATGTTAGAGGACTGACAGATCCAGTCCATAAATACCTGGTCCGAAGTGAGTTGGTTCACACCTCTCACATTTTTGGTAATATGGATGTGATATGTCTACAAGAAGTTAAAATTAGTGATTTCATTCTACAGTGTACTTGTAACTTTTTGTGGCCACGTAGTATTTTTTATGCCACAAATCACTCTTTTGGTAAAGGAGGTGTAGTCACTATTTTTACGCCCAAGTGGCAAGATCATGTGGTCTCTTGGGGTGTTGACCCTTCAAACCAAGCGGTTTGGACTTTGCTCGAGATCTGTGGCAAACCAATAGGGATTGTAAATATTTATGCTTCTAATGATCCTCTAAAAAGGTGTCTCTTGTGGCGTTGGCTTGCTCTAAATTTACCTTTTACCACATGGATTTTTTGTGGTGATTTTAATATGGTGGAAAAAGTTGTTGATAAGCTGAGTCAAATATGTATGAGATGGTGTGCAGGAGAGCGTGAAGCCTGGTATTTCATGAAAAGTAAACTTAAAATTTTTGACCCCAATTCTCTTTATTCTCCTTCTGACTTTCCTCAGGAGTTGTGGTTTACCTGGACTAATTTTCATGTTGGCTCGGCTTGTGTTTTTTAGCATCTTGATAAGGTCATGATTTTTTACTATGATTATTTCCATTTCTCTCATCTCAAGAATTCTCTTCCTCATGTTGCAACTATTTCTAATAATACGTTATCTGATCATTCTTCAATCATCTTTCAAGTTGATTCTCAAAGGATACAACCTCCTTCTTTTCCTTCACAATTTTATTTAAATGTCTCATTTTTGCATAGCCCTTCCATGAAAGCCCATATTTCCCACATCTGGAATTTTCTCCCTAGACCTTCTAGGTTTATCGGATGGATTGTCTGGTGGAATTCAGCTGTTCACTGTACTATCAAATTATTGAGAAGTTTAGGAGTCAAAGTGGCTAAGCGAAGACATCATTCTAATTCTACCCTCAAAGCTGAATTAGCTAGAGATTCAGTTCATATTGAAGCCTCTCCCTTTAATGTAGATCTGCAAGCTCACGTAGCTACCTTACGCCATGAACTTAAGAAGTCTAACATTTATGAAACTAAAGGTGCTCAACTTCGAGCTCGGATGCATTGGCTTCAAGTTGGAGATAGGGTGTCTAAGAAATTCTTCAAAAGACTTCATCCCCTACTCATTATTCTGAATTTCAAGCCATTCAAATAGATGATGCAAGATATACTGCTCTTTCAAATATTTTTAAATTTTTTGTTGCCCATTATCAGAAAGTCTTCGCTTCCCAACCTCTTTTGACCGTCAAACAAAGAGCATTGAAGGAATGTTGTTATGTTGTTTTATTCAAACTTACTCAAGAACAAAGTGCATTTTGTGATAGGACTTTATCTCTAGAAGACCTTTTTGAAGCCCTTTCTCAGATGGCAAATAATAAAGCTCCTAGTCTAGATGGTTATCCTTGTGAGTTTTATAAGGAATTTTGGGATTTGTTGAGGCTTGATATTCTTTAGGTTTATAAGGAGGTAATGATTTGTGGGTCTCTTGGTTCTCTTATCAATAAAGGCAATATCAAGTTCATTCCTAAACCAGGGAATCCTGAAATCATCACCAATTGGTGACCCATTACTCTACTCAATGTCAGTTATAATATTATTGCTAAAGCTTTAGCTCTAAAACTCAAGCCTATTTTACCGTTGATAATTAGACCTGAACAAACTATATTTGTACAAAGCAGATACATACTTGATAATGTTCTTGCCATATGGGAAGGTATGGAGTGGGCTAGAGCCTCTGATCAAGATACTTTATTCATAAAAGTAGACTTTGAAAAATCTTATGACCGAATTGAATGGTATTTTATAACTTCTATGCTAAAGGCTTTGAAATTTGGGCATTATTCCATAAATTTTGTTATTATGCTTTTCAAAGATGCATCAACTATTCTTACCTTGAATAAGTTCCAATCTAAACAAATTCAACTTGGTAGGTCAGTTCACCAAGGTTGTCCCATTGCTTCCTCCCTTTTCATTTTGGTAGTTGAAGCTTTTGTATATCTTATAGCAAATAAAGTTTCTCAAGGCTTGATTCGAGGTATCACCCTTCCTAACTCTACTCAGCATCTTATTAATGGATATTATGTTGATGATTATTTTTTACCATTAGGGAGGAAGATCAATCATTTCCCACTGCTATTCAATGTTTGGATACCTTTTGTCTTCCTCTGGCTCTAATGTTGAATGGAGAAAGACTTACTGCTACAGACAATATGTTCATCCTCCTCCTTCCTGGCTTAGTCACACATAGTGGTCTTGGATACAGCCTAGGGAAGTTTTTAAGTTCTTGGGTATCCCTTTTGCTTTTCAAGGTTATCCTACTCAATTATGGAAATATGGTGTGCAAAAGGTAGAAAAAAAATTATCCTATTGGTGTTTTAAGAAATTATCTTTAGCTAGGAAATTTTAGATTTGTTCTAAATTTCTTGCTTCTATCCATGTGTACTATTCTTTGTGTTGGGTCCCTTCTAAGGCCTGTTATAAAAAACTAGAAAATATCTTGCAAGATTTTATTTGGGCCAAGGATAAGGGTAAAAAAGGCTTTCACAGAGTAGCCTGGGAGTCCTACTATCTTCCCAAAGCAAGTGGCGGAATGGGATTATTTGATTGTCAAAAACAAGGCTTTTCTCTTTGTGCAAAGTGGATTATTCGAGCCCTTACAGGTAATGAAGCTTGGAAAGTTCTTATTATACATTGCTTGTCTCAAGGTTTATCTTATGGTAAAAAAATATGGCAGGGGCTTAGTATTCAAGTTGTTATCATAGCTCCTATTCCTATTAAAATCCCAAATCAAGTTATTCCTTACTTTTGCTAAATGGCATCCCCAAGGTTTGAACACAAGTCTCTTCTTGGTAAGTACCTGGCCAGACAAGAACTTACCAATCCACCTAGCCCTTGGGGATTTTATAGCAACTTTTAAATTAAGACCCTAGCTCCACATATGAATACACAATAATTTTTAAATGATTAAGTAAAATAATATTTTATTTTTATTAATTAATATTTATAAATAGTTTTTTTTATTGAGTTAACACTACCCTTGTTCCAAGTTTGAACATATTTCATTTAATAATGCTTGTATCTCCCTTAAATATGCTTGGATTATTTTGTATGATTATTAATTTCAAAGATCTCTAAATTTCATACAAAATAGCATAAAAATTATCTGAATTAAATAATTTTATGTAAAAATACAACTCTAAAAAAATGAAATATTTAAAAAACAAATCATACAAACAAGCTTATCTTTTAATTTAAGAATGTGTCCATCTAAAAATATTATTTTTATTAGTTAAAAAAAAATTAGTAATATAATCTGTTAAACTAAAACTCTTAAACTAAATAAAAAGTAAATTAGATTTTAATGTATGAGTCAGCTGGAGCAATTCATGGTGCCAAGGAAGCATCCCCACAAGTTCATCCTGAAAGTTTACCATGAGGTAAAGGTTCCATCTCTGAATACTATATTCCATTGCAAGACTATCATAATGCATGTGCTTGGTTTGAAAGTCATACTTTAATAGGATATTTTTTGGGTCGTATTCCAAATGATTCTATTATTCGTACCTGGGTTCAACAATTTTGGAGTCCGCATGGTGTGAAGGTGGAAAACATTCAAAATTTAACCAAATGGGTTATTTTCTGTTTCATTTTTCAAACCCATCTCAAGCCCAAAATGTTCTTTCAAAAGGCCCTTGGTCTATTTGTAATTCCTTATTGGCCCTTTAATATTATTCTAGAAACTTTGTTGTAAGTGAAAAAGTTTCATTGGAAGCATCGGTTTGGGTGGAATTTCTTGGTTTACATGTTCCCTTGTGGGGTTATTTACATGAAATTGGTGCCCTTTTAGGAAATTTTGTCTTTCTTGAACCCTAAAAATGGTTTTCTGCTCAACCCTCCCGTAGGGTTTGTGTGAAGGTCGATGTGACTAAGTATTTACAATAATACATGAATATCATAGTGGGGGATGTTACCTATCAACAAAGAATCATGTATATCAATGTGCCAAACACCTGTTATCGATATCAGTATTTTGCCCATAATATTTAAGATTGTCCTTTAATGGAAGGGAGATTTAAGTAGACCTAGAAACCTTCTTATATTTCTCCCCATCTTCTACTACTTTTGTAGATCCTACCACTCCAGCTAATGGTGCTTATAGAGGGCAAGAAGAATGGATGACAGTTTCTAACAGGATATCTCGTTCTAATAAACTTCACGATTTCATCGGTTCTTCGCACTAGACTCTCTCTGCTAATTTGCTTGTCATGCAATCCCCTTCGGACGCTCCCATTAACACCACCCCCCCACCTATTGCACCCATTCAGTCCTTAGTTGCCATGTAAACCCCCTCATCACCTGATATCTCTCAACCACAACCACGAGTTACTTCCTTATGGTCCAGCTCTTCTTTTGCGTCGATAATTGTCAATATGTCTTTCCCCAAATGTGGTCTTGATTTCAAATCTCGGCATTCTTGAAGTCCTTTGAGATATGATAGGAGGTCATCATTTGACAAGTGCCGCCAAATAGAGTCTAATTTTTTTGAGTCTTTAAAATAGTTTGGCGACACGGAGAATGGCATGGATATTATGCATCCTAATAGGTCTTAATGCTTTTCTTCTCATGGAATGTTAGAGGATTGACATATCCAGTCCATAAATACCTAGTTCGAAGTGAGTTGGTTCACACCTCTCACCTTTTTGGTAATCTGGATGTGATATGTCTACAAGAAGTTAAAATTAGTGATTTCATTCTATAGTGTACTTGTAACTTTTTGTGGCCACGTAGTATTTTTTATGCCAAAAATTACTCTTTTGGTAAAGGAGGTGCAATCACTATTTTTACGCCCAAGCGGTAAGATCATGTAGTCTCTTGGGGTGTTGACCCTTCAAACAAAGCGGTTTGGACTTTTCTCGAGATATGTGGCAAACCAATAGGGATTGTAAATATTTATGCTTCTAATGATCCTCTAGAAAGGTGCCTCCTACGGCGTTGGCTTGCTCTAAATTTACCTTTTGCCACATGGATTTTCTGTGGTGATTTTAATATGGTGGAAAAAGTTTTTGATAAGCTAAGTCAAACCTATATGATATGGTGTGCAGAACAACATGAAGCCTGGTATTTCATGAAAAGTAAACTTAAAATTTTTAGGCTGGATCATCTTGTGTTTTTGAGCATCTTGATAGGGCCATGATTTTCAATTGTGATTATTTCCATTTCTCTCGTCTCAAGCATTCTCTTCCTCATGTTGCAACTGTTTCTAATACTACGTTATCTGATCATTCTCCAATCATATTTCAAGTTGATTCTCAGAGGATACAACCTCCTTCTAATTCAACTATTCACTGTACTACCAAATTTTTGAGAAGTTTAGGAGTCGAAGTGGCTAAGCGAAGACATCATTCTAATTCTACCCTCAAAGTTGAATTAGTTAGAGATCCAATTCATCTTGAAACATATCCCTTTAATGTATATCTGCAAGCTCATGTAGCTACCTTACACTATGAACTCAATAAGTCTAACATTTATGAAACTAAAGGTGCTCAAATTCGAGATCAGATGCATTTGTTTCAAGTTGGAAATAGGGTGTCTAAGAAATTCTTCAAAAGACTTCGTCCCTTGCTCATTATTCTGAATTTCAAGCCATTCAAACATATGATGCAATATATATTGCTCTTCCAAATATGTTTAAAGTTTTTGTTGCCCATTATCAGAAAGTCTTCACTTCCCAACCTCTTTCAACCGTCCAACAAAGAGCATTGAAGGAATATTGTTCTGTTGTTTTAGTCAAACTTACTCAAGAACAAAGTGCATTTTTTGATAGGCCTTTATCTCTAGAAGACCTTTCTGAAGCCCTTTCTCATATGGAAAATGATAAAGCTCCTAGTCTATATGCTTATCCTTGTGATTTTTATAAGGCATTTTGGGATTTGTTGGGGCTTGATATTCTTCAGGTTTATAAGGAGGTAATGATTTGTGGGTCTTTTGGTTCTCTTATCAATAAATGCAATATCAAGTTCATTCCTAAACCAAGGGATCATGAAATCATCACCAATTGGTGACCCATTACTTTGCTCAATGTCAGTTATAAGATTATTGCTAAAGATTTAGTTTTAAAACTCAAGCCTATTTTACCTTTTATTATTAGACCTAAACAAACTAGATTTGTACAAAGTAGATACATCGTTGATAATGTTCTTGTAGTATGGGAAGGTATGGAGTGGGCTATAGCCTCTGATTAAGATACTTTATTCATAAAAGTAGACTTTGAAAAAGCTTATAGTAAAATTGAATGGTATTTTATAACTTCTATTCTAAAGGCTTTGAAATTTGGGCATTATTTCATAAAATTTGTTATTATGCTTTTCAAATATGCATAAGCTATTCTTACCTTGAATAAGTTCCAATATGAACAAATTCAACTTGGTAGGTCAGTTCACCAAGGTTTTCCCCTTGCTCCCTCCCTTTTCATTTTTGTAGCTAAAGCTTTTGGATATCTTCTAGAAAATAAAGTTTCTCAAGGTTTGATTCGAGGAATCACCGTTCCTAACTCTACTCAGCATCTTGTTAATGGACATTTTGCTGATGATTCTTTTTTACCATTAGGGATGAAGAGCAATCATTTTCCACTGCCATTCAATGTTTGGATACCTTTTGTCTTCCCTTTGGCTCTAATGTTCAATGGAGAAAGACTTCCTACTACATATAATATGTTCATCCTCTTCCTTCCTGGCTTAGTCACACCCAGTGGTCTTGGATATGACCTAGGGAAGTTTTTAAGTTCTTGGGTATCCCTTTTGCTTTTCAAGGTTCTCCTGCTCAATTATGGCAATATGTTGTGCAAAAGGTAGAAAATAAATTATCCTATTGGTCTTCTAAGAAATTATCTTTAGCTAGGAAATTTCATATTTGTTCTAAAGTTCTTGCTTCTACCCATGTGTACTATTCTTCGTGTTGGGTCCCTTCTAAGGCCTGTTATAAAAAATTAGAAAAAATCTTGCAGGATTTTATTTGGGCCAAGGATAAGGGTAAAAAAAACTTTCACAGAGTAACCTGGGAGTCCTGCTATCTTCCCAAGTGGCATAATGGGATTATTTGATTATAAAAAATGAGGCTTTTCTCTTTGTACAAAGTGGATTATTCTAGCCCTTACAGGTAATGAAGCTTGGAAAGTTATTATTAGACATTGCTTGTCTCAAGATTTATCTTATGGTAAAAAAATATGGTAGGGACTTAGTATTGAAGATGTTCTAACAACTCTTGTTCCTATTAAAATCCCAGGATCCTTTGTAATTAAGAGTTTTTGGAAATTTTGGGAGGCTTGGAAGCCTTGGTTCTAGAATGGTTCTACCTCAAGAGTAGGTGCTTCAATATCCATTATTAATGTTTGGTGGTCTCTTGCTATTACTTATCAAGGTTTGCCTTTGGCTCAAGTTCAGTGGGTTAGAACTAAGAGATTTTATTAAAAAGGTATTGCTTGTTTGTCTAATTTTTTTCGAATCACACCAATAATTGGTTACCCTGAGACTCTTTTAAGCGGTATTATAATCTTAAGCAAGAAGACAAATCCACTTTTGAAGTGGTGATTGATCATATTCCTTTCTCTATTTGGAGGAAAGTTAACAGATATTTTCAGAACCACTGGTGGGTTGACTGGTTTTGGCAAAAAAATGGCCATTATCGCAATACAAGGCTCATTTGGGCTATAGTTGGATGATGTCACACGTTCTTATGTGGGACAAGTTGAATGCAAAATGGGATTTAATTTCTACACATACCATATGGAAGCAGATATTTCAAATGGCATGGGCCTTTTACATTGCACCTAAACAATATTTTTTTGTATGGATTATTTTGCATCAAGGTTTACCTATTGGGCCTTGTCTCCTTTATCTTAGGGTGGCAAATCCTATATTTTTTTGTTGTAAACTGAAAGCACGAGGATACGGAAACAAAAAGGAATATGCCAAGAAAGATGCGTTTAAAACCAAACTTAATGCTAAAAGCCTATATATTGCAACATGCATGAAAAGAAAGAACATAGACGAATCGACACAAGATAAAAGCAATATGAAATATGCTTCCCTTTTTATTGATATGATTTCAAAGTCGTGTTACAATACGTCTCCTTCCTTTTTAGGGGATAGGAGCATCAAATATGTTTCTTATCACATCCATAGATAGCGATCCTTCTTTTGCGTGCCCACATGTAAGATGGACGGACCAAAATGTCGCCGCCACTTGTGTATATGATTTTTGAATCCTTCTTGCTTCTTTGATGTTGAAGATCTGTGTTCAAGGAAACAGAAAATATTAGTAGCACCTGCAGATAGAATAAAACATGTATTTCCCAAGGCCTACTGTTAGTGTATGCATGAAAATATTAAAACGATGACCAAATAACATCAGAACGACCTGCAAATTTGACATACGCATGAATATGTTATCAGGAGACCACTACAAAAAGAACAGTCTGGAAATTCCTCACAAATTTGTATTCATTTTGGGGTGGGACGAATTAACCTGCAATAAATTATCAAAAAGCACCCTCTTCAATGTCCTATCCAGGAAGCTCCAAATGACCTAAAAATTTGGGGTTAGCTAATTGGGGGTATTTTGAGATGACCCAGATGGTCAGATTTCTCCAATTTTGCCTCTATCACCCATATTTTGATGGTGCCATTTGCAACTTAGTAAAGGCAAGAAATGATAAAAACCTGGTCAAAAATGCTCAGAATGAAATGAAATTTAAAATACAGCCTATTTAAATAACCTATAATAATATGCAAAATAAAAATCAAAGAAATATATCATAGATTTCTAATCGCTCCGGGGTGGGGCGTTTAGAACTGTGACAGCTTGGGGAGCGCTCGGGGGCAGGACACCCACCGTTTGGGACTTTGTTTCAGCACCAATCCACTTGGGATGGGTCCAAAACCTCTTATGGGGTGTTGTCGACAAATTTTGTGGAATATTGTGGCCAAATTTTTGGGTTTGGGCTTAGATTTGCGCTTCCAATAACCACCCTATGACCTCCCTTCAACAAGAGATCAAGGATGTGAAAGGCACAAAATCAAAAGGTATGTGTGTGGATGTAAAATGGCAGCACTTCGTTGCTCAAATGCTCCCTCTCTGTGTCTTCTTTGGGTGAGAAAACTCACCAATTTATAGACCTAGAGTCTCTTTGTCCTATTTTAAGAAAAATATTATTCCCTGATTTAGAGTCTCCTTGCATGAGGCCTCCAAAAATCTAAGACATGCATGACTAAAGTATTTCTCCTTGATTTGGAGCCATTCCTCGCAATTGCATGGCTTGAAGCTTCAGTTAACTGGCGGACTTGTCGAGGTTTGAATTTTTGCCAGTCAAAGTTGCTATTCGTCCCACCCTGGAGCGATTGTGTAATCGTCCCTGGGTGGGATGAATACTAGTTTGTATTCATCCTAGGGTGGGGCAAGTAGAGAGAAAAGTGCCAAAAAGGTGCCAAATTGATATTTGACCTTCCAAACTGCTTTTGGGAGTGGTTAGGACCACTGTTTAACCTCTGGGGGCTGCCCTAGGGGTTGTGTGTGTCAATGTGATCAGCGCTTGTTGTCACATAATCGGATTGGTGCTATTTTGGTGTCTACTAGATGCCTCTTTTTGGGAAGCGCTATGTAAGGCGCAACGTAAAGCAAAAATAGATAACCAAAGCACTAATGATTAGGGTTTCTCAGTAACCTAACCAACTCTTGATGCCCCAAGTATGGAAAGGGCACACATTCTTGAATCCTTGCTTCTGACGAGCTAAGGAACTAAAGTCAAGTGTTAACCTTGTTCAGTGAGGTGTTACTTGAGCTTGGACATTGATCAGTCATGAATAGGCAAAGGACGCAACCTTTTATCTATGGGAACCTTGAGTTCATGATTCACGAATGCCAAGTGTTTGATCAGTTTGTGATTATTGCTTGTTTGCTGCCCCAAGCGGGGGCATGATTGTCTTTGTCAATTATCCTTTGAATGTGTGTCATTTTCTTGATTGTGTGTGTTTTTGTTGATTTGTGACTAAGTGTGACTACCCCATCAAGCGATGAATCGATGAGGGAATGATTGACATGAGAAAAGCGACGAGTCACTTGACCCAAGATGACTTAGGTAAGGGTGCCTTCAGTTGTTTGCCTTTGAATGCTCAAGTAGTTTCCGAACATTTTGACCTGTTTTTGGTGGGTGTGAACCCTTTTTGTGACGCATTTTGGAGCTAAAATTGTCAAAAATTTGTCCTCCCGTGGAGTGGTCCGACTATGGTAGCCTTCTTAGGGAGTAGGATAGTGAAAATTTGTGACCCCAACGTCTATTTTGGATGCCAAGAATTTCATGCGCAAAAGCGCCTTCGTTCGACAATGTTATTGCTATATTTGGTTGGGTTTTGACCCTTTTTGTGATGCCATTTGGGGATGAAATACTCGAAAATCCGTCCTCCCGTGGAGAGGTCCAGCTATGGTAGCCTTCTTAGGGAGTAGGATAGTGAGGATTTGTGACCCCGACATTGATTTTGCATGCCCAAAATGTCAAGTGCCGAAGCACTCTCATTGGACAGTTTTATTGCTTGTTTTTGGTGCATTTTGTGCAGTTTTTTGATGTTTTTAAAAGTTTTGCGGGTATTTTTGATATAGACAGATGACTGTCTTTGTGTTTATACATTGTTATTTAGGATGATGTATGCATGTGGTATGATGAATGCGATGTGTCTAATTATATGATGTATGCATATGGAATGAATGAAATGAGTTGTTGATAACTTGTCGATGGCACCATAGACTGTACAAGATTGACTGGCTTGTTGTACTTATGGGATGGCTTTGTGGAATGACTTTGCAAGCGAGAACTTGTTTTTGTATTTTTTGTATTTTTTGATGGTGATGTAATGAAATGTACTAGTTGTTTAAAAATGTAGTTAAGCTTTTCTGAGATTCAGATATTTTAACTAACTAGCCAAACTATACATTTATCTCGCAAGACTTTTGAACAAGGTATAAATCAGACTTGAGTTTTTCCCAGTTATTTCACATCCCTGTGTGTGCAATTGAGTTCCTTTATGTGGTATTTAGTAGGATACTACCAGTGCCAGATAGGCTATCAACCAAACCTATACTGAGGATCACCTAATTAGCTCCACTAACTTCGTTGTTGTATTTAGTAATATTAATCCATGGGACAATCTAAGGTACCATAAGCTAGCTCATCCACATGCAAACATTGGTCTACTCACACGTAAAGCTAATGTGATAGACATATCATCATGTGTTTAGGATATCGCCATTGCCAGGTAGGTTGTCCACCAAACCCGTAATGAGGATTACCTAGATGGTTGTTCGAATGCTGAGAATTCTAGGGATTCAAGTTCGGGCTTTTTATTGGCTCAACGATTTAGGATATTTGCTCATATACATAGTGATGAAAATCACTGTTTATTTTTCTCTTTTGTTTTTATTTTTGGAGCAAGGATGTTAAATAGTGGTGATAACCACTGTTATCTGATTTGGCATTTGGAGCTTGGTAAAGTTGAGCTTGTAGGTTTTTGGCTTATGAATGACCTTGATCCTTTTGGCCTTGGGGATGACTACCCATCCTGTTCAGGGACATGTAGTATGAATCCTTATGACTGTGGGAACCAAAGGGGATTATGGAGATTTATGAAGGAAGGGCATTGATATTTTAGGCCTTGGGGATGACTACCCATCCTTGGCAGGGACATGTAGTACAAATCCTTACGACTTTGGAGACCAAAGGTGCTTGGAGATGATGGTGATGATGGATTGTGAGGAGTTGGTTTGTTGAATGTTCATCAATCCTTTTAGGCCTTGGGGATGACTACCCATCCTTGGCAGGGACGTGTAGTACGAATCCTTACAACTTTAGGGACCAATGGTGATTGGGATTTTTGCGAGTGGTGAGAACCACTATTGATTAGAGGGAATGAATGGGGAAGAGCTTGTCCTTTTGTCAATTCTTAGCACTCTTGAACCATTCACACAGGGGGATGAATAGGCTAATATTTCACCTATGGTATCCTAGACTGCTCTGTAGTTTTCATCTTACGTTCACACAACTTAGGAATTATTTTATGTGTTTTAACTTGTGTAGGGATGTTACATAAGGAGGCGTGACCCAAGTAAAACTTTCCCTTGTGAAATATGTTTAACTTTGTATAGTTTTTGGCTAGGAATTTAAAGATAGCTGAATGACGAAAACCCTACATACATTAGGATGCAACTGACTATGCGAACAATGAGGATGGTGTTATGCGGGATGTATGCATTGATAAAATGGATTTTATGTGGAAAATGATGAAATTGTCGAGCAATTACAATCTATGGTGCTTTTGACTTGTATGACCTAGCGAATATGCAATGTATGGATGCGATGCCTAATGCAACCTATATTTTTGTATTTTGATTTTTATGAGTATGCATGGAATTGAAATGTAATTTTTTTTTTGTTATTTTTGAGTGATTTTATTATTTTTGTTTGTTTTTGAATTTTATTTTTGACCAAGTGATTATGGGCACCCTTGGAGCTTTTGTATTGACCAAAGGGTTTATGGACACCTTTGGGGCATTTGGTTTGACCAAAGGGTTTATGGATACCTTTGGGGCATTTTAGGTTGACAAAGCGATTACATAAATATTTGGAGCTTTTGGTTTGACCCAAGGCTTTATAGATACCTTTGGGGCATTTTGGGTTGACCAAAGGGTTTATGGACACCTTTGGGGCATTTTGGGTTGACCAAGTGATTTTGGGAATCCCTGGAGCTTTTGGGTTGACCAAGAGATTACAAAAATCCTTGGAGCTTTTTAGGTTGACCAAGAGATTACGGAAATCCTTGGAGCTTTTTAGGTTGACCAAGAGATTATAGAAATCCTTGGAGCTTTTTAGGTTGACCAAGAGATTATGGAAATCCTTGGAGCTTTTTACGTTGACTAAGAGATTACGAAAATATTTGGAGCTTTTGGGTTGACCAAAGGGTTTATGGACCCCTTTGGGGCATTTTGGGGTTGACCAAGCGATTGCGGGAATCCTTGGAGCTTTTTGGTTAATGTAGTCGGCTTGCTCTTCGAGGGATAGAAGTACCCCCAGCTTGATAATCTATGGATTCATTAGATCCGAGCCGATGTCTACGTTAGTCATCTCCTCGACTGAAATGTGGGATCCGTACTCCAACTGGTGTGGAGTTGGGATCAGGTGGATATCGTTTGCTGAATTAAGATCATTGTTAGGAACGTCAGGTTCCTCTTTAGCATGGAAGACATCCTGAGTCTATCCTGGAGTGAAATGAAACATCCCACCGTAAGGCCAGTAATCTGATGGGGATGGTGGTGTGTCAGCACGATACCAATCTATAGCCTCTATATCTAGATGCAATGACCATGTTGGGTCAGCTGGATTATGGATGGGGGCGGTTAAATCAATGGAGATTAGGTTGATGAAATGATTGTGGTCTCCATTACCGCGGGTGTGGCTGCTCGAACATCCTATATGATATTTGTGCTCTGGATCTGGCTCTGTGGGCACTGGCACGAATGGATCAGCCCTATGTGCAGATAAGAGGATAGGATCTGCCCTAGGCACTGATGGTTTTATAGGGTCTCCAGGCAAAAGATGTTCTCTATGTACCTAAATATGCGGGTGCAGTAATTGCTATAACTATGCCTGGTTTAGGTGCCACTTATGCCTTGGCCCTATGTGTAACTATTCAAACATGTCATCTATGTCCAAGGGATATTGTTGTTGTCGCATCTGATTTGCTTGAGCTGGCATGTGCTCCATTGGAACATCCAAAGGGAACATGGTTAGGAAGCTCTCTTGATAATCATCCATGGGATGTGCTTGTGAATGATTGTTATCCAACTCAAGAGGATCCCAAGGTGCTACCTCATACTCCAAATCATCATTCGAAGACTCTTATTGGTCTTTTCCATATTGTTCGTGGAGGTGAGTCCTTGAATTGTCTCCCTTTTCGATCGAAGGGAAAGGGTTGTTAAGGTCAACAAGGTTGTTTGTTCGTAATGGGAGATAATTCCCTAATGTATAGGTTGTGTTAGGATTGGCATATGGATATAATGCCAACCCATCCTTGTTGCCTATCCCTAGGCCTTGCATGTTCTCTACCAAGATGTCAAGGGGCAGGGGTTGGTTGAACCCTAATCCTGGCTTGTCATAAGGCATTTGATATCTTGGTTGGCAAAGAACACACACTCCTTGCTCATACCTGCACAACCCATATCCATGCCAATTGCATTGGCCAAGATATCTCAATGTGAAGTCTAGGTTAGAAAAACAATTGACGTCTTCCACAAAGGGCTCTTCATCTTCCTCTTCTTGTAGGTGAGATTCAATGCCATTATCTAGGCCCCCATAAAAAAAGTTTGTCTAATTGGGTGGGTAGCCTAGAGGAACCACAGAGCCGATGGGTAGTTGAGGTCTCCCCATGTCCTGTATGGACTCAAGTGTGGGCATTGCTATAATGTTTTGCACTAGATACTCCCCCAATCCTATGTTGGCCATCTCAATTGTGATTGTTGGCATTTGAGGGGGAGCAAATAGGAGTTCTCCCTGAGTCCACTCCATGTGGGGTGAACTAGGCGTCTCGACTTCCATTCTGCTAGGCACCTCTTCTGTCAAGATGGTTGAGACTAAGGGTGGTTCCTCTTCCAGGGGTTTCTTTCCCTTGTCTTTTGGTGTAGCCATCGGAGGTGACGTCGTTGTTGAAGGACCAGATGAGGAAGATGGACCCGACTGGGAATTTGAAGGACTTGGAAATGGGGATTCTTGCGTAATTGAACCCTGTTTAGATGGATTTAACTAAATATCCAAATGCGTTGATGGAAGGGTCGACTGCGGCATTAGTTACATTGAATTGCAGTATTTGAAGGACTCTAAGTCTGTGGGGACTACATGCACCTATCCTTAAAATGTATACTTTAATCATTGATGAGCAATTGAAGGGATACACTTCATGTCTCGGATCCAAGGTCGCCCCAGCAAGATATTATAAGCCATCTCACCTTCTAAAATGTGGCACAATGTATGAATGGTCTTTTGTCCCACTTGGATGGG
The DNA here is from genome assembly GCA_028583015.1 of Wollemia nobilis. Lineage (NCBI taxonomy): Eukaryota > Viridiplantae > Streptophyta > Pinopsida > Araucariales > Araucariaceae > Wollemia > Wollemia nobilis. Next base: position 279,039 of record JAQPPZ010005330.1, read on the forward strand.
TAGGACAATTGTGCCAACTATCGAGCATATCACATCATTGAATGCTCGAAGAGTATAAGTGGAAGGTACGATGTGAGAGGTCGACAACTTCAAATGTTTTAATGCTACGGTTGTAATAATGTTACTGGACGAACCCATGTCCACTAACACCCGCTTATATAGAATCTCGTTGACCCATGCAATAACATGCAGGGGTAGATCCACCACATCACCAACCATTGATTTCAATTCATCTTCTCTAAAGGTGATGACTGGTTCTATACATTGTTTCACATGATGTTGTTGAAAGAATTTGCTTCTTGGGGATGCAGCTCAATGGCCTTTAATATATCCATGAGAGCCTCTCGATGGGGCACTGATTGTTGAATAAGCTCGTATATAGAGAGCCTAGCCGATGTGGTCCTTATACTTTGGATAAGTCTAGTCCGAATCATGGCCACTGGTCTAGACGGGGGAAGCTATGTAGGGTTCTATTGAGGTTGTGATGTCGATGGAACTTCTCTTGTGACTACCACGGGGGCAGCTTCGGGATATCTCTTGTTCCTAGTCACTATGCTTATCATCCCCACATACCCCTCCATGGGGCAATTCTATTGCACATCATTGACATGAAGGGGTTTTGCTTGTGCATCATGTGCGGGCAAAGGGTCTTTGAAAACTCCTATTTTTTGGTTGTTGGGCGCTATGGGATTATCTAGCTACAAATCCTTTGGAGGGGTAGCTGGGTAGCACCCCTTCTGCCTTGATAGGGCATTTTAGCCCACCCTTCTTCTTGTTCATACTCCTCATAGGCTTCTTGAGGAGTGTCTAGCCTAGGCCTGTAAACATTGATGGGTGCCTGTAGAGGGTGCCCATCATAGTGTCTGGGAGCGGCTTCCTGCTTAGGTCTAGGAGGTCTTGGAGGCAGTTCTTGATGAGGTCACAAAGACTTGTCTCGCACTAAGGGGTTGTGCCTCTCATACACTTCTAGTTTATGTGTGTGAGGGATTGGGATCTTCTCAGGCACATTGTTGTGAAGCAGCTCGATTTTTTGACGTTGAATGCGCTCTTTCTTAAGGTGACACAAATGTTCTAATTGTTGTTGGTCTTGCCTGAGCCGCGTGATTTGCACTTGGTGGGCAACTAGTTTGGAAAATGCCAAGTCAATTTGTTCTGCCATCTCTTGTTTAGGAAGCCTAGATGCCTCTCCTACATGTTTATCTCGGTCATGGTGATCCGAGACCCCTATGGGTTGCTTCCCTCTGTCAAGGTTAGCGGCATTCACTTGAGGCTCTGGCCTCAATGAGTGATCCTGATACACAACGAGTGCGAAAGTGCATCGTTCTTGCACTGTGTATTGCTCTTGAGGAACATAGTGGTCTTCCTCGTTCTCTCTTTTGTATGTGTAAAAGGTGTAGGCAGAATTGTCTTTCCCTATCTGGAAAGCCTGATACTCTAGATATTGCCTAGTGTTTCTAACATTAATACGGGGTAAAGGAGGGATGACGAAGTCATGTGGCCCCTCCTTCTGGACCCTCTGTTGCTCTAACACTTCATCACTAGGCCACTCATAATGAGCATCTAAGGGAGGTATCCTATCTATGTTTAGTGCCATGTGTAGGTTCTCCTCTTGAAAGGACCTATGTTGAGTGGGGGTGCCTCTCAAAGAGGTGCCTCTATAATCCTGTTCTGTTATGGCATGATGTGGACTATCTTGGGTGCCATGCTGCCAAGGTGGGATGACCAAGTCCTCAGGACTATATCGGAGGTGACTTGTCCCCCTTGGTGCACTCTCTGCAGCTTCTGCCCATGATCGGGCTCGACTACGGGTGTACACCATGGTGATGTTTACCTAAAAATGCGTAGATTTTTTTTTTTGATTTTCTTTTTATGATTTTTTTCTGTTACACTAAACATAAAATATCACACACACAAGCAATGATTATCTCTTTTAAAGATTAAAAGTGTGCCCTAAATCTGGTTTAGTGTGTTTTGTTTTTTTTTGTTTTTGAAAGATTTTTGTGAAGATCGTTTAAATGCAATTATGATAGCTCTTATGACTCCCAAAATGGTCGTCCCTTTAATATACCATTGCCGAACCAATATACCAACCTCTCTATATACCCGCCCTTACATGAGGGAGACTATAGGTACGTGAGAGCAGATGATACGTGGAACATAGGCGATACGGAAGGGGAATCACTCTATTTATGACACCTACCATAGAAGACTTATCCTTATGTGTTGGGAATCACCCCAAGCTACACTTGGTCAGATTTGATCAAGATTTATATCTAGCAACAGTTGCGATCGAGGTTATGGATGCAATATATCAAGCCAAGGTGATGATGAAATCCACTATTGGTCTTGCTCAAGGGTTGGGTTTTTACGACCAACTCCTTGGTTTAAATTACCATGTGGTGTATGGGGTTCTTTTTAAGTTGCAAAAATGAAACAAGCAAGCATTTAACCTTTCCTATGCAAGAAAAAAAAAACAAAGAACAGAAAACAGAAAGCAAAAAATTGACAGAGGGTGTTTAAGACCCCTACCTCTTCTCTACCCAAATTGGATGTCTCCGAATTTCTGCCTGAAAAGTGCACAGAGAACTATTCCTCCCGGGGTGAGACGAATAACATATATGTATTCATTCCAGGGTAGGACGAACAACAGTCCAACATTTGAGAACTTGGTACCTACAAGCAAAACAAACAACTTTTGATTAGAATTTTAATCTTTAAAATCAAGGGACAGAGGTCCCACCGTGATCGCCATTGAAAGCATGAGGATACGGAAACAAAAAGGAATATGCCAAGCAAGATGCATTTAAAACCAAACTTAACGCTAAAAGCCTATATATTGCAACATGCATGAAAAGAAAGAACATATATGAATCAACACAAGATAAAAGCAATATGAAATATGCTGCCATTTTTATTGATATGGTTTCAAATTTGTGTTACAATACGTCTCCTTCCTTTTTAGGGGATAGGAGCGTCAAATATGTTTCTTATCACATCCATAGATAGAGATCCTTCTTCCGTGTGCCCACATGTAAGATGAGCGGGCCAAAACATTGCCGCCGCTTGTGTATATTATTGTTGACTCCTTATTGCTTCTCTAATGTCGAAGACCTGCATTCAAGGAAACCGAAAAGATTAGTAACACCTGCAGATAGAATAAAACATGTATTTCCCAAGGCCTATTGTTAGTGTATGCATGAAAATATTAAAACGATGACCAAATAACATCATAATGACCTAAAAATTTGACATAATAATGAATATTTTACCAGGAGACCACTGCAAAAAGAACAGTCTAAAAATTCCTCACAAATTTGTATTCGTTCCGGGGTGGGACGAATTAACCTGCAATAAATTATCAAAAAATACCCTCTTCAATGTCCTATCCCGGAAGCTCCAAATGACCTAAAAATTTGGATTTAGATAATTTGGGGTATTTTTAGATGACCCAGATGGTCAGATTTCTCCAATTTTTCCTCTATCACCCAGATTTTGTTGGTGCCATCTGCAACTTAGTAAAGGCAGGAAATGATAAAAACCTGGTCAAAAATGCTCAGAATGAAATGAAATTTAAACTACAGCCTATTTAAATAACCTAGAATAATATGCAAAAGAAAAATCAGATAAATCTACCACGTATTTCTAATCACTTCGGGGTGGGGCGTTTAGAACTGTGTCAACTTGGGGAGCGCCCGGGGGCAGGATGCCCACTGTTTGGGACTTTGTTTTGGCACCAATCCACTTGGGATGGGTCCAAAACCTATTATGGAGTGTTTTTGATAAATTTTGTGGAATATTGTGGCCAAATGTTCGGGTTTGGGCTTAGATTTGTGCTTCCAATAACCACCCTATGGCCTCCCTTCAATAAGAGATCAAGGATGTGAAAGGTGCGAAATCAAAAGGTATGTGTGTGGATGTAAAATGGCAGCACTTCGTTGTTCAAATTATCCCTCTCTGTCCCTTATTTGGGTGAGAAAACTCACCAATTTATAGACCTAGGGTCTCTCTATTTGAATTGCGCATGCGAGGGCACCACTTGAGTTGCATGTCCTATTTTGAGAAAAATATTATTCCTTGATTTAGAGTCTCCTTGCATGAGGCCTCCAAAAATCTAAGACATGCATGACTGAAGTCTTTCTCCTTGATTTGGAGCCATTCCTCGCAATTGCATGGCCTGAAGCTTCAGTTAACTGGCGGACTTGTCGAGGTTTGACTTTTTGCTAGTAAAAGTTGCTATTCGCCCCACCCTGGAGCGATTGCGTAATCATCCCTGGGTGGGACGAATACCAGTTTGTATTCATCCCCAGGTGGGGCGAGTAGAAAGAAAAGTGCCAAAAAGGTGCCAAATTGACCTTTGACCTTCCAAACTGCTTTTGGGAGTGGTTAGGACCACTGTTTAACCTCTGGGGGCTGCCCTAGGGGCTATGTGTGTCAATGCGATCAACGCTTGTTATCACATAATTGTATTGGTGCTATTTTAGTGTCCACATAAACAACCTAAGAACTTTTTGCATCCTTTTTGGAACTGTTTACGTGCACAGCTTGGTTGGGAATGCCTACTCCAATTTTTTAGACCTTTTATGAAGAGCTCTTTCTCCTAGCCCCATGCTATTCTAGGAGACCATATTGAATTTGATGAAAAAATGCAAGTAGTCTAAAATATTTTCATAATCAACACTCTTTTTCACTTGTGGAAGACTCGAAATCATGCTAATTTTTTTGCACAAAATGTATCCACTGTATTTTCTTTTGCTGATAAATATTCCATATTTTATGACTGTTGGTTATAGATTTCTTTTCAAGTCAAGAAGGTGAATATCGAGCTTCAGCATATGCAATATTTGATGGCTTATTGGGGCAATGATCCATGCACTATCAGTCAAGTTCCTCCAAACTCTCCCAAAGAACATTTCTCTTCTAGGGTTCATCCCAAATGGAACCCTCAAACTCAATCTCCTTATGAGTTTTAGGAGCGACACTGGTCTCCACCTCCTCCATGCGGGAAGAGGCTCAATACTGGTGGAGGGAGTTCTTCACACCAATATGGTTGGGATGTGGCTCCAAAATCTTCTCAGTCCATTGTTGGTTGGGTTGCTCCTATTGTAAATGTTCAACATGTTGGTGCAGAGCATGCAGATGAGGGAGGAGCTCCCCAGACTATTGAAGTTAATGATGTTGGCTAGAATGTTCCCACCACCTCGGATGGTGGTTGGCATTTTGATGATAGGGATGATAATTTCCTCTCTCCTGGTCAGAATGTTTAATTTTGGTCTATGTTTTGATAGTGGTGTGTGGAGATCTAATATTTTGGGGGTTGTCCTAACTCAAGTGATTGGCACGGTTATCTAGTTTTTTTTGTTGGAATGATTTTGGATGTTTCTCCCAACCATTTTGGTTAGTGTGAATATTGAGGTGTGTTAATTTCATTGACTTAGTTTTGTATGGTTTATTTAATTAATATAATTCGGATTTTCCATTAAAAAAAAATGAGCGAACAAGATTAATGCGATTGAATTAAATATACTCTTTTAACAAAAGATGATGGTTTAAAATTTAATAATATAAAATGTAACATGACTAACCAACATGATGAATGCCATGCAAACTATGATGAAGAATCATGCAAACACCAAAATAAAACCCTTCAGATAATTAAAAATTTCAATTTCAAAATATTTGTGACGTAAAAGTGTACTCTTTAGATAAAAGAGAATGGAACAAAAATTAAATTATTTTAAGGGGAACCAACATAATAAAGGTAATGCAAGTTATGTTTTAAATTTTGGGAACTCTATTACTAAATATTTAAGACCTTGTTAATACGTAGAAGTTTCAATTTTAAGAAATTTTTAACATGGAACATTTTTTTTTTCAAAGAAGATGGGTCAAAACATAAATATTTGAAGGAAACATGGATGACGGACATTTTTAAGGTCATACAAGTCATGATGGAAAAATCATGCAAATTTTACAATAAAACACCTAAGAATATAAACATAAAAGTTTAATTTCAAACATTTTTTATATAAATACATGTCTATAAAATTTTGTAGGAGACGTAATAATAAACTTTCAAACTTAGATACGATTTCAAAATTTGTTTTTTAAAATTCTATTATTTCTTTTTTACCTAGATTTCAATAATCAAATAATGTCATTAAACCTTGTAGTTTAAGATACACAAGGTCAATCTAAACCTAGATAAAAATCTAATTCAAGAAAACAATAATGTAATATTACGGATGACAAGGTTAAATTTGGTATATGGATATTCCTAAAGGTAATATTGAGTATGTAGGAAGTATTACTAAGTGTAAGAAATGCATAAATAGGTGTAGAAAGTATGTAGTAGTTAGGAATTTGGACTAAGAATAGGTCACATATACATACAAGACTTGTATTCTAAGTAGAGTAATAGACCATAACCAAATAAAGTAAAGATAAATTAAACATAGAAGAATTAAATAAGCAAAGCAATTGACACAATATAGAAGTAAATGACAAACAAATTGAAATATGAAGAAAGATATTTTACTATATTTAGATGGTGCTTATCATGATGCTTGATGGATATGCTTGGTTCTTGAAAATTCTTGGATTTCTTGAGCAACTTAAACATAATTAAGATACTTACCTTCTATCATTTTTAGTTGATAGAGAACCTAACCAAAATAACATTAAGATAAGTGACTTCTTAATAGAATAAGAGCTAGTCTAGGAAAAAAGAATAAGATTATTTTTATGGAAATCTAAGAGGTATGAGAATATTCCTAAGGATTGATAGTGATATCTTTGTGGAGACCTGGGACATATCACTATGTGTTGATTTGAAAGATGAGAACCTTAAGGTATATTAAATTGCTTCATCTAAATTAAACATGCATCTATTCTATTGCTATAGTTAGATCTAATTTATGTTAGAAATTGTTTTAAATAGGTAATCTAACATTGTATTTATAGTAATATTGATGTTTAGATTCAATTGGTTAAGAGGGTTGACTGACGAGTGGCACTCTAGTTAGCCAAGGAAAATAAAGTAAAGTTGATGGTATAAATAAGCCCAGTTAGACGTAGGAATGTCAAACAAGAAATCAATTTTGAGAAGAGTTAATTTTGGTAAAAGATACTTATATTTTTAAAAACTTGATGCACTAATGGTATTGTTCATATAATTTTGATGTCTATCTTACAATTTTATAGGAATGTGTGTCATAATTTATTAATTGTACATAGAAACGAGTAAACGCATTTATAATAAAAATAAATGTCATTTATACATAGATAATTTATACTCATACTATAATTTATACTATAAATATATATTTATAGGAATTTTGAGAGTTATTTCAAAACTTATGGATCTATAATGGAGAAAGAAGATTTCGACATGCTCAATATCTTTCCAACACTTAGCCATTTTTTTTGAATTTTAGGATTCTAAATTAATTTAAATTTTAAGATGCATATTAGGACATGTAAAATAAATGTGAACATAATGTGGAAACTATGTGATATCATAGAGGTGATCGTAGTATTAAATCATGTGGTGGACCCTATTCTAGTTGGATAGGATAGATGGATAAAAATCTAAAGTTTTCTAAGGATCATGAACCTGAAGTCCTACTTGCATGTACCTTGCACAATGATATAGGCATCCATCAATTAGAAAAAATTATAGACATATGTATTCATATTTGCGATTTCATCCATGGCCAATTTTATAGTATATATATTACTCTTATAAGGTGCTTGTTTTTCCATTGAGTGAAGCAAGAATAAAGTATCATGGAAAGAAGACATGATTGATTATGTAAAATAGAACAAACAAAGAACAATTAAATGACAACATGGGATCTTGTGACACCCATGGTTTAGTACTAAAATTATATTAACTAAAAAAAATGATGGATTTTATATGGGCCATAGTAAATCAATTGGATATGAGGATTGTGAAGACACACAATATGCCCCTAACTTTAACCATGTCCCATATGAGGGTAAGGACAAATGTAAGTACTAGGAGATTACCTTTACCACTAGATAGAACATGAAGTCATTGTATGTAATGTTTTCAAAAAATATTTTGATTTTGATATTTTAGGGTCATAAAGTTTTATCTTTTTAGGCACATTTTGTTTCTTTCTTTTTTTATTTTATTTTGTATTTTATATATATTTTAATTTTTAGGTTAATTCTGAAAAGGAATAGAGAAATATATTAATGGTATAACATTTTGGAAATAATATTATGGATAGGGATTAAATTAGATAAGCAATGGATAACCATTATGTCATGTAATTTAGTGTATTGTATGCAAATGTAACTATGCAAATGAAGAGAAGTAGGAATTTATATTAACTAGTTATAAGAAATCAAAGATACTTACTTGTATCACATGCTAATTTCTCATCAAGGGGATATATTAACATGGATGAGTAGAAGAGCCTAAAAGGAAACTAAATTTAGGTTTGGAAACCAAAATACTAGTCTTCTTTACTTGTGTAATGTTTGGGAATTTTTGTATAAATTTGTAGACACCAAAACCTAGGCATTCACAAAACCACATTCACATTGCATATTCCAAGTTTGCATAATAAAATAAGGTTTCTAAAGTTTTACTTAGGCATATAGTTCCAACATATTATCCATTCACATTTGTATATTTTAATTCTGCATAATAATATGTGCCTATGTTTTGACTTAGGCATAAAATCTTGCACATAATTATATTTTATAGATTTTATTAAATATAGGAAATATCCCATTATGATACCTTATCTCCCTAGGTGACACGTGTCCTAGACACCGCTACCCATCACCTTGCCACCTCACTCCACACATCACTCTGCATGTAATAAAGGTGAGCAGGGAGAACTTTGCATTCCCATTTCATGACTAGTTCACATGGGAGTCATAGATCCAAATTTAGACTTCAGTTAAAGATAGAAAAACAAAATCTTATCATGCTAACATTCACTATGCATGAGGAATTCAATACTAGGGTTTTGAACATAGACCTAGGGTTTCACACAATTTAAAATGTGTAAGCCTAAAAGCACCAAGTAGCATCACATATATCAAATTTATCATCACGTATTAAACAAAATAGGTCAATGAGGAGAGCTTTCAAGACTTGGAGAGCTTCCCTTGGAGACTCCATTTATAGTGAAGCCCTACCATATTGGAGAGCATATTGGAGCATCTTTGAGGAGCAACAAGGTGCTAGCCAATCAAGGGTTTAACACGAGCAAATCAACCACCATTTCAACATCAGATACAAGCTTTGATCCATAGCCTTGGAGTAAAGAAGGCAAGTTTCCCTTTAACGATCGTTGTCCTAGGCAGTGTCCCGTAGGCCTAGCTTAGGGTTTAGATATTCGTTTCTTTTATTTTTCTTTCTTCATGTCTTCATATCATTAACATAGATTCATTGCATTTTAATTAAGTTCATTATTGCTAATAGCCTCATCCGAGGAGGCAATCTCAAACATCTAAGCATGTGAGTTCATTGTATTTTAATTAAGTTCATTGTATTTTAATAAAGAATTCAATTAAACTGTAAATAGAGTAGTTACAGTGGACGGTGTGATGCTTCCCTCAGGGTCACTATAGAAACAAGAAGAAGGCTTGGTGAGTCTCATTGAAGGAGTTCTTAGAATAACTCATTGGAGAAATTACTCCCAAGGGAGAAGCTCGTGATAGCTAAGAAATTGGGACAATTATTGGCATCCGACAACAAGATAAAAGGATAAGGTTTGGAAATAATATTGTCAAATTTCAAGGTAGTTTGGAATAGATCTCAAAATTGTCATATTGTTTGAGGAGATCTATTTTGAAGTTAGAACTCGACAAGAGAAAGGAGATAGGAAAACCACCAAATCTGAGAGATGTGGGGACCATCATTGAAGGGTTCTTGAGTAAATATCTCAGTTACGATTTTGAGGAGCATCCTACCAAAATTTTAGGATTCAAGGACAACATTTTAGTGAATATTGATTGCTTTACAATCTGGAAATTTTTAGATTTGAGAATAAAAGAAGGTAGTAATTTGGACAGTCTTAGTAGCTGTTAAATATCAAATTTTAGAGGTACATCCTAAAGGATAATTTAAGACACCACATTACAATATTGGGTAGCAAATTTATGAAGTGTTTAAGCTACAAAATGTGAGCAAGTGAGTTGTTTTGGACAGCCTAGAAGAGTTGCAATAACATCTACAAAAGGTAGCAAATTTAAGTGACTAAAGTCACCATCATTATCATCATCTATAAGAGTTAGAAAGGTATGCAACATAAGGTGCAAAATTTCATTAGTTGAGATTTTATATTTGGTTTCTTATTAAAATTTTATTAAGCACCAATTTCAAGGATTAAAAGGTTGCATAAGATAGTATTCATTTCAAGTCTTCAAGTTAAGTGCATAAGTTATAGTCCACAAGGTTCAATCTTGCACAATAGAAGAAAATAGAAGTTAGATATATTTTGAGAGAAAGAAACATATCATCATTCTATTTATTATTTTATAAGTAAAAGAAGACTCTATATGTTTTTTATTTTCTATAGTGCAAAATATAATATTGAAAGCTTAGATTTATTAGTGCAAACAAAACCAAGCAAGGAATGTATTACTAAAGGATAGAAGGTAGCATTGGCTTCAATCTATATCAGCCAATAAAGTAAGTTGAAGCCTATGTTTCAAGAAGTCAAGAGGCTCCATTTGAGAGCACAAGGAGGAAAACATCTAAATCATTCTACTCTATTTTTGCATAGCATATTATTAGAGCTATTCAAGAAAGATCTAAATGAGAAGTATCTCCAAGGAAAGAGAGACAAGTTGAGAAATATTGAAAGAAGAAAGGATAGTCTCAAATAGTAGGGAAAATCATATTGCTATAAGAATTTATCATCTACCCCATATTGGAAGAAATAAAAATGCAAAGTGTCTCAAGGATACTATAACAGCCTACAAGACACATATTCAAAGCAGCCAACTCAACGATCATAGGTATCAACTTTGAGCTGGGAATAAAGCAATTGAAGGGGTCACACTAATCAAATTTCAATGTGCCTAATACACCATATTCATTGCTATATCCAACCCCTATGAAAGTATTTACCTATAGCGTAGGGGTCCACATAAAGAGGTTATCATCTACTAGATATCTACATAAAAATATTACACTAAAACATTTACTAAGAAGGTTATATTTCATTACATATCAACACAAAAGAGATAGCAAAATAATAACACATTGCAAGGTGAAATTGAAGGTGCTTTAACCAAGTATTATCTTGGACGAATATCTAGCTAAGCACAAAAATATTTGAGGTATTGAATCCACCAATTGAGCACCATAGAACCATCGTAGCATCATCGAGCGTTTGGAAAGAAGAAGGAGATGAAGGTATTCGAAAACAACAAGGAATTACACCAAGAATTGTAGTGAATAAAGCATTAAAATGAGTTGGAATAAGATGTTGGAGATTAGGGCATAGTAGAAGAGAATGTCTACCACGTGGAGAAGACACATTTCATGCAATCAAGAGACTAGAAACCATGTGTTGAAGATATTCTAGTCACACAATGAAGAGACTATGAATAAGCAAAAAACATCAATTACATAACACTCTAAAGGAGGTGTTGGATAAGGTACCTACCTTAAAAATGTTGAAATGGAAATAAAAGGGTCTTAGCACCACTTGGAAAAGGTATTGAAGTTCAAAGGTGCAATAGAGACATTAAGCATCACTTGGCACCATTTACCTTACATTGCAATTAGAACCAAGAAGAGAGTGATACAAAAGAAACTCATATATATATACATGTACAATACACAATAACGGGAGCAATACATTTTTAAATAAGACAAGGTCCAAAGTGCACATAAGGAGAATAGATAGCTCAAGGATCAAAGAGCAAGGAATAATGTAGACAATGAAGCTATGAGCATAGAGCACATACATAAAAAGGAAGGAGTCAACCACCAACCATTACTACTCTAGAAATTGCATTTATTACAGTCATATTGCACATCAGACTCAATGCTTGGAAGGTAAGAATACACTTCAAGATTATTGTAAGATTAAAAGTGGGATTAAGGTCCATATTTCTAAGATTGATATCATCTGAGGATAATACTCTAAGGTTATTAAATAGTAGGAGTTATAAGGAGTTGTAAGAATCCCTAGAAAGAAGATTGATTATCTTAAGAACATAATACAAAGTAGAAGCATTTCAATTATTTTTCATTATTGCTTCAAGTATTTGCAAATATTGAAACAAGGAGTCATAAGATTAGTATTTGCAAACATATAAACTTACTAAAACTTCTAAACTTGGGAGAGAAAAGGAATTCTACATCAAAAATTACATATTAGAAGTTTAAGAATTTTTCATAAGCATTGATCAAAGGGAGTGAAGAGATTAAGATATTGCTTGCATCAAAATTATAGTTGGAAGATTGATTTAGAAGGACATAGACAATCCAACTAAAGATATTGAACTCTCATATTTGAAATTGCATTTCTAAAATCTTTCTACAAGAAGAGATAAAAGTTATAAAAGTGTTAGAGTTGAATTTCTTACTAAAATAATTTTACCTCATTACTAGGGAGACAAAAGGGATTCAATAAAATTCAAGATTAGAAAGCTAAGTCTAAGCATCAAGTTCATAGAATGAAAATCTTGAGAATTATTTCCAAGATTGAGTCTACAAATTAAATAAGAATATTACTAGGAGAGCTAAGGAAGACTACTGCAAACAAGAATAAGAAATTAAAACACATAATATGGATAGATTGTCAAGAGGAACATATCATCACTATAAGAAGACTCAAGATCAAAACACATCCAATATGTCTTATCAAAGGTATAAAATTGGTACAAACTCAAATAATCTCACAAATCAAAATGAAAAGGACATTTGGTACATAGATTCATGTGCAAGTCATCATATAATAAAAAAACTGCAATGGTTTGATTATATTGAAGTCACCAACAACTACAAACTGAGAATTGTAGATGGAAAATTCTACCACATACATGGTTATGGATGTGTATCTCTAAGCAAATTATTTCCAAATATTGTGCTACATAATGTCATGTATGTTCCAAGTTTATCATCCAATCTCATTTCAGTAGCAAAGTTAGTAGAGAGCAAAAGAATAATTGACTTCAAATACTCCAATGGAGTCAATATGTGCCTCATAATAAACCAAGGAGAAATTGAAGCTACTGGATCAATTCATAAAAATATATATGCTCTGGACTCAATGGGAACATCACAAGATATTGTTGCATTTCAAAATAATACTAATACTTTTTTTGAAGAAAAATATGCATAATATGTAGAACCAGCATATCACAAGAACAAACAAATAAATAAAAGACTCAAAATTAAGAGAATGAGAGAACAACAAAACTACACTGTATTTAGCTATCAGCAGACCAAAGAAGGAGAAAAACCTCATCAATATGAAGGACACCCAAAAGAGAAATATTCTTTTTGAAGACTAAAATCTTCAAAAACCAAATAATGTAATACAGGGGGTGTTGGAATATATTACATTATTTGGTTCTTTAGTAATGTTCCTTCATGGGTACATATTTATATTAGAATTATATTAGGAGATTAATAGTTTATTAGAGTAATTTAATAAATGCACAAGTGTTAGAATGTGCAATGATGTAAATGTGCATGTAGTCCACATGTACATGAGTCTTAGGGTTATGTAAGAGGTAAGGAATTTATCTTCCTATATAAAGGCCTCATTGTGAGTGTTTAAGGAGAGGATTTTGGAGTTCATAGGTTAGAGTAGTAGTAGTCACAATGTAGCTCCATTTTGTTAATATGGAGTGGTTGTAAACTCCATTAGAGGAGAATTGTAATTTTCGTGAGCTTTCTTATATGAGCATTTATAGAGCATTGTATCAAGTTTTCTATCATAATTTCATGCATGTTAAGTTGCCATTATCATAGTTATAACATTGCATGCTTATTTCAATAGTTGTGATTTCATTTCCTTTAAGTTTAAGGCTCCAAAAGCTAGAACATATCACTTTTTATCTTAACCTTAATAGTTCAATTTTATCCATATCAATCCTTTCCATTTTTTCAATCAAATTAGCTTCCTCGTCTCCACTCAAATTTATATCTATTCCATTTTGTGTAAATTTGTTTAATCATTGAAATTTATCACATTTTTCCTTCTTCTTTTTAGATTCATTTTCATTATGTTTCTCTATCATCCTTTAATTTTATTCTTGATATAATTAATTTTACTATAGGATCCAAACATTTATGTTCCTTCAGCTTCAATTTCATTCCACCATTTCTTAACATTATTTTGAGACTCCTCACATTCCATCAACTAAGGATAAAATTTGAATGACACCTTTTTTAGAGGTTAGAATTCATGTATCTTCAATAGTATTGGTGCATGGTGTGATCTCACTCTAGACAATATAAAATACACAAATGATACATTTATTCCTATAATGAATTCATCTATTAAAAATCTATCTAATATTTCTCAAATTAAGATTTCTCTTCCTATTCTATTTGACCATGTGGAAATACCATCTTTCTAAATGATATCTACTAGGTTGCTCTCTTCCATTAGATCTAATACCATTCTTATATTTTGGTTTAGACTCATAATTATTCCTTTCTTCTCATCTAATTTGAGAAGTAAATTAAAGTAACCTCCTATTATCCAATTTTCAAATATTTTTGATGATCCATATTTCCTTATTATTTACCATAATTCTCTTTCCAAGGATTGATGAGTGGGTCCATGCACATATATTTTCATAGATCTCTAACATTCCAATGATATTAGTGTTTTGTGTGCATCTTTAACCACTTCAATGAACTTCCATTTTTGTATGTTCCATATTGTAGCAATGCCTTCCTAACCTCTCAAGCCAATACATTCACTCTAGTATATATTAGTATTCTATATTTTTGTTATAATTGTCCATTCAGTTTCTTCTATCTTAGTTTCCTCAAGTAAAATTATATTAGGGCTAGATTCTTCATTCCTTCCCTTTAAGATTTTATTTTTGTTGAGGTAGAACTCATACCTCTTATATTCCAAGAGAATATTATCATTTTCTTAGGTTGCATGGTCTCACATTAATTTTTCTTCCCTGTTGACTTGGGGGATTTAATTTTATTATCTTGTCCTCTTTATTGATTTACTTTTGAGAAAACTCCTTAATGGTTTTTTGTGGATATGTTTGCAATGTATTTGACCTTACGCATCTTCCTACCTTCTTCTTAGTACTTTTCCCACAGTCTACATGTGATTCTATTTGAATTAGGAATATTATACCATCCTGAATTTTTACCTTAGCTTCCACAATTTGTTCTTTTATTCCTTGTTATTCTTCTTGATTTTTTTCTTATTCCTTTTCTCCTTTTCAAACTTTTTAAATTGATTCAAACTCCTCACTGTTCATTTCTAAACTCTTTCCCCTATTTTAATCTATTATTGTGGTTTTTCCTTCTTCAATGCCTCAAATTGATTTTTTATTGATGTGTCTTTCATTTCTATTACCCACTTTCCTTTACTTTATTTTAATAAATTTATAAACCCTTCACTATCCTTCTCATCACCTTGTTCTTTTGATACTTATCATAATTTTCTTGGGTAATTATGGATATAAGACCCATATTCATGTTAGCAGGTGCATTTAATGATGGTTTTTGAAGCCTAATACTTAATGTAAATATCACAACAAAAATGATTATACAATAAAGTAAAATAGCAATATAGAACAATAAAGAAACTTACATACATAAAACTCAAGAAAGAATGTATAAAGTTTTTATTATAGAATAATCTTGTACATCCCAGTTATAAAAGTTGGAGTACATAATATAGCTTTCATGATAGACCTTTGATATTCATGTTATGATATTTGGCTAAGAAAAACTTGAAATTCCCTTTTTTTGGTAGATAAGATACTATAGCATTAATACCAGGTTTTACAGGTTGACCCAAAAACTTTTACAAAAATCAGCCCAGGGTTGTTGATGAACATGTCCTTACTAAGGATCCTATATATGTAAAATCTACATACCGCCAAAGCCATTACATCTAGTAAGGCACATAGCATGTTATCAAAAAGAAACTTCCATACAAAATTTTGGGTATACCCTAAGAAAACACACCTGCATCATAATTACAAAAAAAGAAACAGACACAGATCCCTTCCTTGAAATAGTGGAGAAACAAAAAGCTACAAACACATATAGCAGAGTATTGAAAAAAACTCCCACAAGCTCTATATTGATAGTTACTCTTAATAATTCTTTAGTAATTACTTTCTTCCGTATATGACATGCTTTGGGACCACATCCCCTCTTGGTCAATCAGCCTTGGAGAAGTGAACGTACTGGCTAGATTTATGATGGTGGCTATCTGGTGGTCCATGTGGCTCTGGTTCGAAGTCTTATAATGTCATTTCTTTCATGCCCTATGATTATCAACCAACCTCAAATTACTAAGACGACTAGAAGCCATGTTATCTGACATGTGACTATCCCCATTAGTCTTTGTGGTATTTCCAAGCAACATCCACCAAGACTAACAGCTTAGATAATTTTTATTGTGAATCCATTTCAATAAAGATACGGGAATACTCATAGGCTTCGAAATTACAATGTCTTCCCTGTTGGTAAATTCGACTATCATTCTTGGAATTCTTGTTGAATAAGCTCCTATACTTCACTCGGGACACCGTGTTCCCATTTGAAAAGTTTGTCACCATCGACACCCAAATTTGCCAGCTTATCATCAACTTTGTTAGCTTCCCGAAAGACATGTTGGGCTTTTCTATCCTATCTTCTCTAGAAAATGGTCCTAGCCTCTTAAACAATTGTTTTAATCCTCCAAGGAGGTGTTTTCCAATTATTGAGGAGATTTATAACATGCATAGAGTCTCCTTCTACGATCAAATTGCCTTCTAAGTCTTTAGTCATTTGAAGGCCTCTCCACAAATATCTAGCTTCAGCTTCGTTGTTCATCCTTGTTCCAAAATATTAAGAAAATGCAAGCATCATATTCCCATTATGATCTCGCACAATACCGCCAGCTCCTACTCTACCAAGATTATCCTTAGCTACTCCATCAAAATTAAGCTTAAACCAACCCGTAGGAGGTGGGGACCACTTAACATTGGCTCTGGGGTTGACTACCCTAGGCACAAACTCATCTAACAAGGTTAATCTTAAATATTGAGCAATCATGGTCTCCTACAAATGAGGTTTACGACTATCAAAAGAGATAAGGTTCACATTCTCGTTGGCAAAGGATAGGATCTTGGCAATGATAGTTTGATGATCATGGATAGACTAATTAAAGACTCTATGGTTCCTTTCTAACCACACTTGCCAAATATAGTGATTGAGACAAAATTTCCACATGTATCTAAGTCTTTGGCTTGAAAAGGGGTAAGGCCATTGGATGAAAAAATCAAGTACGATGGTTGGTTTAACCCAGGAAATATTGAAGGCCTGAAAAACCCCACTTAGGACAATCAAGGAAAAAGGACACTCAAGGAAAATTTGATAAATGGTCTCCAAATTAACCCTACACAGATAACAATGATTAGTGATACAAATACCTTTACGTATCATATTATCAATGGTTAGAATTCTTCCTTGGATAACCAACAATGAAAAGACTACAATTTTTGGAATTAAATTTTTTATCCAAACTAAGTCCTTTTGGAGGACAAAAAAAAAAACTTGACATTCTCATGTATCAAATATTGTAATATATTCTAACACCCCCTGTATTACATTATTTAACAAAATATTCTCTTGAACTACGTAATGAATCTCTAAACATCTAAAACTTATTTCATCCAAGAGCCTTTGTGAATATATACATAATATGTTCTTCTATAGAAATATGCTTTAGTTCGATATGATTATTCTATAAATGATCTCTAATAAAATGACATTGAGCTTTAATTTATTTAGTCCGTTCATGTATGATTGGATTTTTTATTAAGCCTAGTACCCCTTGATTATCATAGTGTAGGAGAGTTGTTATTTTGATTTCCATGTCTAATAGTATGTATTGTAGCTACAATGCTTCACTAGTTGTATCCCTTGTACGATATTCTAATTCAATAGATGATTGTGCTACTGCAAGTTGTTTTTTACTATATCATGATATTGGTCCTATGATGAGATAAAAAAATATATCTTGATGTAGAATTTTTATCATCAATAGAGCCGGCATAGTCAGAATCTAAATATCCCTATAGACAAAAATATTCACAACCCCGGCTATAAATCTTGAAAGAAACAACAAACTAGATCCGCATAAAAAAAAAAAAAAATAAAAGTTGTAGTTGAGACGAGGTGTTTCATAATTTCTAGATAGTTGAAGTCTTTGTTCTATTGGTGTATCTTTAGGCTTGAAATTCTTCATTTTGTATTTATCAAGTAGATTCTTTGCATATTTTATTTCTGTAATTGTAATATTGTCTTCATTTTTATAAATTTTCAAACTAAGGCAATAATGCATAAGTCCTAAATTAGTCATTTCATATTCCTTTTCAAGATCCGTTTTTAATTCACTCATTAAAATTTGTATGCCTCTTGTAATCACTATATCATCAACATATACTATAAGTATTAATATCTCACTTCCAACTTTATTTGTATATAAATTTGGATATGATATGCTTCGCTTAAAATTATGTTGCAACAAATGATTATTAATTTTTATTTACCATGCTTTGGAAACCTGCTTTAGACCATATAAGGATTTGTTTAATTTACAAATGTGTTCATGACCTTTAACAACAAATCCTTCTGGTTGGGGCATATAAACTTTTTCTTCTAAATCACCATTAAGAAATGCACTTTTTACATCCATTTTATGAAGCTTCCAACCATGATGTGTTGCTAAAGCACATACTATTCTGATAGTAGTCATTTTAGTTGTTGGTATAACCGTTTCTTAAAATTCTATACCTTGTGTTTGAGTATAACCTTTTGCTACTAATCAAGCTTTGTACTTATCTATAGAACCATCTAGTTTATATTTAATCTTATAAATCCATTTACAACCTATTTTTTTTTCTTTGAGGTAGATCTACTAAACTCCATGTTTTATTTTTCTACAATGATGAATATTTTGATTCCATAGTTGCTTTCCATTTTGAATGAATTAAAGCTTGACATGGTGTTACTGGTCCTATCATGTTACTCATCAATTCTCTATTTATTCAGGTTAGACTATGAGTTTGAGGTCTTGTAGTAGTTATATCAGGCATTTGTTCAAGATTTGAATCTCTAACTATATTTTTTAGCCAAATAGGTTCCTTTCTTTATGAAATAATTGGAATTTATGTATGTTTACTATATTCTTCTTGATATTTTGATTATGTTTTTTTATTTGTTGTATTTTATTCTGAGAATGTTAGAATACTTTTTGAATCATTATTTTGTTCTTTAATATCTTCTTTGATTTTCCATCAAAGATAACATCCTTGCTTATATAGTATTTCTTTGTGATTGGATTAATGATTCTATATCCTGCATATTCATCATCATAACCAAAAAATATACCTAACATAATTTTTCATCTAATTTTATCCTTTTTTGTTTTGGAATGTGCATATAATATTTACATCCTAAAATTCTTATTTTTTTAATATTCAATTTTTTTCCTGATCATACTTCTTCTGGAGTAGCATTCTTGAGTATCTTTGTAGATAGTATATTCCACAAGTATTTAGTTGTATTGATTGCTTCTGCCCAATATTAATGATTAAGATGAGTTTATTTTAACATACATCTTACCATGTCCATTATATATCTATTTCTTCTTTCTACAACCATTTTTTTGTGGTGAATATGTTGTAGTGAGTTGTCTTTTTATTTCATCGTGTTCTAAAAATAGATCAAACTCTTTTGACACAAATTCTCCACCTCTATCTGAACGAAGTTTTTTGATGGTACTTCCTAATTATTTTTCTACATGAAGTTTGATCTATTTAAAATAAATAAAAGCTTCAAACTTATATTGCATAAAATAAATCCACATTTTTCTAATGTAGTCATCAATAAATAATTGAAAATATTTATGTCCTCCAATACTAGTCATATTCATTGGACCACATAAGTATGTATATATCATTTCCAAAGGTTGTTGAGATCTATATTGACGAAGCTCGAAAGGGATTCTATGTTGTTTTCCTACTAAACATCCTGGACATATAGTACATTCCCAAGAAATATTTGGTAGACCTTTTACCATTTTATATTTAACCATCTCATTAAAATATGAATCATTGGTATGTCCTAACCGTTTATGCCAAAGTTCTCTTATTTCAAATATTCCTATTGAGAGGGCCAAATTTGTAGTTGTATTTAGTACAAACAAACTATTTTTATCGGATCTTGAAGCTATCAATTTTTCATGTTCGATAGTATGACATTGTTTCCTTCCATTAATAACTTTAAATTCGACTATCATATTTTGATCCATGAGTTGAGAGACTGAAAGAAGATTAGTATTCAAACTACGAACATATAACACATTGCTAATTATTCCTTTTCTATTTATTAGATTGATTAGGATATATCCTACTCATTTTACTTCATAGGTCTTACTATCTACTATAACAACGAGTTTCTCATATTTTTATTGTAGAGTTTTAAACTAATGTTCATCTCTAGTCATGTGTCTACTCGATCTAGAGTCTATATACCAATATTCTATGATGATTTTAATGAGGATTATATGTGTAGAATTCCTTATATCTCCCTAAGTAAGGTATGAAGTTTCTAAAATTGATGTAGAAGTCCTTATTTTTCAAAAAATAAAATTTTAAATTACACTTTAATAGCTACTTTTCTCTCCTAATTAATAAAACATTTAATTAAGCCTTATTACTCCTTATAAAACTTCTAAAGTAATCAAATAACTTTTAAATATACTAAAGTCTACTCCAAAACTTTAGGAAAACTTAATAATTAAATATACACTCCTTATTTCTCCTTTTAACTTAGCAAAAAATTAAATAAACTTTTGAAACCCTAATTACCTCCTTAATGGTGTGTCTTGTTGGAAATGCATTCTCTAGCACTAGGTTTCACTACCTTAATTATTCTAATAAAACCTTTAGTTACTTCCAGTGAAATTTGACAAAGTGGTATGTATTTCAAGCGATTCACTTCTAAACAAATCGATTGGCATACTCCAATATGGTGTTATTTTCTTACATTCAAACAAGTGGTATTCTAGATTCTTCTTGCACTCCAAAAGATGTTAGCTCTCTTCCATGTAGTGCTAGTTCAATGTTCAAGTTTGGTGTTTCATCCTTGGGCATGGTGCTTGGCTCTTCACATCTCTTTAACACTTCACCTTCAATATTTGATCTTTTGATTTCCTTTTAGGTGAGTGATACGAATACTCCAAATAATTTTGATGGTGCTTGGAATGCTTTCTTTAGGTGGCTCTCTAACTTCTTTTTTTGAGTGGCATTATGCCTGGTTTTGATGTTCTTTGATGCTCAAATTTCAAACTTTCATTGCTTTCTAACCTACATTGTCTGCATAGATGGACATCAATATTTAGTATTTGGATGACTCATAGCATCTCAATGGCTCGTGGCTCTTAAATAGTCTGAGATGACTTGTTATCTCATGGCTCTCTATTGGCTATTGCTAAATCATAGCACTTGTTGGTTTGTAGATCCTGAATGATGCTAGCTCTTGTTAGCTAGGGATACTTGACACTTTGATTGCCCTCCTATTCTTAGTTTAATATTGACTAAGCTTTGATCTTCTCAGACTGCACTCTTATCAAAGCTTGTTATGATTATTCCATTAACTATGCTTTCTCTTTTTTATGCAGGTTCAAGTGTGTTGCTCAACATTCAATATTTCAAACACATAAAACCATCCAATGATTTGCATAATTTCCCTTGCAATAGCTACAACTTTCCTTTGCTTATTTCACTATACCATTCTAGCTTATGGTTTGATGAATTTCATTATAGGAATATTGGGTTGACTCCTTTCTATCCTCTTCCTTGTTGTTATCCTTTAATTTTTTCTTGCCCATGATATCAATATTATTTTCTTAAGCTTCTTCTTGAATCTTCTTGCTTTTCCTAATACAATATTTCTTTTTATGTCTTATATTCAAGCCTATATTTCTTTACAATAGGTTTGTATATGGTCTCTTTTCTTTATTACTGACCTTATGGATTTCAAATGCTATCTTCCTCTTCGATGTTGTCTTTTATGTATTGTGTTGTCCTTGAACTAGGACTATCCTCAAGATATTTTTCTATATTGAAGTCTTATTTCTTCATAAATATCAACGTCTATCTCCAAGACCTGAAACTATGCTATAGACTACCTTCTATTCTAAATATATTCTTGGAATAGGTAAACTCAATCTATTTGAAACTTTATGGGCCTATCATAAAATAGTGATGATTATCCCAAAATCTTATGCAAGAAATTATTTTTAGCTCTGATACCACTTATGGATTTTGAAGCCTAATACTTAATGTAAATATCATAGAAAAAATGATTATACAATAAAGTAAAATAGTATAATAGAACAATAAAGAAACTTACATACATAAAACTCAAGAAAAAATGTATAAAGCTTTTATTATATATGAATCTTGTACATTCCAGTTATGGAACTTGGAGTCCATAATATAGATTTCATGATAGACCTTTGATATTCCTGTACATTCCAATTATGGAGCTTAGAGTCCATAATATAGATTTCATGATAGACCTTTTATATTCTTGTTATGATATTGGTCCTTTAAGATATATATGGAGTTGACTAGTCACACCACTGGTTTACCCCTAGATGGTGTCTACCATAATAGGAAGAAGCACTCCCTCCTCAAGGAGATCAACCTCTTTTTGGAAGAGGATGAATTCCTACCAAAGGTTCAAAATGGTCTTGGTGCTAAGGCTCTCTTCCCGCCTTGGGATAGGGTGTTAAAAGTGATCATGGATTCCTTTACCCTGGACCCAACCTATGAGGTCATCAGGAGTTTTCATGCCATGTTTTTGAATCATATCAGGTGGCACTTTTGGATGAACATCCCTTTATTTCTATTTCATTCCATGAAAAATTCAATGACGGACATCCAAGGTGGCAAAGGCATGAACTCTAATCATCAGGGTTTAGCATTATTGGTATTCAAGCAGTTTACTAGTGAGCATGGATTAGTTGTAGATGATATCTTAAAATCTATTGAAGGTCAACAAATTTTTGAATCTTGATTTTTTGAAGTGGATTCAGGAGATTCCAATGATATCCAGGTTCATGACAATTTTTATTCTTGCTCATTGGGGACTAGAGAAGATAAAATTTCTCATAAGATTCTTGTTACTACTTGTGGTGTTAAGGGGAAGGCTTTGTCAACCTATGTGAAGAGAAAATATTCTTTGGTTATATCTATTAAGGAGGTTAAATTCTCTAATGGAATGGAAGGGGAGTGACTCTCGGTCTTCAGTTCAGGTGGGAGTTCATTAAGAAAGTCTAAACAACTTTTGGGTAAGTCGAATAGGAAGCTTGATCCGCTATTTTTTGCAAATCAACTGGATTCAATCCGTTACCCATATATTTTCATAAGGGTGTGGAGGTTAAGGAGTTCTATTCATTGGGTGGTGTTGTCGATGGGATGTTGAATGTTATTCATAATTTCAAACTAATGGAAGTCAAACATCATCTCATTATGGGGTATCTCAAAATTGTTGTGTATTATTCTAAGGAATTTATTTGAATGGCTGGTGATATTATTCAAGGTCTGAATCTGGAAGCTAATTTATAAAAATAACTTAGTTCTAATTTCTTCTAGGTCTCGGGTCTCCCTTTGGTTTTTCTTGGTTTTATGATCATTGCATGGTCTTCTGTTGTTCATCCTTGTTGTGTTGGGTTGCTCGGTTTACCTTCATAGGATTTTTTTTATGTTCTATGGTTGTTCTCTCCCTGGGTGGACTTGAGGGGTCCTTTCAAAACCCTCATTTTTAATAATACCAAAAAATAATCACTTGACATTCTTATGTATCAAATAATATAATATATTCTAAAATTTAAATTGGATATACCCATAATCTAGCTCTTTCATTAATTTTTCATCTTAGTTGTTTTAATGAACTTCACTAAAGAGTATCCCACTACTTTAAAAGATTCATACCACCTAAATTAATATAGGAAAAAAAGAATCTTTACTTATATTGGAATTGAGTTTGGAATTTCTTCTCTTAGGTTAAAATTATCGTCTTAGTACTTCATAAACAACCCACTTTTTTCCATAAACTAGGACCCTATCTCATTTATATATCTTTGGTATTGTTAAATATTAGTATAAAAAAATCCCTTTCTTTCATATGCTATCTCTAGTTCTTGCGAGATTAATGGGAGCTAGTTATTTTTAACCCAAATTTCAATATCATTGGGATATGGCCATAGGTTAAAGAACCAAAATATCAGTATATATTCAACCAAATTGTTATAATCATCTATGATATTATATTAATTAAATTTTACCTTTGGAATTTTGTCTCTTTGTTTTACAAATCCATCCTTTTTGGGAAACAAAAAATCTCAATTTTCCTCTTCCTAGATTTAGCCATTCCTTGTATTATTTTAGCAGGTGTCCTTTTCGAATTGGTCCTTGAAGATGAAGATCCCTAGACATCCATTTTGAGAAACCTAAATTATTTATATTTTAATTTTTTTTTCTTCTTTATATATGATCTTAGATCTCTGTTATCTATGCTCTGGTACTTGCAAGCCTTATTTAGCATATTCTAGTCACTACAATTTAAAATTTGAATTTTTTCCTTTTCCTTGGTTTTGACACATTGCTTTATTACTTTACTTCACTCCTCCCTTCTCAAAACACTATCTTCTCACATCTAAAAATAGTTTATGTACATTACAAATAATATTTTTCTAGTTGTAAGCTTACTGCAGTCATAAGGGTTTTGGCCTCACTTTGAGAGGTCCAAGGCTCAAATACCACTCAATATGAGGGGACCATAACCCCTCATAAAAACATGTGTAAAAACATTGAAAAAATATTTTTTAATCCCAATTTCAACATCTATTTTTCTTGATATCATTAGTAATCATTTGTGAATCCCCTTAATTGAAATATATATTCCATTATTTTTTAATGACAAATTTGATTCTAGTAAGAAGTTTTATAGTCTTTGCATAGCTATTAGTTAAATTTCCATATGAATTTGAGTAATTAAGGAGAATTTTCTCTTTATTATTTCAAAAAGCACAACCTCCACCCACCTTTACTAAATTTACTTTGGAAGTACCATCAAAATATATATAGATAAAATGATCATTTGTACATTTCTATTTTACCATATATTGAAGCAAATATTTTTTGTTAACTCCGTTGTCATAGATGGACCTTCCATATGTATTCAAATTCTATAAAAAGAGGCTAGGAACTCTTTTTCACACTTAAATGTTCCTATGATGAGCACCATGTATATAAAAATTTGTAGGAGAGGCAATAATAAAATTTCAAACTTGGGCATGATTTCAAATTATATTTTTTTAAATTCTATTATTCTTTTTTTTTAACCTAGATTTCAATAATAAAATAAAGTATATAAACCTCATAGGTCAAGATACACAAGGTCAATATAAACCTAGATTAAAACAATTTTAAGAAAACAATAATGTAATATTACGGATGACCAGGGTAGATTTGGTAAATGGATATTTCTATAGGTAATATTGAGTATGTAGGAAGTATTAACAAGTGTATAAAATGCACAAATAGGTGTAGAAAGCATGTAGTAGTTAGGAATATAGACTAATAATATGTCACATATACATACAAGAATTGTATTCTAAGTAGAGTTATAGACCATAACCAAATAAAGTAAATACCAATTGACCATAGAAGAATTAAATAAGTAAATCAATTGACCCAATATAGAAGTAAATTATAAACAAAATAAAATATGAAGAAATATATTTAACTATATTTAGATGGTGCTTATCATGATGTTTGATGGATATGCTCGATTCTTGAAAATTCTTGGATTTTTTGAGTAGCTTAAATATAATTGAGATACTTACCTTCTAGCATTTTTAGTTGATAGAGATCCTAACCAAAATAACATTAAGATAAGTGACTTCTTGATAAAATAAGATCTAGTCTAGGAAAAAAGGATAAGATTATTTTTTTGGATATCGACGAGGTATGAGAATATTCCTAAGGATTGATAGTAAGATCTTTGGGGAGACCTAGAACATATCACTATGTTTTTATTTGAAATATGATAATCTTGGGGTATATTATCTTGCTTCATCTAAATTAAAATTGCACCTATTCTATTCCCTTTAATTAGATCTAATCTATGTTAGAAATTGTTTTAAATAGGTTATATGGAATTGTATTTATAGTAATATTGATGTTTACAGTAATCTGGGTGTTCGTTTGTATGCTTATGTCTCTCGGCTTACCCTACGTGGGACTTTTTTGGCTGGGTTTGTTTTGATTACTCCTTCATGCCCTTGCAAGGGCTTCTTAATTTTACTAAAGGGGGTTTCTATTTTATTCTGTAATGGAATGTCTTTTCTGCATTTTTTCTAAGGAGTGTTTCTTCAGTTTGAATCCATTTTTGTAAAAGGTTACGAGATCCTTTCAAAACCCCTTTACCAATAAAAAAATAGTAATATTGATATTTAGATTAAATTGGTTAAGAGGGTTTACTAACAAGTGACACTCTTGTTGGCCAAGGAAAATAAAGTAAACTTGATGGTATAAATAAGCCCAATTAGACATAGGAATGTCAACCAAAAAATAAATTTTGAGAAGAGTTAATTTTGGTAAGAGGTCCTTATATTTTTAACAAACACCTTTACCAATAAAAAAATAGTAATATTGATGTTTAGATTCAATTGGTTAAGAGGGTTTACTAACAAGTGGCACTCTTGTTGGCCAAGGAAAATAAAGTAAACTTGATGGTATAAATAAGCCCAATTAGACATAGGAATGTCAACCAACAAATCAATTTTGAGAAGAGTTAATTTTGGTGAGAGATCCTTATATTTTTAACAACTTGATGCACTAATGGTAGAGTTCAAATAATTTTGATGTATGTTTTACAATGTTTTAGGAGTCTTTATCAAAATTTATAAATTGTACATAAAAACATGTAAACACATTTATAATAAAAATAAATATTGTCATTTATACATGGATATTATATACACATTTACTATAATTTACACTATATATATATAGGAAGTTTGAGAATTATTTCAAAACTTATGGATCTATAATAGAGAAAGGAGATTTTGACATGCTTAATATCTTTCCAACACTTAGCCAAATTTTTTAAATTTAGGATTCTAAATTTATTCAAATTTCAAGATGCATATCAGGACATGTAAAATCAATATGAACATAATGTAGAAACTATGTGATATCATAGTGGAGATCTTAGTATTAAATCATGTGGTGCACCCTATTCTAGTTGGATAGGACAGATGGATAGAAATCTAAAGTTGTCTAAGGATCATGAACCTTAAGTCCTACTTGCATGTACCTTGCACAATAATATAGGCATCTATCAATTAGAAACAATTATAGACACATGTCTTCATATTTAGAATTTCATTCATGGCCAATTTTTTACTATACATATTACTCCTACAAAATGCTTGTTTTTCATTGAGTGAAGCAAGAATGAAGTATCATGGAAAGAAAGACATGATTTATTATGTAAAATAGAACAAACAAAGCTCAATTAAATGACAACATGGGATCTTGTGACACCCATGGTTTAGTGCAAAAATTAGATTAACTAAAAATAAGGATGGATTTTATATGGGCTACATTTTATCAATTAGGTATGAATATTGTGAAGGAACACAATATAACCCTAACTTAAGCCATATCCCATATGAGGATAAGGGAAAATATAAGGACTAGGAGATTTACCTTACCACTAGATAGAACATGAAGTAATTGTATGTATTTTTTTCAAAAAATATTTTAATTTTGACATTTTAGGATCATCAAGTTTTATCTTTTCATGCATATTTTTTTCTTTATTTTTCTATTTTGTTTTGTATTTTCTATAGATTTTCATTTTTAGGTTAATTGTGAAAAGGAATAGAGATATATATTAATGGTATAACCTTTTAGAAATAATATTATGGATAGATATCTAATTAGATAAGCATTGAATAACCATTATGTCATGTAATTTAGTGTATTGTATGCAATTGTAACTATGCAAATGAAGAGAAGTAGGACTTTATATTAACTAGTTATAAGAACTCAAAGATACTTACTTGTATCACATGCTAATTTCTCATCAAGGGGATATATTAAAATCTATGAGTAGAAGAGCCTAAAAGGAAAATGAATTTAGGTTTGAGAACCAAAATACTAGTCTTATTTACTTGTATAATATTTGGAAATTTCTGTATAAATTAATGGTATTATATAAGTGTTAAACAAGTAATAAATATGTTTATCTATGAAATTAAATGTAGTAATCCATGTAGGATTCTTATATAAATTACTCCATGACCTGACCCTAGAGCAAGAATTAAGTGGGCCCATCTGGCTCCCAATTGGCTAAAACTCAACTTTGATGGGGCCTCAAAGGGTAACCTCGACAAGGCTAGAGCAGGCGGCGTTGTGCGAAACAAGAATGGTGACATCCTCATGGCATTTGCTAAACCCCTTGATTCTCAATATTCACACTTCGTGGAGGCTCACATAGCTTATATGGGGGTGAATGTGTTAGCGGATGCTAGCTGCCAGAATGTGGAAATTGAAAGTGACTCTTTGAATATAATCAAGATGCTCAAAGGGGAGTGTACACCTAGCTGGAATGTTCTCAATATTATTACCAAATCTAGGATATTATTGTATGCTTTTAATCAGGTGAACATTCTCCATGTGTTCTGTGAGGGGAATGCATTGGCCAATATGTTGGCCAACCGTGGTGTCCACTGTGCTACTTTTTTGATGTGGAAAAATGATGTCCCAAATGACGTAGTCTCCCTTGCTAGGAAAGAGGCTCATGATGCTTTGTTTTTGTAAGGAGGAGTCGGACATCCATTTGGCTCTCATTGGAAGGGGTGTTCGGTCTCTCTTTGACCTTTTACCAGAGTTTGTTAGAGTTTTTTTACCTTCAAAGCGTTGTGCTTTTCTAAGTTCTTTCCGGAATCATTATGGGTATTATGAATTAAACTCTCTCGGTTATTTCTAATAGGTATAATATTTTGGAGACTATTATTATGGTTGAGAGTTTGACTGTATGTATAAGGTTGCGGGGACCCTTTTAAAACCCTCTCTTTAAATCAATACCAAAAAAAAATTATTCCATGAAGGAATATCAAATGTCAAGAATTCTTGATATTATTAGAATGCTAGGATAGAGTAGTATATGGTCTCATGTAAGGGCATAGAAGCACATAGAAGCAATAATTCATAAAGCAAATATATATTAGTGCAAAAGCATCAAGATGATGCATGAATGAATATCATAAAAAATAAGGATCTTTTAACAAGGTGTAAAGCAAGCCAGACATATATTGTCTTTCTAATAAGTTTTATTCCTCTTTACTTTTACAAATCTCATTTTGATTTTTTTTTTATGCACTATTTCTTATTTTTTTAGTGTTTTTTTTTAAATCCAAATATCATTGTTTCGACCCAGGTTTTGTAGGTGAGTTGGAGAGGAGAGAGAAATCCTCCAAGAGATGTCCCAAGTTCAAATCTCTACCCTACCAAAAAGCTGAATTGGGTATCCAAAATCCAATTTATAATGTTGGTGTGGGCAGGGTCGGGTGTGACTCTCGGGTGAATTTGATGGTGTAGAACCCCTGTTCATGGTCTCTCAGACCAAGGTGGCCCCGCAAGGGGTTTTTCACTTTAAAAAATTATATATATATCATTATTTATTTTTTAAAGGTCTAGTTTCCTATTAAAACTATGTTACATCCCTGAGGTCTACTTCCATAACTGTTATGCGGTGGTGTAGTCACTTTAGAAACTTAACGCAATAATAGTAGTAAGATCATATTTTGAAGGTATAATATCATAATGGAGCTACATTTCCAAACCTTGAGACTACTTCTATAGACGTTATGGGGTCAATATAGTCACTTTAGATGACTTAGCCTCAAATCAATAAGATTTTTTTTTTTGAGGGGTGGGGCAACTTTTTATAGGAAAGAGGCAACCCATGAAAATAACAAGCATATATTAGGAAGACATTACAAACATAAAATTTTCAAGAGAATATTAGATAGGTATGTAAGATGGAATATATAATTTTTCTTTTTCTAGAATTTTCATAACTTTTCTACTAAAGCTTTAACAAGTTTTTGAGGTCACAAATTTTTTAAGAAGAGACTTCAAAATATTATATGGAAATAAGGAAACTAGTTATGGAAAGAAAAATATGTGAATGGTATAGTGTTTAGTAAATAGCATTCAATGAGTGTTTATACTAATAAGTCATAACACTTGGTTATAATAAAGCCTAATATGATGATGAATATATTATGAAAAGCATTGGAATAGTGAGTAGCCTCTCATGGATATTTGGTGGTGGGATAAATCCCTTAGGAATGCTTATGCATAGAATGGAAGAGTAATGTGCTTAGGATGGTAAGCCTCCTGATTAGAACCATAGAAGGATATGTAATGCAATTGTTTGATCCTTTACTATCAATAATACTATAAGGTATATACCATTGAGAAGAATTACCTTTGTTGTCACATGTAAGAAATATTATCATATTGTTATATTTTTATGAATAAGACCCATTTTATGTTTTGAAGATGTACATATGACCTTTGGAATGTGTCTTATGATGACAAATAGAAAAATGAGATCCTAGATTAAGATCATATATGACATATATAGCTAATAAAACTAAGATTAGAATGTGATAAATTGGGTTAGAATAACATGATATAGGTGTTGGATATATCTCACGTGTAGGTCTAGGAGGCCTTATAAAGTGGAAAATTAACACATTTAATTTATCTAGTCAGTGCTTCATTAATAAGAAGACTAATCTAATATTAACAACTAATAGCTAAATATTTATCTTTGGAGTCTAGTGAGAAAACTTGGGAATTATCATCATTGCATATATACAAGTTAGACTCTTTACAAGACTCACTAATACTATCCTTAAGATCTACTACTTTTGGGGGATGAAATTTAACTATGGTCATCTTAGGTTTTTGAATTCCTAATGTCTCATCTTTGGCTCTCTTGTTCTCATAGTACTTTTCATTGTGCTTTAGGAATACCATATAGGTATCATCACCAATGATCTTAGAATAGGCATAGAATTTTGATCGACTTACTTGGAAGACTCATTTTAAAAAACATTAGGAGTTTTTGAATTATTTAATATACACCATGAATTTGACTGTTATTGATATTGAGTGGATATATTGCATCAATGTGTGCAATTATAGTTTAAAACCCCCTCTTCAAAGTCTACAAGAGTGCTTTTGAGAATTATTTAGCATTGGTTCTTTATATTTAAATATTTTGATTAGTTGGATGTTGTATATTATTACTATTAAAAGTATATTTCTAATCAAAACATCATACCTACCACTATTCATCTTTAATATATTTAAAAGCAATGTTCTCAATAAAGAGAGTGTCATACATGAATTTCTTGAAGTGGAAACATGCATGAAAATAATTTCCATGAATACCATACTGAAAAAAATTGAGGGTTATTAGCATTTTGTTTAGTCCATATGAGTGGGTTATAGTTCTCTTGAGTTGATTCACTATTATTGGTAAAATACACTAATATAGCTAAATTTTCATAGTGGGTTGTGCTTCCATTAATCCTCTTGGGATTTCTTCATGAATGAGATAGGATTATTACCTTACTATGCATTGATATTAATGATAGTAGTACTATGGAGTAAATTAATAATAAACATTTCATCTTCTATGAGTCCCCTATTAGGATTTTTGGATTTAACTACTTGCTTTGTACTTATTTCTTC
Source organism: Wollemia nobilis (assembly GCA_028583015.1). Lineage (NCBI taxonomy): Eukaryota > Viridiplantae > Streptophyta > Pinopsida > Araucariales > Araucariaceae > Wollemia > Wollemia nobilis. The sequence goes on from JAQPPZ010005330.1 coordinate 311,100, forward strand.
ATTTTCAAGTCTTCCAAATGTTCTAGCATAGTCCATGGTATCTCATATGCTTGCACAATTTTATTATCCTTTGAATCCTAATCGAATAGAGGGTAAATCAATTTGATATTAAAAAAAACTAATTTAGAGCAATGCATCAATGTTTTATTTGGATTAACATAAAATGACTTGAATTCCTTGACATTCAAGGAGGAACTCATGTTTAATTATTTCCAATTAATATATGCATAGTTATCAAGTTATTATAATCCACTATGTGGTCATGATGTAATACAAGTAGAGCCCATTAAAATCCCACATAACTTATTAAAAATAATAATGTATTGTTATAATCATTGTTCTTATAATAGGTTCAAACCGTGGTGTGTGTGGGATTGTGTGTTAAATTCCCTATTGATAAGCTTAGCTCTCCCCCTTATGATATTTCATGTTGGGATGTGGATGCCCAGTCTTGAGCATCAATCATAGGGGTTTCTCACACTAACCAAATCCAAAAAAAACATCATTCTTATAATTTTTCAATAATAATGATGATACTTTTAAATAACAATAATGACACTATTTTTGTCTCAACATGAACAAATAATATTTTAGCAAGGAAAAATAGAATCTAACCATAATAACCTTAGAATACTATATTTATATAAAAATGTAAATCATTTTGGTGTTTACAAAAAAATCATTTTAAAAAATAATGATTCTAATATTAATTTTTATAATAATAATATTTTTATTGAATATATAAAGTTAAATTTCACACCATAGTTCCCTCAAATCAAATCAAATTTATATGCACATAGCTAACTACCATTATGGATCAAACATCTACTAAAGCCCTCATACACTCAATCTCTAGCATCCCACCATGGGGTCAAGTGTCCCCTCATACATACTAGGTCGCTGACTTGATTTTGAAGATTTAATTTGTAGGATGAAAATACTTAATTTTTACCTTATTAACACTTTGTAATATATTACCATAGATTATAGTTTATAATGAGGTTAAGACAACTCACATAGAGGTCAAGCATCCACTACTTGCATACATAGGATATTTATACTAGTCAAGACTTAAATTTGAACATGATTAATAGAAGATAGCCTTCTAGAATGATAGAAAATTTATTATTAATTTTTTTTTTTAATTGGTATAGGAGTAATTTAATTATATTTATTTTTATAAGCTATATATAATATTGTTTTAATTGGTATTTTTATATACATTTAAAATCATCATATTACATAATAAAGAATGCATTAATAGAATATTGTAAAGAACCATATATGGTAATATAGATAAAGTAAATTATTATATTCAACTTTATTATCTTAAAGTGACCATAAGAATGTATAAAAATAAAATTAAATCTATTTAGGATTTTGGATTTAACTACTTGCTTTGTACTTATTTCTTCATTTTCAAGTCTTCCAAATGTTCTAGCATAGTCCATGGTATCTCATATGCTTGCACAATTTTATTATCCTTTGACTCCTAATCGAATAGAGGGTAAATCAATTTGATATTAAAAAAAACTAATTTAGAGCAATGCATCAATGTTTTATTTGGATTAACATAAAATGACTTGAATTCCTTGACATTCAAGGAGGAAATCATGTTTAATTATTTCCAATTAATATATGCATAGTTATCAAGTTATTATAATCCACTATGTGGTCATGATGTAATACAAGTAGAGCCCATTAAAATCCCACATAACTTATTAAAAATAATAATGTATTGTTATAATCATTGTTCTTATAATAGGTTCAAACCGTGGTGTGTGTGGGATTGTGTGTTAAATTCCCTATTGATAAGCTTAGCTCTCTCCCTTATGAGAGTTCATGGTGGGATGTGGATGCCCAGTCCTGAGCATCGATCATAGGGGTTTCTTACACTAAATAAAAAAAACATCGTTCTTATAATTTTTCAATAATAATGATGATACTTTTAAATAATAATAATGACACTATTTTTGTCTCAACATGAAAAAATAATATTTTAGCAAGGAAAAATAGAATCTAACCATAATAACCTTAGAATACTATATTTCTATAAAAATGTAAATCATTTTGGTGTTTACAAAAATAACATTTTGAAAAATAATGTTTCTAATATTAATTTTTATAATAATAATATTTTTATTGAATATATAAAGTTAAATTTCACACCATAGTTCCCTCAAATCAAAGCAAATTTATATGCACATAGCTAACTACCATTATGGGTCAAACATCTACTAAAGCCCTCATACACTCAATCTCTAGCATCCCACCATGGGGTCAAGTGTCCCCTCATACATACTAGGTCCCTGACTTGATTTTGAAGCTTTAATTTGTAGGATGAAAATACTTAATTTTTACTTGATTAACACTTTGTAATATATTACCATAGATTATAGTTTATAATGAGGTTAAGACAACTCACATAGAGGTCAAGCATCCACTACTTACATACATGGGATCTTTATACTAGTCAAGACTTAAATTTGAACATGATTAATAGAAGACAACCTTCTAGAATGATAGAAAATATATTATTAATTTTTTTTTTTAATTGATATGGGAGTAATTCAATTATATTTATTTTTATAAGCTTACATTTAAAATCATCATATTACATAATAAAGAATGCATTAATAGAATATTGTAAAGAACCATATATGGTAATATAGATAAAGTAAATTATTATATTCAACTTTATTATCTTAAAGTGACCATAAGAATGTATAAAAATAAAATTAAATTATTATAAAAATATTATTTATATTTCATTTTTCAATTTTGGCTTAGTTATATTTGTTTATTGTTAATAGATTAACAAAAGTCCATTGTTTAAAAATATAATTTATAAATCTATTTTCTTTTACTTTTTAAAATATCATTAAAATGTTAGTCACTTCTAATAATAACATGAATTATATAATTTTAATTTATTTTTCTAAATTAAAATTATTATTAAAATTTTCTTATTATTTGTTTAATATAAGATTCAAACCAATAATAACTAATAAACTATTTTGTAAAGTGTACATTTTTTATTTCAAAATATATTTATTTAATCCAAATTAAATAAGAATAATTAACTACCTACAAATTCTTAAAAAAATATAAATAAATTTAAAAGATTCTAAATAAGTTTTCTTTCTTTAAAGTCTATGAATTATTTTTAAAAGCATATTTCAAAATTTATTTATTTAATCCAAATTAAATAATAATAATTAACAACCTACAAATTCTTAAAAATATATAAATAAATTTAAAAGATTCAAGATCAATTTTATTTCTTGAAATTGAAAGTTAAAAAAGTTTATAAATTATTTTTAAAAGCATATGCTCCTACCAAATAAGAACGATAGTTTTGAAGAAAATTAAAAAAAAAGTCTGAATTATTTTAAAAAGTATATAGTCCTACCAAATAAGAATGATAAAGATTATATAAAAAACACTAGACTCTAGAATTTATAGTAATAGCACTTAATAGTATTAGATAATTTTTCATGTATTAAAAAAAATCACATGTTCATGTATTATAAATAAGGTATATAACTTTATGTTAGTACAAATATCTAAACAAATGTAGAGCTGGGACACACTTTTCAAATGTATAATTGAGACACACTCTCCAAATCTTGAATTTTTTTAAAAATAACTCAAATTACAGGTCGATAATATAATTAAAACTTACACTTTTAAAGATAAAATAAAAAACAAAACATGAGATGGTGTCCTGACCATAAAAGTACAAGACAGGTCTTCTAAGGCAGGGTTAACAGCGGAAGCGGAGGAATTTTGAGAGGAAGAGGCGGAGGCTTCGGGATTAGTACGGTCGGCAGCGGCAGCGGCAGCGGAGGAAAACTGAGTTAAGGCAGAGGAGGAGTACCCGGAATTGGAGGGACCAAACCTGGTGGGACTGGAAGATTAGGCAGAGGAGGGACCAAACCTGGTGGGACTGGAAGATCAGGTAGAGGAGGGACCAACCCTGGTGGGAGTGGAAGATCAGGAATCGTTGCCATAGCATCGTTGGTTGCCAACGCCTCTCGACCATGTACGAAGACAATATCAGAATCCGAATCCTTCGTATAACATACCGACGGGACAATATGTGGCCGATAACTCAAAGCTCCGGCGCTGTACGTGCGAACGCCGTCCAAATCCGCGGTTAAAATGAAGTTGGGAGACGTGGCGATTGATGGAACGTTGCATGAGGCATGGGGGCTCCTTATCAGTTGCGCTGAGCACCGCTCCGGCTTGGAATGGAGAAGGGACGGAATCTCTATCTTGAACTCTCCCATTTCATCGGTTTCTTCTTCCACGACGACTGACGTTGCAGTCTTCCTGTTGAGAGAGCATTCCACAGCCACGGATGCACCTACACCCAACACACCGCTCATAGAATTTAGTTGTACTACTTTTACATTAAAACACATAACTAAGTTGAAAAAAAAAATTCAGGATTACCAGGTATGAAATAAGTGCTGTCCGAAGCCCCGGGGTTTGGGCAAGTGTTGCAAAAGACTTTTCCGTGCACGACCACAGAAGAGGAGGTAGAGGGCTCCTGCTGTTGCCATCCATAGCAGAAGTGCGTGTTAACGATGAAGAGCGCAGCAACGAGCAAGTAAACAAGATTAGACACCATTGGGGTGATCTGTGGCTTATCGCTTCAATGTATGGCTAGCAGCTCTCGATGGGTTTTTGTAGGCGCCTGGTACATGAAGATTGGAGTACAATGCGCTGGCGAAAGCTCGGTTGATATTTTGTTTAGGTTACATGGAGGAACAGGAAAGGAAATTTTAAGATAAAGGATAAGTTTTTCAAAAGGATTTGATTCTGTATAAAGGAATTTGATTCTCTGTAATTTAAACTCGAAGTACAATGTGTTGGGCGTTAATATTTATAGAAAATTTTTAGGATAAAATAAAATTATCTTTGTGTTGTTTGAGTTGGTATGACGATGTAGATGTGGGTCGACGTTTGTCGTTTGTCAAATTTCACAAAGTCCAAGAATGGAAAAATACTCTTTCACGTGTCAAGGATCTGATTGTCCAGGTTTTGTTATTTATAGAAGGTCTGAGGTTTAAGAAAGTCATAGGTTAAATGATAGAGGTCAAGTATTTGTAGGTTAGCTGTTTCAGTTTGATGTTCTAGAAAGTTTGGTCTTGTTTAATTCATTTAACCCTACAAACTAAAGTTTATAATGGTAAAGACCAATGATGTTATCAATTCTTCTATATTTAAAAAAAAAAAAACAACTAAACTAAAATCAACTCTCTGGTTGTTAACACTTCACAACAAGAAGAAACCAACTCTTTTCAAAACCATATGCAAACGTTGCAATCAAAGGATAAATGTTGATGAGTCTTCTATGTTACATGGGAATGGTAAATTTTATAGCAATTTTTATTTTTATTTTATACATAGAGGAGTTGGTTATAGCTACACTATTTTACGAACTAACAAGCCAAGGGTTCAAATCACAAGAGCTGCTCCCAACAAGTTTATTTATCTTGTTGTTGTTGATCTACTGTGAGAGGGAGACGACCGATTTCTCAGGGTTCGTACCATGTTGACCTGCTATGAGAGGGAGACCATCGATTGCTCACGGTTCGTACCATGTTGACCTGCTATGAGAGGGAGACCACCGATTGCTTGCTCAGGGTTCGTACCATCATCGTCAATCTAACATGTACTCAAAGGATTGAGATCAAACTACTACCTTTGCTATATGGTACACCCAATGTTTGAACCCGGGTCTCTTCTTTAAGTGCCTGGCCATACAAGCACTTACCAATCAACCTAACCCTTAGGGATTTTATAGCAACTTTTATATACCATAGCTCCAGATATGAATACACAATAATTTTGAAATTATTAAATAAAAGAATATTTTATTTTTATTAATTAATATTTATAAATAAGTTTTTTGATTGAGTTAACACTACCCTTGTTCCAAGTTATTTTTTTTTTGGTGATTATTATAAAAAAAAGGGAAAGGACCCAAAACAAAAAAAAAAATGAGCAAACCGTAAAATAAACCAAAAAATAAAACAAAAAAAAAAGAGAAAAAAAGGAAAAGAGAGAAACAAAGAGGAAAACAAGGAAACATAGAAACATGAGTGCAAAGAAGAAAGGAAGAGAAGGAAAAAATGTAGCTCCAGATGAGAGACCTCCACGACTCCACTAAGAAGATAAGAACAGCACCACCCCAAAACAGTCAAAAGGCCCAAAAAAGAAGGAAAACACAGAACACCTGAGGAAAAACAACAGCACAACCTCAAAAAAAACCCATATCAACAAAGGAGAAAGACTAGCCGAGGAGGTAGACTTTCAAGAGATTGACAAAAGGAAGAGGAGAAGCACCTCAATGGTAAGAGGAGGGAAGAAAAAACAAGGCGAAAAGAGACCAACACAAACACAAAACCCCAAACAACCAACGGAACCCAAGCCACAAAGTAATTTAATCCACCCCAGGGGGCACACAACATCCTGACTTAACAACCCAAAAAGCCAAAGACACATTGAGAAACTTCTCGTGAAATGGGAGAGAGACGAAAGAACAAGAAAACAGCGAAAAGGGGACCAGAGCAAAATTTGCATTCCTCCAACCAAATTTCAAATAAATGTGAAGGAGGCCTCGGGAGGAAGAGTAGTATGAAAGGATAGCCATGTAAAAGCACTAAGGATCGGAGAGCACCAAATGAGGAAGGAGGATAGAAAGAACAAGGAAAAAAAACAAGAATAAATCCCGAAAAAACACAAGAACACCTATGGGGAAGGAAAACCTCCTTGTGAAGGTTCAAAGTAAGCTTTATGGAAAGCAACAGGAAAAGGATTTAGAACAACTCTCCTCAAAAAGATCCACGAGAGAGGTGTGGAGAACAAAAAAGAAACACCCACACCACTAGAGATCATCATCCCAGGAAGGAAAAAGGAAGGAATAAAAGGAAGGTAACAATAAACCCTCCACAAAGGAAGCTCAGAGGAAACGGGGCGACAAGAGACCCACAAGGGGGCGAGGTGCAAGCTACAACGAGGTCCCGACCAAGGGCCCAATGCCCATCATCAAAAGGAAATGAGTGCCACACCCAAAACAGGGCGAGAGGAGTGGGGAGAAGATAAAAGATCGAAGGAGATCAACACAAAAAGGGGGGAAGATACATTAACCAAGTAACCCACTCCACGAGTTGATAGACAAATCTTCAAGGGGGAAGAATCAAACACTCCAACCCAAACTTGATCTATCCTGAACACACCTGTTCCAAGCTACAAGGGAAGTCTAGATTTCTCTTCGTAACAAAGAAAGGTCCTCAATCTTATCAATCTGGAGGGACCAAAAGCAGAACGACATGAAGAGGCGGGACCGAAGAAGGAGAAGGGGGCCCAGTGAAGAGTCCTTCAAGTGTGAGTTTCCTATGAAGGCGCAAAAGTCCACGTCCCCACTGCCCACATAAGAAGAGGAACCGGAAGGACATAGGAAGGGAATCAAAGTGCATTCAAGAATCTAGCAACAAAGTTGTCTATGTATAGGAGTGTAAAAAGTAATTTTGCTCTTGAGTAATTGACCTTGTAATTCAAACGGGAGGATCTGAGTGACTAGGAGAAGGAGGCCAGGGAAATGAGGGTGTCGCACAAATGTGAGAGGAAGGAAATCAGAAGCGAAATATGCGAAACTGTTTTTCGAAGAGCTTTCATGGACCAAAACTGGGAAGAATGAACAGGATGGGAAAAAGGATCACCTTGTTTGAGGCTTGGAGCTGGAAAAGTGGGACCCATTGACCAAGACAAAAAAATGGAGGGAATAAGGAGAAAGGCAACAGTGGGGATAAAGCGAACTTGAGGAGAACAAAAAATTGATGAACAACGAAGGTTTGTTCATGCGAGCTAAGAAAAAAATTCTTAGAGAGAAGCGGAAGAAGGGTCTCATGGAGGGAAAACCATCAAGAATGTTTGCCTTGACGGTGCTTCATGACAAGGATCAAAGGAGGGGGAGGAATTTGAGTCTATTGGCTATAGACTTGGTAAGGATCTTGTAAAAACATGCACAAGCTAATGGGCGAAGCGGAGAACTTTTGGGAAGGAGATTAGGAATGAGGGCAAGAAAGTGGAATTGAGTTCGGGTGGAAGACAGAAGCTTGGAAACTCAAATAGCATCACACACATCCGGGCCACGACCTCCCACATGACTTGGAAGAAGAGGAGGGAAACCACGGGACAAGGGGATTTGTTGCATGGAGAACAATGCCATAATCGGACGAGGAAAAAGTCGAAGTAATGCTTACCTCATGGGGAACTTTATTAGAAAATTGGTGAGCATAGATTTGGAGGAGGTTGCTATCGGAGAGGCCAAGCAAATGAAAAAAAAGACTGATTCTCAATATCTAATGTGCCCATCCTACAAGTCACTTTCTAATCTTGTGGCCCTCGGCCTCAAGAGACACATGAAAAAAATCATGTTGGAGTCTCCATTCTAACCATAGGTCACAAGATTATGCGAATGTTTCCTCCTAGTGAGAAAAATGAAAGCCACAAAGGCAGCTCTCCCCTTGAGACCCTCGGTGTAACCTGGACATCCTTTCTCCACGACTTGGGTCTGAGGATTTTGGACCAAAAATGTTGTAAAACCACTTTTCAAATCTTGTTTTCTTTGACCATTTGAGCTTAAAGCCACCCTCTTAGAGCACCCTAAATCGATTTCACCACTGAAACCAACCTTGAATTCTTTTAGGAAATCCGCATGGAGAATCTAAAAGGGGTCAAAAAATAGGCCCATCATTCGCATCCAAGAAAAAGGGTATGGTCAAACCCAACCTTGGAAGAGCAGAAAGGATAGCCAAGGAAGGAAGGAGGGAAAGAAGAACAAGTTTGACTTTAACAAACCGCCCCAACCTCATACTCCAGTGAAGGAAACCCGAATCGATGCAAGAGGCAAGGAGACAAAAGAAACTCAAGGTGGGGAGTGGTGACTTCTCCAAAGGATGAAGGGAAAGAAGCACCCCTAAAACCAAGAAAGGTAAAAACCCACGGGAGAAGATCAATTTTCCTATGGAATGGAAGCAAAAGTGGAAGAACGAAAAGAAGGGGACAGAAAAACAGATGATCAGAAGGAGGAGACCCAAAGAAGGAAACAGAGCCTCAAATGAGGGAGAAAAGCCAGCCCAAAGGGATGTGGAGGAGAAAAAGTCAAAAAAGGAAAAGGGTAACAGGAGAACAACCACGGAAGCCCCACAAGAGAGGACAGAGAAGGCACTAGGGGAGAAGTCGTAGGAGAACAAAAAAGAAAGGCATGAGTCAAAAAACACGCGCGAGGAGCCGAGACCCCCAGAGACGCAAGGGGAAAAATCAGAGACCAAGGAGAGCAAACGAAGGCAAGCAAGGGACCCCGGGTCCAGGACGAGAAGGAGAAGAGCAAGAGGCGGGATCATGGCGCAGAAGATGGGACCGGCTAGGGTACGAGAAAGACAAGGCCCGGACAAAGCGGCAAGACACATAAGAAGGAAAGGAGGTACCAATCCGGACAGGGGGAGGGAAAAGGACCACCCACCGGAGGCCCCCGATCACCGACGATTGAGTTCCAAGTTATTATATTCAAATGAAGATATCTCCTTTAATAATGCTTGGATTCTTTTGTATGACCATTCATTTTAAATATTCTTTAAATTTCAAACAAAATAACATAAGAATTACCTAAATTAAACAATTTTATGTAAAAATATAACTCCAAAAAAATAGATATTAAAAAAATCATAAAAACAAGCTTATCTTTTAATTTAATTATGTGTCCATCTAATACTATTATGTTTATTATTTTTAAATTTATTTAGTAATATAATATGTTAAACTAAATCTCTTAAACTAATTAGTACATTAGATTTTAATGCCCTATTATGGAAAAAATAGCTTTTTAATTATAATACTTATGGGAACAAGATTAATGCAATTGAATTAAATATACTCTTTTAACAAAAGAGGATGGTTTAAAATTTAATAAAATCAAATGTAAGGTGACTAACTAACCAACATGATGAAGGCCATGCAAACTATGATGAAGGATCATGCAAACACCATAAGGAAACCCTTAAGACCTGGTTGATAATTAAAAAATTTCAATTTCAAAAAAAATACAAGCTTATATTTTAATCTAAGTATGTATCCATCTAATAATATTATGTTTATTATTTTTAAATTTATTTAGTAATATAATTTTTTAAACTAAAACCATTAAACTAATTAAATTGAATAAATAGTACATTAGATGTTAATGTGCTGTTAGGGAAAGAAAATAACTTTTTAATTATAATACTTATGGGAAGAAGATTAATGTAATTAAATTAGATATACTTGATTTAAAATTTAAGAAAATCAAATGTAATATAACTAACTAACCAACCAAAGGCCATGCAAACTATGATGAAGAATGATGCAAACACCACAAGGAAACCTTAAGACCTAGTTGATAATTAAAAATTTTCAATTTTAAAATATTTGTAACGTAAAAGTGTACTCTTTAGATAAAAGAGAATGGAACAAAACTTAAATTATTTTAAGGGGAACCAACATAATAAATGTAATGCAAATATGTTTTAAATTGTGGGAACTCTATCACAAAACATCTAAGACTTTGTTAATACATAGAAGTTTCACTTTTAAAAAAAAAATTAACATCAAACATATTTTTTTATCAAAGAGGATGGGTCAAAACATAAATATTTAAAGGAAAGGTCATACAAGTCAAGTCATGATGGAAAATTATGCAAATTCTACAATAAAACACTTAAGAACATGTTTATATTTGAAAGTTTAATTTCAAACATTTTTTATATAGATATGTGTCTATAAAATTTTGTAGGAGAGGCAATAATAAAATTTCAAACTCAGGTATGATTTCAAAATTTGTTTTTTAAAATTCTAATATTCCTTTTTTACCTAGATTTCAATAATAAAATAAAGTCATTAAACCTCATAGGTCAAGATACACAAGGTCAATCTAAACCTAGATAAAAATATAATTTAGGAAAACAATAATGTAAAATCATTGATGACCAGGTTATATTTGGTATATGGATATTCCTACAGGTAATATTGAGTATGTAGGAAGTATTAGTAAGTGTAAGAAATACATAAGTAGGTGTAGAAAGTATGTAGTAGTTAGGAATATGGACTAAGAATAGGTCACATATACATACAAAACTTGTATTCTAAGTAGAGCAATAGACCATAACCAAATAAAGTGAAAATAAATTGATCATAGAAGAATTAAATAAGCAAAGCAATTGACACAATGTAGAAGTAAATGACAAACAAATTGAAAGATGAAGAAAGAGATTTTATTATCTTTAGATGGTGCTTATCATTATGATTCATGAATATGTGAGATTTTAATATCTTTAGATGGTGCTTATCATTATGCTTGATGGATATGCTTGATTCTTCAAAATTATTGGATTTCTTGAGCAGCTTAAATATAATTGAGATACTTACCTTCTGGCATTTTTAGTTGATAGAGATCCTACCCATAATAACATTAATATAAGTGACTTCTTGATAGAATAAGAGCTAGTCTAGGAAAAAAGAATAAGATTATTTTTATGGACATCTAAGAGGTATGAGAATATTCCTAAGGGTTGATAGTTAGAGCTTTGGGGAGACCTAGGACACATCCCTATGTGTTGATTTGAAAGACAAGAACCTTAAGGTATATTACCTTGCTTCATCTAAATTAAACCTGCATCTATTCTATTGTTATAGCTATGTTAGAAATTTTTTTAAATAGGTAATATGATATTGTATTTATAGCAATCTTAATGTTTAGATTCAATTGGTTAAGAGGTTTGTCTGACAAAAATTGAATGTAGGAATATCAACCAACAGTTAGACATAGGAATTTCAACCAAGAAATCAATTTTGAGAAGAGCTAATTTTGGTAAGAGATACATATATTTTAAAACTTGATGCACTAATGGTAGTGTTCATATAACTTTGATGTCTATATTACAATTTTATAGGAATTTTTGTCAAAATTTTTAAATTGTACATAGAAATGAGTAAACACATTTATAATAAAAATAAATTTTATCATTTATACATACATATTTTATACTCATACTATAATTTATACTATAAATATATATTTATAGGAAGTTTTAGATTTATTTCAAAACTTATGGATCTATAATGGAGAAAGGAGATTTTGACATGCTCAATAGCTTTCCAACGCTTAGCCAATTTTTTTAATTTTAGGATTCTAAATTAATTCAAATTTTAATATGCATACTAGGAAATGTAAAATAAATGTGAACATAATGTGATAACTATGTGATATCATAGAAGTGATATTAGTATTAAATCATGTAGTGGACCCTATTCTAGTTGGATAGGATATATGGATAGAAATCTAAAGTTGTCTAAGGATCATGAACCTTAAGCCCTACTTGCATGTACCTTGCAGAATGATATAGGCATACACCAATTAGAAAAAAAATTATAGACACATGTATTCATATTTGGGATTTCATCCATGGCCAATTTTCTAGTATATATATTACTCCTACAAGGTGCTTGTTTTTCCATTGAATGAAGCAAGAGTGAAGTATCATGGAAAGAAGGTGTGATTGATTATGTAAAGTAGAACAAACAAAGCACAATTAAATGAAAACATGGGATCTTGTGACACCCATGGTTTAGTGCAAAAATTAGATTAACTAAAAAAAATGATGGATTTTAGATAGACCATGGTAAATAAAATGGGTATGAGGAATTTGAAGACACACAATATGCCCCTAACTTAAGTCATATCCCATATGAGGATAAGGGGAAATGTAAGGACTAGGATATTTCCCTTACCACTAGATAGAACATGAAGTCATTGTATGTAATTTTTTTAAAAATTATTTTGATTTTGACATTTTAGGGTCATCAAGTTTTATTTTTTCATGCACATTTTGTTTCTTTCTTTTTCTATTTTATTTTGTATTTTTTATAGATTTTCATTTTTAGGTTAATTGTGAAAAGGAATAGAGAAATATATTAATGGTATAACATTTTGAAAATAATATTATGGATAGGGATCAAATTAGATAAGCAATGAATAAACATTATGTCATGTAATTTACTGTATTGTCTGCAAATGTAACTAAGTAAATAAAGAGAAGTAGGACTTTATATTAACTAGTTATAATAACTCAAAGATACTTACTTGTATCACATGCTAATTTCTCAAAAAGGGTATATATTAACATGGATGAGTAGAAGAGCCTAAAAGAAAAATGAATTTAGGTATGGGAACCAAAATGCTAGTCTTCTTTACTTGTATAATGTTTAGAAAATTTTCTATAAATTAATGGTATTATATAAGTGTTAAACAAGTAAAAAATGTGTTTATCAATGAAAATACATGTAGTAATCCATGTAGAATGCTTATATAAATTACTCCATGAAGGAAGATCAAATTTCAAGAATGCATGATCTTATTAGAAGGCTAGGCTAGAATAGTATATGGTCTCATGTAATGGCATAGAAGCACATAGAAGCAATAATTCATAAAGGATGTATATGTTAGTGCAAAGGCATCAGGTGTGGTTAATGAATGAATATCATAAAAAATGAGGATCATTTAATAAGGTGTAAAGCAAGCCATTCATATATTGTCTTCCTAATAGGTTTTCTTCCTTTTTCCTTTTGCAAATTTTATTTTTATTTTTTGTTTGATGTACTATTTCCTATTTATTTTAGTGTTTTTTGAAATACAAATATCATTGTTTCTATTTTAAATGTCTAGGTTCCTATTAAAACTATGTTACATCCCTAGGTCTAGTTCCATAACTGCTATGGGGTGTTGTAGTCACTTTAGAAATTTAGCCAAATAATAGTAGTAAGATCATATTTTGAAATTAAGATCATCATGGAGCTATATTATACAAACCTTGAGACTATTACTATAGACGTTATGGTGTCAACATAGTCACTTTAGATAACGTAGCCTCAAATCAATAAGAGCTTTTTTTTTTTTTTTTTTTGAGGGGGGGGGCAATTTTATATAGGAAAGAGGCAACCCATGAAAATAACAAGTATATATTAGGAAGACATTCTAAATATAAAATTTTGAAGAGATGAATTAGATAGGTATGTAATATGGAATATAGAATTTTTGTTTTGCTAGAAATTTTATAATTTTTTTACTAAATCTTTAACAAGTTTTTGAGGTCATGAAATTTTTAAGGAGAGACTTCAAAATATTATATTCCTTAGCAACATTTTCTAATAGTACTTTACTAATATGGAAATAAGGAGACTAGTTATGGAAAGGAAAATATGTGAATGGTATAGTGTTTGGCAAATAGTATTCAATAATTGTTTATAGTAACAAGTCATAACACTTGGTTAGAATAAAGCCTAATATGATGATGAATATATTATGAAAAGCATTGGAATAATGAGTAGCCTCTCATGGAGAGTTGGTGGTGGGATGAATCTCTTAGGAATGCTTATGCATAAAATGGAAGAGTAATATGCTTAGGATGGTACACCTCTCAATTAGAACCATAGAAGGATATGTAATGTAATTTTTGTATCCTTTACTCTCAATAATAGTGTAAGGCAAATACCATTGAGAAGAATTGCATTTGTTGTTACACATAAGAATTATTATCATATTGTCATATTTTTATGAATAAGACCCATTTTAATTGTTGAATATGTACTTATGACCTTTGGAACGTGTCTTAGGATGATAAATAGAAAAATGAGATCTTAGCTTAGGAGTATATATGACATATATAGCTAATAAATCCAATATTAAAATGTGATAAATTGTGGTAGAATAATAGGACATAGGTGTTGGACATATCTCACGTGTAGGTCTAGGAGGCCTTATCAAGTGGAACATGTATAAGCAAGTCATGGGATATGGACATTTAGCTTAACAAATATGGAGTGATTAAAATATTTAATTTGTCTAGTCAATGCTTCATTGAAAATAATATTAATGGAATTTCAACAACTAACAACTAAATATTTAGCTTTGGAGTCTAGTGAGCAAACTTGGGAATTATCATCATTGCATTTATACAAGTTAGACTCTTTACAAGACTTACTAAGACTATCCTTAGGATCTACTACTTTTGCAGGATGAAATTTAGCTATGGTCATATTAAGTTTTTGAATTCCTAATATCTCATATTTGGCTCTCTTGTTCTCATGGTACTTTTCATTGTACTCTAGGAATACCATATAGGTACCATCACCAATAAGCTTAGAATAAGCATAGAAATTTTTTTGACTTACTTGGAAGACTCATTTTAAAAAACCGTAGGAGTTTTTAATTATTTAATAGACACCATAACTTTGATTGTTATTGACATTGAGTGGATATATTGCATCAATGTGTGCAATTATAATTTAAAACCCCCTCTTAAAAGTCTACAAGGGTGTTTTTAGAAATAATTTAGCATTGGTTCTCTATTTTTAAAGATGTTGATTAGTTGGATGTTGTATATTATCACTCTTAAAAGCATAATTTATAATAAAAGCATCATATCTACCACTATTCATCTTGAGTAGATTTAAAATAAATGTTCTCATTAAAGAGAGTTTCATACATGAATTTCTTGAAATGGAAACATGCATGAAAAGAATTTCCATGAATAACATACCAAAAGAAAATTGAGGGTTCTTAATATTTTGTTTAGTCCATATGAGTGGGTTATAGTTCTCTTGAGTTGATTCACTATTATAGGTAAGATACACTAATATATAAAATTGAGGATTCTTATTATTTTTTTAGTCCATATGAGTGGGTTATAGTTCTCTTGAGTTGATTCACTATTATAGGTAAGATACACTAATGTATAAAATTGAGGGTTATTATTATTTTTTTAGTCCATATGAGTGGGTTATAGTTCTCTTGAGTTGATTCACTACTATAGGTAAGATACACTAATATAGATAAAGTTTTATAGTGGGTTGTGCTTCCATTAATCCTCTTGGGATTTCTTCATGAATTACTATGCATTTATATTAATGATAGTATTACTATGTAGCAAATGAATAATAAATATTCCATCTTCTATGAGTCCCTTATTAGGATTTTTGGATTTAACTACTTGCTTTGTACTTCTTTATTTATTTTCAAGTCTTCCAAATGTTCTAGCATAGTCCATGGTATCTCATATGCTTGCCAAGTTGTATTATCCTTTGACTCCTAATCGAATAAAAGGTAAAATCAATTTGATAAAAAAAATATTTAGAGCATGCATCAATGTTTTATCTGTATTAACATAAAATAATATAATTTTAAATGGTTAAATTCCTTGACATTCAAGGAGGATACCCATGTTTGAATATTGCCAAGTAATATATGCATAGTTATCAAGTTGTTATAAACCACTATGTGGTCATGATGTAATACAAGTAAAATCCATTAGAATACCACATAAATTATTAAAAATAATAATGTAAATTTATAATTATTGTTCTTATAATAGGTTCAAACCATGGTGTGGGGTTGTGTGTTAAATTCCCTATTGATAAGTTCAGGTCTCCCCCGTATTGGAGGTCATGGTGGGATGGGGATGCCCAAACCTGAGCACCGATTGTAGGGGTTTCTCACACTAACCAAATAAAAAAATATCATCATTCTTTTTATTATTCAATAATAATGACACTTTTTAATAATAATGATGACACTATTTTTGTTTGAACATGTACAAACAATATTTTACCAGGGAAAAATATAGTCTAACCATAAAAGCCTTAAAATATTATATTTATATAAAAATCTAACTCATTTTGGTGTTTATAAAAGTAAAATTAAAAAAAAAAATGATTTTAATACTAGTTTTTAAAATAATAATTTTTTTATTGAATATATAAATTTAAATTTCACACCATAGTTCCCTCAAATCAAAACAAATTTATATGCACATAGTTGACTACCATTATAGGATGGTTCAAATATCTACTAAAGCCCTCATACACTCAATCTCTAGCATCCCACAATCGGGCCAAGTCTCCCCTCATACGTACTAGATCCTTGACTTGATTTTGAAGCTTTAATATGTAGGGGAAAAATACATAATTTTAACTTGATTAACACTTTGTAATAAATTACCATAAATTATAATTTATAACAAGTTCAAGACAACTCACATAGAGGTCATCCACTACTTACATGGAACCTTTATATTGATCAAGACTTAAATTTGAACATGATTAATTGAAGATAACCTTCTAGAAAAAATATATATATTATTAAAAACATTTTTTAATTGGTATAAGTATTAAACTCAATTGTATTTATTTTTTAAGCTATATATAATATTGATTTAATTAGTATTATATATAAATTTCAAATCATCATATTACATAATGAAAGCATTAGTACAATATTGTAAAGAACCATATTATTATGGTAATATAGAGAAAGGAAATTATTGTATTAAACATTATTATCACTATGTATTAGAAACAAAATTAAATTATTAGAAAAATATTATTTTCATTTACCACTTATCCACAATGCATTGAATTAGTTCATTTTTCAATTTTGGCATAGTTATATCTTGTTTATTGTTAATAGTTTACAAAAGTTAATCGTTTAAAATATAATTTATAAATCTATTTTATTTTACTTTTAAAAATTAATTTAAATTTTAATAATTTCTAATAATAACATAAATTATATAATATCAATTTAATTTTTGAAATTAAAATTATCAATAAAATATATTTATTATTTGTTTAATATAAGATTCAAACCAATGATAACTCATATAACTATTTTGTAATCTTTTACTTTTAAAAATTAATTTTAATTTTAATAATTTCTAATAATAACATAAATTATATAATATCAATTTATTTTTCGAAATTAAAATTATCAATAAAATATATTTATTATTTGTTTAATATAAGATTCAAACTAATGATAATTCATATAACTATTTTGTAACATGTATAATTTTTTTATTTTAAAATTTATTTGTTTAATCCAAATTAAATAATAATAATAATTATCTACCTACATATTCTTAAGAACATATAAATAGAATTAAAAGATTATAGATAAGTTTTCTTTCTTCAAGTTTAAAAAAAAAAAATTGAATTATTTTGAATGAAAAATAGTGGGAGTAGATGGTTAAATTCTTAATTTTTTTGGTCGGCATGTGATTAGTGAAAGCCAAAAATGAATGGCCTTCTAAATTCTCAGTTTTTTTTGTCGGCATGTGAAAGCCAAAAATCAATGGCCTTCAGAAGATCTAATTCTATGTGTGGTTGTGTACGTTTAAAATCTTTAAATTCTAATTTTTTTTGGTCGGCATGTGATTAGTGAAAGCCAACAATCAATGACCTTCAGAAGATCTAATTCTATTTGTGGTTGTGTCGGTGAATATATGGAAAACAAAAGAAACACATTCCAAGTGGTTATCAATTGATAGGTCTTATGTTGTTTGAGTTGGTTTGACAACATAGATGTGGGTCCGCGTTTGTCAAATTTCACAAAGTCCAAGAATGGAAAAATACTCTTTCACATGTCAAGGATCCGATTGTCCCGCATACGATAACCATACGTCACTTTTGAACGAATAATATATATTTGTGTTTGATAATAAGGTAGTAGTTAAGGTTAAGGTTTATTTTTAAGGGTTTAGTGGATTAGTAAGTGCAAGTGTGGCTGGGCACTTATCAAGGAGAGACTTAGGTTCAAACCTTGGGGAGAAGCCAACCCTTTACAAAGGTAGTTGTTTGCTTCGAATTCTTTGATTGCGCATCAGACCGAAGACGACGGTACAAACTTCAACAGTACAAACCTCAAGCAACCAGTGGTTGTGAGGTTACGTCAGGTCAACAAGAACGAGACAGATAGGTTTGTTGGGAGTAGTCCCTGTGATTTGAACCCTGTGTTTGCCAGTTACTAAAAATAATGGCTATAACCAACTCCCCTATGTAATAAAAAAAATAAAAAAAATTAAAGTTTGGTATTTATAGAAGGCGATAGGTTAGATGGTAGAGGTTAAGTATTTGTAGGTAAATTGCTTTAGTTCGATGTTCTAGAAGGTCGGGTCCTATTAACTTCATTTAACCCCACGTACTAAAGTTTATAATAGCAATGCCCAAATTTATAATAGTAATACCCAATATGAGGGTGAGGGTGGGGGTGGGGAGTATATGAGAGAGTTGGTTTTTTTTTTCAAATATAGAAGAATCGGTAGCATTATTGAGGGTGGGGAGTGCGTGCACACACAAGTGCTGCACTTACTCCCGACCCCCACCCTCACCCTCAATAATGCTACCGATTCTTCTATATTTGAAAAAAAAAACCAACTCTCTCATAGTTAACACTACACTACAAGAAGAAACCAACTCTTTTCAAAACCATTCGCAAACTTTGCAACCAAATGATAGATGTTTATGAGTCTTCTATGTTGCATGGGAATGGTAGATTTTAAAGCAACTTTTATATAAGACCTTAGCTCCACATATGAATACATAATAATTTTGAAATGATTAAATATAATAATATTTTATTTTTATTAATTAAAATTTATAAAGAGGTTTATTATTGAGTTAATTGATAAATTTATAATGTTTGTTAAGATGAGAATTTGAGTTTAAGTTTTATAATTAAATTTGTATAGGATTAATCAATCATATTTCTTGTTTGTGTATGGGATCATTCAACGATAATGGATGAACATAAAAATTAATGTTATGTCTAATCCAATATCCACACACATTATTCTTGATAATAGTAATAATAATTTGTGAATCACTCTTAATTGAAATATATTGTTATTATTTTACAATGACAATTTTGATCCTTGTAATAGTGTCATAACCTCAACCTAGTTGATAATTGAATTTTTGTAAAATTTATAAATTTTTTAACAAGACTTTTGCCTTTATTGTTTCTACAAATACCACCTCCATCAACTTTTCCCAGATTTTGTTTAGAAGCATCATTAATATAATGTTTGATGAACCTAACTTCTAGACATCTTTATTTTAACATAGTTCAATGCAAGTCCTTTATGTTAAATCCATTAATATAGATGATCCTTCCATGTATATCTAAATCATATAGCAAAGACGCTAGCACATCTTTTTCCACACTTGAGACTTCCAATGATGAGTACCATGCCTATAAAAATTTTATAAGAGAGGTAGTATTATGATTCCAAACTCAAGCATTGTCCTAAAATTTGTTTTTATCAATCTATTATTCAATTCAAGCCATAGATTCTAAAAAATAATGAATAGATTGGACCTCCATAGAATGCACAATCTCTTGGATTTGGAAAAACTAATCTTGTTCAACACTTTCAACATTGATGGAGTTAGTTATATATATATATTACAAGAAAAAAATCATAATTTTATTTCAAGAGTGAAAGAAAAATACACTTCTCAAGTGCCTTAGCACAAACAAAAACCTAGATAAAAGTAGATTACTGGGATTCAAGATATAATTACAGGCGGGTAGATCAGAGAGGAAAAATCCCATATTCGAAATAGCATGGGGATAGTAAGGATAAATATCCTTCTATATCAATACTTAATCATCAAAACAACCTCCATGACCAAAACCTCGATAGAAATTAGTGAAAAAGAAACCAACAAAATAAAGTAGAAATAGTTAGAAACCGCCATAAAGCTCTAATCAAATGAAATAGGCCCATAGTAAATAACATAGAGCTAACATAGAAACTAGGGATATGATATATGGGTGAAAGAAGAAACTCCATCCTTGTTCTCTTTCATTTGCAAGAAACCTTCTAGAACATGTTGACCTTCTTTTGATAACCTATCTACTTCTTGATTTAATTCCCTATAAACATGTGTGAAAGAGATATTTTCAAAAAGGTAAATAACCTCCAGTAGTTCATATCCCACTGGTCTAAGCAAATTATTTTTTAATTGAGTAGATCTATTCATCCAATTGATGGCTAGAGTGGAATCTCCAAAAATTTGTAATTTTTTCACATTTCTCTCAACACACTTCTTTAGCAATCTCACCGCTTAAAACTCAGCAAAATTGTTGGAACATGTCCCAAGACATGCTTTAAATTTGATATAGTGGGTATCCGAGAAGTACAAAATGCCTCACGCACTACTAAAATATGACTGTCTCTGACTAGACCCATAAAAAAAACCCATGCTTAAGACTTTTTAATGAATAAATTGTCTACCTGTCAAAGTTTCTTACAATAGTATCCACCACCTTTTGATGGGTTTTAAACCAATTTGTCCTTCTAAATAAAGATAGACAATAGTACTGTTGAAAAATATTTTGAAGGCCATCTATTATTTATTTGATATTCTATCATTAAACTATATTATTAATAGAAATGCATAGCATTGATTTGTTGCAAACATTTTAACTTTTACAAGATAAACATGCTCGAGCCAATGGTTATGATTTTTTATAATAAATAAGAGGATGAAGCTTCAACTAAACATTAGACCACAAATATGTATTTCTCCTTTATTGATTGACCTTGTGTTGTGTTTCTTGATCAATTGTAAACTATTTAATATGAATTCTCATTTTCTCAATCCTCTAGGTAGTGTTTGTTTCCTAAACAATTTTGTTGCATCCACAAAGTCTTTATATTTTTGAAGTAACGTGTTTCCAACTCTTTGCTTGATATTTGTAGAATCTCTACCCAAGTTTTTCCCGTAGTGTTAAACTCATAAGTCTACAATTTAATCCCTTACATATTCATTCCTTTGAAAACCTTATCCTGTATGAAAAGAGGAAATTTATTTTTTTTGCATAGATCCTTTCCAAATAAAATCTCTTTGAACTTTATCAAAGTTGAATGCTTCACATATTGGCAATATTGAAAGGAACATTATACATATAGGGATATATTACAATGAAGTATTTATGAATTGTATATTTCCATCCATGGTTAAGAACATACATTTCTAACATGTCAAACAACATCTCATTCTATCCAAAATTGAGTCCTAGATCTCCTAGGTCTTCCTTTATTTATTAGAAAAAATAATGCCTAAATATGTGATGGCAACTTTTCAACTTTAAACCTTAAAATCTCCAAAATAATCAAATTATTAATCTCTAAAAATGTTAATGAAAATTATCTCAAATTTTGTAGTAGTAACTGACTATCTAACACTCTTTTCATAGTATGATAATATTGATTTAAAATCCATGGCCTCACTAATTGTAGACACCAAAACAACACCAATCCGATTATGTGACGACAAGCACTGATCGAATTGACATACATAGCCCCTAGGGCAGCCCCCAGAGGTTAAACAGTGGTCCTAACCACTTCCACAACAGTTTTGGAAGGTCAGAGGTCAATTTGGCACCTTTTTAGCACTTTGCTCCCTACTCGTCCCACCCTGGGACGATTACAAACTGGTATTCGTCCCACCTCGGGACGATTAGCAGCATTCACTCCAGGGTGGGACGATTAGCAGGTTTGACTGGCAAAAAGTCAAACCTCGATAGGTCCGCCACTTAACTGTGCCTTCAGGGCATGCAATTGCGAGGAACGACTTCAAATCAGAGAGAGGGACTTCAGTCAAGCATGCCTTGATCATGGAGGCCTCATGCAAGGAGACTCTAAATCAGGGAAGAATATTTTCTCCCAAAATAGGGCAAGCAAGTCAAGTGGCGCCCTCGCATGCGCATTCAAAGAGAGAGACCCTAGGTCTATAAATTGGTGAGTCTTCTCACCCCAAAAAGAGGACATATCAGGAGCATTTGGAGCAATGGAGTGCTGCTAAATTATACCCTCACCCTCATTGTGCTTCTTACATCCTTGATCTCTCTTTTGGAAGGGAGGTTATCGGGTGAACATTAGAAGCACAATTCGGACCCAAAACCCAAAAATTTGGCCATAATACCCCACCAAATTTGCCGACACAACCCCATAAGAGGTTTTGGACCCATCCCAAGTGGATTGGTGCTGAAACCAAGCCCCAAACGACGGGCGTCCTGCCCCTGGGCGCCCCCCGCACTACTGTAGTTCTAATCGCCCCACCCCGGAGTGATTAGAAATATGTGGCATATTTCCATAATTTTTCTTTTGCATTTGATTCTAGGTCATTTACATATGCTGCTATTCAATTTTCATGTGATTCTGATAAGTTTTGGCTATGATTTTGTTATTTCTCGCTTTCACTAACATACAAGGAGCATCATCATATACAGGGCAATCGAAGTCGAATTAGCCAAATCTGACCTTTTGGGTCATCCCAAAATGCCCTGTTTTTCCTAACCCCAACTTTTTAGGTGTTTTGGAGGCCTCTGGATGGGACATTTAGGAGGTCGCCTTCTGATAGCTTATGAGAGTCCTAATCGTCCCACCCCGGAGCGATTAGAAATATGTGGTAGATTTCTTGACTATTCCTTTTGTAGTGGGTTCCTGGTAATATTTTCTTGCTTCTATCCAAATTTCAGCTCATTTTGATATGTTTTAGTTATCGTTTTAATAATTTTATGCATGCATTAACCGTAGGCCTTGGGGATCGCATGTTTCTCTCCATCCGTAGGTGCTACTAACCGTTTACTGTTTCTCTGAACATAGGATATCGACACCGAAGGGGCAACAAGGAACTATAGACACATTCATGCAAGCGGCGATGATGTTTGGTCCACCCATTTTCAATGTGGGCACGCGGAAGATCCCAAAGGGGAATGTATCATTCATGGTGTAACCAAACTATGTCCGACGCTCCTAGCCCCTGAAAAGGGAGGAGACGTATTGTAACCTGATTTTGAGCAAATTAATAAAATAAAGGGCCACACTTTTACACTTGCTTTAAATCTCGTTTCAGTTCATTTGTTTTCCTTCTTTTCATGCATTCTCATTCGTAGGACTTAGCGTTACATTTCCCTTCTGTTTTGCTTTCGTATCCTCGTGCTTTCAGTGGTGATCATGGTGGGACCTTGTCCCTTGATTTTGAGATCAAATTTTTGATCAAAATTGTGTGTTTTTGCTTTCAAGGGGTTAATCTTTTATGCGCTGGACTGCTGCTCGTGCCACCCTATGACGAATACAGAGCTGGAATTCGTGCCACCCTGAGATGAATAGGAATTCATCTCACCTTGTGATGAATACATATCTATTATTCATCCCACCTAGGGACGATTAGCTCTCTGTGCAGTTTCAGAGCAGAAACTCAGAGGCATCCGGTTTGGGCAGAGAAGAGGTAGGGGTTCTGAGCATCCTCTGTCATTTTCTGTTTCCTGTCTCTATCATTTTTTGTTTCTTTGCTTGCATAGGAAATTTTACTGCATGATTTCTTTCTTTTCGCAAGTAAAAATAACCCCACACACCATGAGATAATCTAAACATCAAGGCGTTGGTCGTAAAACCCCAACACTTGATCAAGACCAACGGTGGATTTCATCACCACCTTGGCTTGAATCTTGCATACATAACCCCGATCGTTACTGTTGCTAGACGTAAATCCTGACGAAAGCTGACCAAGTGTAGCTGGGGTGATTCCCAGCACATGAGGATAAGTCTTCTATGGTAGGTGTCAAAACAGAGTGATTCCCCTTCCGTACCGCCTATGTTCCACGTATTGTTCTACTCTCACGTACCAATAGTCTCCCTCACGTAAGGGCGGGTATATAGAGAGGTTCGATATAACGGCCTGGACAGTGGTATATTGAAGGGGCGACCATTTTGGGAGATATAAGAGCCCTCATATTGCATATACAACAAAAATTTCTTTACAAGGTTTTCAAAACAAAAATCAAAACACACTGAACTAGATTTAGGGCACACTTTTAATCCATAAACAAGATAATCATTGCTTTGATTGTGTGTTTCCCCTTTTGTTTAGTGTAGCATAAAAAATCGTAAATAAGATAAAAACGTACACATATTTAGAGAAACACCACCATGGTGTACACCCGTAGCCGAGCCCAATCACGGGTAGAAGCTGCAAAAAGTGTACAAAGGGGCACAAGTCACCTCCGATATAGCCCCGAGGACTTGGTCATACCACCTTGGTGGCTTGACCCACAAGATAGTCCACATCATGCCATTATAGAATGGGACTATAGAGGCACCCCTTTGAGGGGCACTCCCACTCAACATAGACCCTTTTAGGAGGAGGCCATACATGTGGCACTCAACATAGACGGGAGGGCTCCCTTAGACACTCGTTATGAGTGGCCACCGTGCGATGAAGCACTAGAACAACATAGGGTCCATAAGGAGGGGCCACATGATTACGTCATCCCTCATCTACCCCTTATTACTATAAGAAACAATAGGCCAAATCCAGAGCACAAGGCTCTTTAGATAGGGCAAGCCAATTCTGCCCGCCCCTTTCACATATATGAAAGGGAGCATGAGGAAGACCACTACATTCCTCAAGAGCAATACATAGCGTGGGAGCAATGCGCCTCCGCACCTGCTATGTATCAAGATCACCCACTAAGGCCAGAGCCTCGGGTGAATGCCGCTAACCTCGATAGAGGAAAGCGACTCATAGAGATCTCGGATCACCATGACCGAGATAGACATGTAGGAGAGGCATCTAGGCTTCCTAAACACAAGACGACAGAACAAATTGACTTGGCATTTGCCAAACATGCCGCCCGCCAAGCGCAAATCATGCAACTCAGGTAAGACCAAAAATAGTTAGAGCACCTGTATCACCTTAGCAAAGAGCGCATTCGGCGTCAGACAGATGAATTGCTCCAGAAACCTGTGCCTGAGAGGGTCCCAACCCCTCGCATGTATAAGATAGAGTTGTATGAGAGGCACAATCCCTTGGTGCGAGATAGGTCTCCATGACCTTATCAAATATTGCCTCCAAGACCTCCTAGACCTGAGCGGGAGGCCACTCCCAGAAACAATGATGGGCACCCTCCACGGGCACCCACCCATGTTTATAGGTCTCACCTAGGAACTCCTCAAGAAGCCTATGAGGAGTATGAGCAAGAGGAAGAGTGGGCTGAAATGCCCTACCAAGGCAGAGGGGGTGCTATCCGGCCACCCCTCCATAGGCCTCAAGCTCCCCGCAACCCACAGCGGGAGCAAACCAAGGAGGAAGAAATCAAATATTTTGATGCATACAAAGCGTTGCTAGAGCGCTTAGAGTCTATGGAGACCAAGACTTCTGGGCCCCAAAAGCCCACTTTACGCCAGCTCCGTAGTCACCCTGTGCATCCATCAGTGTCGACACCCCCATACCCTGAACACTTTAAACTGCCCCAGTTGGCAATCTTTAGAGGGGAGGAGGATGCCCAAGAGCACGTGACTAGATTCCTGAGCCAATGCTTTGGCATTCAGGACAACGATGCTTTGTTGCTAAGAACATTTATAACCACGTTCGTAGGCCCTGCCTCGGATTGGTTCACTCAGTTGCCAAAGCATAGCATCAGTAACTTGGATCAGCTAGTGGACACGTTCCTCGAATGCTTCACCTTCAACACCAAGAAGAAGGCATCACTAAGTGACCTAGCTAGCCTCAGGTAGTATGAGGAAGAAACCATGGCGGCCTATGGAAATCGATGGAGGACGTTGCTTTCAAAGCTGCCCTACCTCCCTCCTATGGCCGACCTGACCCAAATGTTCTCAAAAAGTTGTTTGAGATCGATCTTTGTGCTATTGCAGCTACAGCAATATGCCACTCTTGAGGAAGCCCTGGCTCAAGCCAGAATCATTGAGGAGATCAAGATACAGGATGGCGAGATTTCCAAGCCAAGGAAGAAAGAGTGGCCTAAAAATGCCAAAACAGGGACCACGCAACCGAAACCCGCTACGGTCAATCAGGTTGCTATAAACATGCCTAAGCCTGCACAAGCAACACAACCCTCATAGGCTAACTATCAGGCAGTTCCTCTTGACAGCTATGAGAAGGAGAATCATCGGCAAGAGCAAAATTAGCAGCGTCGCCCTAGGCGACAGTTCACACCCTTCATAGAGTCCAAAGACTCCTTGTTTGACCGTTTGTCCATGGAAAACTTGATACACCTGCCAGAAAGTCGACCCATAGACCCCAATGCACCAAAACCTAAGGGCTATAGGGAAGACTTGTACTATAGATTTCATAGGCAAAAAGGACATGACCTTTATCATCTGGTCATTCACCAACAATGCCACCTACGATGGCCATACCGAAGGATAAGGGGAAGAAACCCCTAGAAGAGGCACCGCCACTAGTCTCAACCATCTCTACCGAAGAGATGCCTAGCCGAATGGAAGTCGAGATGCCTAGTTCACCCTACATGGAGTGGACCCAGGAAGAACTCCCATTCCCTCCCCCTCCACCACCAATGATCACCGTTGAGATGGCCAATACGGGCTTGGGGGAGTATCTAGTGCGGAACATTGTAGCAACACCCACACTTGAGTCCATGCAGGACATGGGGAGACCTCGCCTCCCCATCGGCACTATTGTTCCTCTAGGCTACCCACCAAATCAAAAAAACTTTGTATATGGGGGCCTCGATAATGGCATTGAACCTTACATGCAAGAAGAAGAAGATGAAGAGCCCTTTGTTGAGGACGTCAACTATTTTTCCAACCCAGACTTTGCTTTGAGATATCTTGGCCAATGTAATTGGCATGGATATGGGTTGGGTAGATATGAGCAAGGAGTGCATGTTCTTTGCCAACCAAGATATCAGATGCCATACGACAAGTCAGGAGTAGGGTTCAACCACCCCTTGCCCCTTGACATCTTGGTAGAGAACATGCAAGGCCTAGGGATAGGCAACAAGGATGGGTTGGCATTAGATCCATATGCCAATCCTAACACAACATATACATTGGGGGATTATCTCCCATTGCTAACAACCAACCTTGTTGACCTTAACAACCCTTTCCCTTCGATCGAGGAAGGAGAAAGTTCGAGGACTCACCTACAAGAGGGATATAGACAAGGCCAAGAAGGGTCTTCAGAAGACGAGTCAGAGTATGAGGTAGCGCCTTGGGACCCTTTCGAATCTGATAGCAATCATTCACAAGTGACCCCCATAGATGATTATCAGGAGAGCTTCATGACAATGTTCCCCTTGAATGCTCCAATCGAGCATATGCCACCTCAAGAGAATCAGGTCCTCCCGTAGAGAGCGGAACTACCCCGATGGGACCAGATCAATTTGCTCGAGCAAGACGAGCCTCACATGTCACAAATAGTTGTCGGAGCCAACGAAGGCCTATGGATCTCTGATAGCGATTATGAAGATGAGACTGAGATGGCATATCTCAATCATATGCGACAGCAGCAATACCCCATGGACATTGACGACATGTTTGAACAACTACACATAGGGCCAAGGCATAGGTGGCACCTAAACCAGGCACAGTTGGACCAACTACTACACCCGCCACTTTAGGCATACAGAGAGCACCTTCCGCCTAGAGACCCTATAGAGCCATCAGTGCCAAGGGCAGACCCTATCCTTTTATCCACACATAGGGCCGATCCATTTGTGCCAGTACCCACAGAGCTAGATCCGAAGCACAAAGATCACCAAGGATGTCCGAGTCACCACACCCGCGGTAATGGAGACCAAAATCATTTCATCAACATGATCTCCATTGACTTAACCGCCCCCATCCATAACCCAGTCGACCCAACATGGTCATTGTATCTAGACTTAGATGCTATAGACTGGGATCACGTTGACACACCACCATCCCCATTAGAGTACTGGCCTTGCGGTGGGATGTTCCATTTCACCCCAGGACAGACTCAGGATGTCTTCCATGCTGAAGAGGAACCCGACGTTCCCAACGTAGATCTAAATTCAGCAAATGATATCCACCTGATCCCAACTCCACACCAGTTGGAGGATGGGTCCCACATGTCAGTTGAAGAGACGACTGACGTAGACATCGGCTCTGATCCAATGAATTCACAAATCATCAAGCTGGGGGTAAGTCTATCCCTCGAAGAGCAAGCCGATTACATTGCCCTTCTCAAAGAGAAGAAGGAGGTTTTTGCATGGTCCTACAAAGACATGTCGGGGCTAGACCCATAGCTAGTCATGCATAATCTAACGCTTGATCCGACAGTCAAGCCAGTCAAGCAAAAACTACGTAAGATGCACCCAACAGTAGCCTTAATGGTCAAATATGAGCTACAAAAGCTGTTGGATGCACAGTTTGTCATCTATGTGGATTACCCACCATGGTTGTCCAACATGGTACCCATCAAGAAGCCTGACGGGAGGATTCGCATATGCACCGATTTTTGAGATCTAAACAAAGCGAGTCCCAAGGATGATTTCCCCTTGCCTAGCATCGATGCATTGGTAGATGCTACAGCGGGCCATGAAATGCTTTCCCTCATGGATGGTTTCTCGGGATACAATCAGATTCGTATCAATCTCGAGGACCAACTCAAAATGGCATTCACAATGCCTTGGGGGACATTTTGTTATAAGGTCATGCCCTTTGGCCTTAAAAATGCTGGCGCCACCTACCAACGTGCCATGACATACATCTTCCATGATCACATGCATAAAACTTTGGAAGATTACATGGATGATTTGTTGGCCAAATCTCTTTTGCGCCCAGATCATCTCGATGACTTAAGCAAGATCCTCGATCGCCTCATTGAACATAAAGTCAGACTAAACCCCAAGAAGTGCGTATTTGGCATCACATCTGGAAAACTCTTGGGTTTCATAGTCTCAAAATGAGGAATCGAGGTAGATCCAAACAAAGTCAAGGCAATCCTTGAAATGCTTCCCCCAACCACCATCAAGCAGCTCAGAAGCCTACAGGGAAAGGTCGCGTCAATCAAGCGCTTCATAGCGCAGCTATCTGACAAGTGCCGACCCATGAATAAATTATTGCACAAGGGGGTAGCATTTCACTGGGATGACGAGTGCCAGTCAACCTTCGACGACATCAAACAATACTTGGCTTCACCGCTAGTATTGGCACCACCTAGACCAGGAGTGCCATTCTACTTATACATCTCAGCTACTGAGGTGGCACTGGGCGCCATGCTAGCCCAAAAAATGAACTACACAAAGAACAGGCTAATTACTATCTTAGCCGCACCACGGTCAGTTATGAACTTAACTATGCATACATCGAGAAGCTATGCTTGGCAGTGGTATTTGCTACCAAAAAGCTGTGCCACTACATGCTGAGCAATACGACGTATGTTGTGTCTAAGGAGAATCCATTGCGGTACATGATGAGTCGTACTTATCATAGTAGCCGCACGGCAAAATGGATCATGTTGTTGATGGAGTTTGACATCGAATTCATTGGACAAAAGTCCATCAAAGGTCAAGTCATCGCCGATCAACTAGCAGAGGCTCCTCTCGAAGATGATCAGCCTCTGACCATAGAGCTACCCGATGATGGGGTCTTCCATGTTTCAGAATCGCCAGATTCTAATGAGCCTGAGTCACAAGACGACATGACCCTATTCTTCGATGGTTCTAAATGTGAGCAAGGGGGTGGCATGGGAATTGTATTCTTCACACCGCAAGGGGCTCCAATGCCTCTATCATTTAAACTAGATTTCCCGTGCACCAACAACAATGCCGAATACGAAGCCTTGCTCATAGGTCTTCAGACAACAATCACCATGAACATCAAATGCTTGAACATCTTTGGTGATTCGTTGTTAATTGTCAACCAAGTAAAAGGGGTATTCCAATGTAAATGCCCAGTTCTACAGGCCTACAAAGCCCTTGTGGACAAATTCCTGGCAAATCTTGAATGGTATGACATCGAGGCACTCCCTCGATCATCGAATCATTTTGCGGACACTATGGCCTCCTTGGGGTCACTAATCCCGCAAGACCCTTCTGGTGAAATGACAACCATTCAAGTCAAAACATTATCGCAATCCATGATGGAGCGTGCAAGCTCTGACCTAACGCCAGGAATCCACCTGATCCAGATTGAACCATCTCAAGATAAGTTCTCTCGAATCCATGATAGTCTGAATCATGCCAACTAGGGGTCCTTGTTCTCCCCGACCCCTCTTAATAGCAACACAACGCTATTCTTACAAGTTCTTTCCCGCTCAGCTTTTGCTAGGGATGAACTTCAAGAGGGATTGGTCATTCATACCATCGAGGTTTCTGATCAGCAGGATTGGTACACACCCATAAGAGACTACCTCAAGCTAGGTAACCTCCCACTTGGATTGACGCATGCCACAAAAATATCATTTAAATAAAAAGCGGCAAAACATGTCTTGTTAGGAGACATTTTGTACCGTCGAAGCTATGAAGGAATCCTCCTCCATTGCTTGGACCAGTAAGAGTCCGCTTGGGCGATCACCCAAGCGCACGATGGTACATGCGGTGGCCACTTCAGCGGTATGGCCATCGCAAAGTGCATTCTCTGCATGGGCTATTATTGGCCATCTTTAGAGCGAGATTGTTGTGCATATGTAAAGAAGTGCATGAAGTGTCAACACCATGCTAATTTGACACACGTACCTTCTCAGGCCTTGCAACCGATCCAATCGGCTTGGCCATTTTCATAGTGGGGCTTAGATCTAATCGAAAAGATCTCCCCTGCATCGTCAGGTCATCACACATTCATCATAACGGCCACAGAGTACTTCACCAAGTGGGTGGAAGCAATTTCGCTTACCTCTACGACTGGACCCCGCATTGCGGAGTTTATTTTGCATAACATCATATGTCATTTTGGTATTCCATCCAAGATCATCTCGGATAATGGGACGTCATTCAAGAACAAATATGTGCGTGCTTTGACAACAAAGTACAAAATTTAGCATAGTTTTTCAACACCTTATTATCCGTAGGCAAATGGGCAAGCAGAGGCATCAAACAAAATGCTAGTTGCCATCCTCAAAAATATGGTCATAGATAGTCACAAGGATTGGCACATTCAAATCCCGCTTGCCCTATGGGCTTATCGCACTAGCATTCGGATGCCCACTGGGGCAACTCCATTTTTGCTGGTGTATGGCTCCGAGGCGTCATGCCTCTCGAGTTGGAAATACCTTCCCTACGCATATCAATGCAAGAGTTCATCGATGATGACACTGCACGGTAGGCCCGGTTAGACCAACTTACGTTGCTCGATGAACGACGCGTCAATGCTCTCGAGCATTTACGTATCTATCAAGAGCGACTTAAGAAAGCATACAACATGAAAGTTCACCTGAGGGACTTTCAGGTTGGTGACTTGGTCTTAAAAGAGAACCAACAAAATTCTAACTTGCCACCCCATCTAAGGGACAAGTTCACGGCAAATTGGTTAGGTCCCTATGTAATTGATAGTAAAATAGGACCTGGAACATACCGGCTCACCTCTCTTGAAGGAATCAAGGAACTAGAACCCTTGAACATCAGTCATTTGAGGCCATTCCACATTTAGAGAGCCATAGCCCACCCCAAAAGCTCCAAGGATTCTCCAATCACTTGGTACCCAAAACCCCAAGGTTTACCTCAAAAGCTCCAAGGATTCCCCCAATCGCTTGGTCAACCTAAAATGCCCCAAAGGTCTCAATAAACCCTTTGGTCAAACCAAAAGCTCCAAGGATTCCCACAATCGCTTGGTCAACCTAAAATGCCCCAAAGGTATCAATAAACCCTTTGGTCAAACCAAAAGCTCCAAGGATTCCCCAATCACTTGGTCAACCTAAAACACCCCAAAGGTATCAATAATCCCTTTGGTCAAACCAAAAAGCTCCAAGGATTCTCACAATCCCTTTGGTCAAACCTAAAAAGCTCCAAGGATTCTCACAATCGCTTGGTCAACCCTAAAATGCCCCAAAGGTATCCATAAACCCTTTGGTCAAACCAAAAGCTCCAAGGGTTCCCACAATCGCTTGGTCAAAAACAAATATTCAAAAACAAACAAAAACAAAAGATAATCAAAAATAACAAAAAAAAATTGCATCTCAATTCCATGCATACTCTTAAAAATCAAAACACAAAAACATAATAAATTGCATTAGGCATCGCATACATACATTGCATATTTGTTGGTCATACATGTCACAAGCACCATAGACTGTAATTGCTAGGCAATTCCATCATTTTCCACCTTCAATCCATTTTATCAACACGTCATTCCAAAATAACACCATCCACATTTTTAGCATAGTCAGTTGTCTCCTAATGTATTTAGGGTTTTCGTCATTCAGTTGTCTTTAAATTTCTAGCCAAAAACTATACAAAGTCAGACAGATTTTACAAAGGGAGAGTTTTACTTGGATCACACCTCGTTACGTAACATCCCTACACAAGTTAAAACACATAAAAAAATTCCCAAGTTGTGTGAATGCAAGAGAAACCTACAAAGCAATCTAGGGTACCATAGGTGAAAGGTTAGCCTGTTCATCCCCTTGTGCGAATGGTTCAAGAATGCTGAGAATTGACAAAAGGACAAGCTCTTCCCCATCCAATTTCCCATAATAAATAGTGGTCTTCACCACTAACAAAAATCCCAATCACCGTTGGTCCCCAAAGTCGTAAGGATTCGTACTACATGCCCCTGACAAGGATGGGTAGTCATCCCCAAGGCCTAAGAGATCAATGCCATTCACATAATCATATCCCCAAACACCTTTGGTCCCCAAAGTCATAAGGATTCGTACTACATGCCCCTGACAAGGATGGGTAGTCATCCCCAAGGCCTAAAAGATCAATGCCCTTACATAATAACATCCCCAATCACCTTTGGTTCCCAAAGTCGTAAGGATTCGTACTACACGTCCCTGAACAGGATGGGTAGTCATCCCCAAGACCAAAAGGATCAATGCCATTCACAAGCCAAAAACCTACGAGCTCAACTTTGCAACCTAAAATGCAAAATCAAATAACAGTGGTTATCACCACTATTCAAAGTCCTTGCTCAAAAAGAAAAACAAAAGAGAAAAATAAATAGTGATTTTCATCACTATGTATACGAGCAAGTATCCCAACAAGTTGAGCAACCGAAAGATGCCTGAACTTGAATCCCTAGAATTCTCAGCATTCAAAAAACCATCTAGGTGATCCTCATTACGGGTTTGGTGGACAACCTACCTGACAATGGTGGTATCCTAAAACGCATGACGATATGTCTATCACATTAGCTTTGCGTGTGAGCAGACCAATGTTTGCATGTGGATGAGCTAGCTTATGGTACCTTAGATTGTCCCATGGATTAATCTTACTAAATACAACAACGGAGTTAGTGGAGCTAATTAGGTGATCCTCAATACAGGTTTGGTTGACAGCCTATCTGGCACTGGCGGTATCCTGACAAATACCACATAAACGAACTCAATTGCACACACAGGGATGTGAAATAACTTGGTCAAACTCAAGTCTGATTCGTACCTTGTTCAAAAGTCTTGTGAGATAAATGTACGAGTCTTGGCTAGTTAGTTAAAACATCTGAATCTCAAAAAAACCTTAACTACATTTTAAAACAACTGGTACATTTCATTACTTACATCAACATCAAAAAATATGAAAAATACCAAAACAAAATTACCACATGCAAAGTCATTCCACAAAGCCATCACATAAGTACAGAAAGCCAGTAAATCTTGTACAGTCTATGGTGCCATCGACAAGTTATCAACAAATCATTTCATTCATTCCATATGCATACATCATATAATTAGAAACATCGCATTCATAATAACACATGCATACATCAAAATAAATAAATGTGCATACAACCTAAACAAAAAAATCATGACAAGTGTATAACCAAAAAGAACGTCATGTATATATATCATCAAAATGCCCGTAGGCTACAATAAGTCGGTCCTCTGACCTTGCACAAAAACAAAGCAAAAACTCAAAAACCCCCAAGCCTAGGGCATCGACCACCATGATCACGCAGGATCGGTGCGACGGGAACTACCCCCAGTGGTGTGGGTCCTATGGGACCTCTTAGGGTGGCTATGCTAGCCCCCGCATCACGCCCACTAGCGCCCCCCTCATCCAGCCACCTACGATGAGAGGAAGCAGACTGCTCAGTCTCACTATCTCTCGTCCGACGTGAAGATCCACCTCCAGGGAGCTCAAGTAACCGCCCACCGAGGCGGATAATCTCTGCCTCCAACTCCATCCGATGCTAAACCAAATCCATCTCCCATCGATGGTACGTAGCCAATGCATCATCGCGCTATGCCAACTAAGTCCGTAGGAGATCCCTCTCCCACAAAGCATCGGTGTCCCCATCCCATCGATGGTACGTAGCCAATGCATTCTCCTGCTCCACCAACTGAGTCCACAGGAGATCCCTCTCCTGCAGAGCATCCCCAAGCTCCTCATCCCATCTCCAAAGTAGATCCTCCAATCACGCTATCTCAGCATGATACCTAGCCTCCATATCCCCCGAGACTGCCTGAGGCATAGGCATCTCCGAGACGATGGGCTGCTCTGACACCCACTGCTTCGAGGATGTCCTACATGTTCGACTGCTCCGAAACTCCAAAATCATCCCCCACAAAATCATCAACCTCCACCATGTCCTCATCCTCCAGTGGAGCCCCCCAACCCTCCCCTGATGCCTCCGCATCCTCCCCACCTACTACTGCTGCATCAGGACCTCCTAGAGGCCCCTCACCTCACCATCCGCCGCAACGTCCACCACTGGTCATACTCAGTCACCCCGACGTTGTCCACGTCAGGGACATCGATCACTGCATCCGACTCCTCACCAAGCGGCTCGATGATCGACCAGGCCAGAGTCCTCTCATCGCCCCGACGTCGATAGATCAAGGGCTCACCAGGCAACCCCTGGCGCACCCCAAACTATCATGTCACTCGGACGTATGAAATACTCCTACTCGGTCTCGTGCCGCCCGATCAGCCATCTCCCCTATGCACCCATCGAAGCCACTCTCCAACCTCAGGCCAGGCTGGACAGTCCCGGTATGGGCGCCAGAACACCTCCCCTAGAGCAAGCCGAGCGAAGGCATCGACATAGTGCCCTACGACACCTGCCCATCCTTGACTCTGCCCCTGCTCCTCTGACCTCCACCATAGAGCCGCATACCCTATCTCCCTATCAACCATCTCTACCCGAGTGGTCCACGACAAACCCTATGGCCGCTCCACAGCTATGTGCTACCACCCCCAACACTGCAACAGGTAGCTGCACCCAATCCCCTTCCACCTTTGGTAGCGGACCTCGTACAACTCATCATAAAGCTATGCCAGAAGCATCTGTCCCCACCTCATAATCAAGGGTGCCTCCGTCGGACACTCGACCAATATGAACACTACCTCCAACAGGTTCCAAGGGAACCTCGCACCTGAGGAGTCAGGCAACAGCATGTTGGAGATGAGGGTCATCAGTAATGCATGCCTCACCCCCAACACGCCCTTCTCCAGCCACCACCGCACCAAAATACCACCAATCAGGCAATCCCCCTCTTCCCTCTCCATCGGACTATCCACCCCCATCTCCACCCCATGCCCGAAGCACCGTGTCAACACTGCCATACGTTGATCACATGGAGTAGTCCGAATAGAAAGCCCATCTATCAAAATCCATAGAATCTGATAGACATCCTCAAGAGTCACTATCATCTCCCCTATTGGGAGATGAAAGGTATTAGTTCGAGGATCCCACAAGTTGATCAGGGCCATCAGATAGGCCCGATCCCCCACCACAGGCTCTAGTCGAGTCACCTGCTTGAGCCCAAGGGCATCAAGCCACTCCTAGTCCGCCATAGTCAGCGCCTCCCGTGCTTCAGAGAACACCGTCGGCACACGGTACCGGCTCTTCACAACCTGCAAAAGAAAACAAAACAAAAACATTAAAACATGACAAAACAAAAAAAATTGTACAACACTAAAACAAACATACACAATGTCTAAACACAAAAACATTTAATAAATTACAAACACATTAAAAAAAAAATAAAAAAATTTTATTACCTAGGGTTTTTAACTCTAGTTCAAAAAAAACAAAAACAATTTAGCTAGGGTTTTTAACTCTAGTTCAAACTGATAAATAAAAAAAATTTAATTAAAAAACCTAGGTTTAACTATAAAAAACAAAAAATCAAAAACAATTTTAGCCTAGGGTTTTTAACTCTAGTTCAAAACAAAAAAAAAAAAAAAAAATACCTAGGGTTTTTAACTCTAGAATAAAAAAAAAAAAAAAAAATTCCTAGGGTTTTAACTCTAGTTTATAGGATTTCTAATAAAAAATAAAATAACACTAGGGTTTTTAACCCTAGTTCAAACAAAAAAAAAATAAACAAATTTATCCTAGGGTTTTAACTCTAGTTAAACTAAAAAAAACAAAAATAAATTTAATCCACTAGGGTTTTTAACTCTAGTTTAAAACAAAATACACAAACATAGGGTTTTTAACTCTAGTTCAAAAAACAAAAAAAAAAATCAGTTACCTAGGGTTTAACCTTAGTCTAAACTAAAAAAACAAAAACAACATAACAGTCTACCCTAGGGTTTCACCTTAGTCTAAACTGATAAAAAAAACAAAATAAAAACAATTTTTTTAAGCTAAGTTTTCGATCTTAGTTTAAACTAGGGTTTTATTTTTAGTTTACAACAAAAACAAAATAAACACGATTTCAACTAGGGTTTCGATCATAGTTCTAAAAAAACACAAACACAAATTCAAACAAACAACAAACATTTAACTAGGGTTTTCATTTTTAAATCGAAAAACAAAATACAAAAGAAAACAAGTTGCGGTTTTAAACTATAAACTGAAACAAGCACAAAACAAAGAGAGGAGCACTCACCGGTCTCGCTTCGGCTCCGCCACTTGATGATCCGGTCCGTGAACTCATGGTGTCCGAGAAATTTGATAGCGCTCCGCTACGCGAACTCGACCTCCTCCTCACAACTCCAAAATGCCAAGAAAAACAAATGCAAATGAGCCCAAAACCTAGTTTTGGCCCTTAAATAGGCTTTTAGGCCTGTAATCGTTCCACCCTGGGATGAGCGCTCTAGTTAGCGCTCGTCCCACCCTGGGACGATTACTAAACTGGTATTCGTCCCACCCAGGGACGATTACAGAGCAAGAAATTCAAAAACAACAAAAACTGCACCAAAATGCACAAAAAATAGCAATAAACTTGCCGAACAAAGGGGCCTTTGCGCCTATGATTCTTGGCATGCAAAACCGACGTTGGGGTCACAAATCCTCACTATCCTACTCCCTAAGAAGGCTACCATAGCCGGACCGCTCCACGGGAGGATGGATTCTCGAGAATTTCATCCCCAAACGACGTCACAAAAAGGGTCCAAACCCACCCAAAAATAGCAATAACATTGCCGAACGAAGGCGCCTTTGCGCCTGACATTCTTGGCATCCAAAATAGACGTTGGGGTCACAAATTGTCACTATCCTACTCCCTAAGAAGGCTACCATAGCTGGACCGCTCCACGGGAGGACGAATTTTTGACAATTTTAGCTCCAAAATGCGTCACAAAAAGGGTTCAAACCCACCAAAAATAGGTCAGAATGTTCGGAACCTGCATAAGCATTCAATGGAAAACAACTGAAGGCACCCTTACAAAAGTCATCTTGGGTCAAGCGACTCATCGCTTTTCTCATGTCGGTCATTCCCTCATCGATTCGTCGCTTGAGGGGGTAGTCACACTTAGTCACCAATCAACAAATACACACCCAATCAAGGAAGTGGCACGCATTCAAAGGATCATTGACAAAGATAATCACGCTCCTGCTTGGGGCAGCAAACAAGCAATAATCACAAGCTGATCAAACACTTGGCATTCTAGAATCATGAACTCAAGGTTCCCACAGACAAAAGGTTGCGCCCTTTGCCTATTCATGACTGAACAATGTCCAAGATCAAGTAACACCTCACCAAAAAAGGTTAACACTTGAATTAAGCTCCTTAGCTCGTCAGAAGCAAGGATTCAAGAATGCGTGCCCTTTCCATACTTGGGGCATCAAAATTTGGTTAGGTTACTAAGAAACCCTAATCATTAGTGCTTTGGTTATCTATTTTTGCTCAACACTATGCCACGCATAGCGCATCCCAAAAAGGGGCATCTATAGACACCAAAACAGCACCAATCCGATTATGTGATGACAAGCACTGATCGAATTGACATACATAGCCCCTAGGGCAGCCCCTAGAGGTTAAACAGTGGTCCTAACCACTCCCACAATAGTTTTGGAAGGTCAGAGGTCAATTTGGCACCTTTTTAGCACTTTGCTCCCTACTCGTCCCACCCCGGGATGATTACAAACTGGTATTCATCCCACCCCGGGATGATTAGCAGCATTCGCTCCAGGGTGGGACGATTAGCAGGTTTGACTGGGAAAAAGTCAAACCTCGATAGGTCTGCCACTTAACTATGCCTTCAGGGCATGCAATTGCGAGGAACGACTTCAAATCAGAGAGAGGGACTTTAGTCAAGCATGCCTTGATCATGGAGGCCTCATGCAAGGAGACTCTAAATCAGGGAAGAATATTTTCTCCCAAAATAGGGCAAGCAAGTCAAGTGGCGCCCTCGCATGCGCATTCAAAGAGAGAGACCCTAGGTCTATAAATTGGTGAGTCTTCTCACCCCAAAAGGAGGACAGAGCAGGAGCATTTGGAGCAATGGAGTGCTACTGAATTATACCCTCACCCTCATTGTGCTTCTTACATCCTTGATCTCTCTTTTGGAAGGGAGGTTATCGGGTGATCATTGGAAGCGCAATTCGGACCCAAAACCCAAACATTTGGCCACAATACCCCACCAAATTTTCTGACACAACCCCATAAGAGGTTTTGGACCCATCCCAAGTGGATTGGTGCCGAAACCGAGCCCCAAACGGTGGGCGTCCTGCCCTCGGGTGCCCCCCGCACTACTGTAGTTCTAATCGCCCCACCCGGAGTGATTAGAAATATGTGGTATATTTCCTTGATTTTTCTTTTGCATTTTATTCTAGGTCATTTACATATGCTGCCATTCAAGTTTCATGTGATTCTGATAAGTTTTGGCTATGATTTTATTATTTCTCGCTTTCGCTAACATACAGGGAGCATCATCGGATACAGGGCAATAGAGGCTGAATTAGCCAAATCTGACCTTCTGGGTCATCCCAAAATGCCCCGTTTTGCCTAACCCCAACTTTGTAGGTGTTTTGGAGGCCTCTGGATGGGACATTTAGGAGGTCACCTTCTGATAGCTTATGACAGTCCTAATCGTCCCACCCCAGAGCGATTAGAAATCTGTGGTAGATTTCTCGACTGTTCCTTTTGTAGTGGGTGATTTGGTTATCTATTTTTTCTTAGAAGTATGCCATGCATAATGCATCCCAAAAATGGGCATTTGTAGACACCAAAATAGCACCAATCCGATTATGTGACGACAAGCATTGATCGAATTGACATACATAGCCCCTAGGGCAGCCCCCAGAGGTTAAACAGTGGTCCTAACCACTCCCATAGTAGTTTTGGAAGGTCAAAGGTCAATTT
Organism: Wollemia nobilis; assembly: GCA_028583015.1. Lineage (NCBI taxonomy): Eukaryota > Viridiplantae > Streptophyta > Pinopsida > Araucariales > Araucariaceae > Wollemia > Wollemia nobilis. The sequence continues at coordinate 351,471 of JAQPPZ010005330.1, forward strand.
GGAACCTTTTAGCACTTTTCTCCCTACTCGTCCCACCCTGGGATGATTACAAATTGGTATTCGTCCCACCCCGGGACGATTAGCAACATTCGCTCCAAGGTGGGACGATTAGTAGGTTTGACTGGCAAAAAGTCAAACCTCGATAGGTCCGCCGCTTAACTGCATCTTCAGGGCATGCAATTGCGAGGAACAAATTCAAATCAGAGAGAGGGACTTCATTCAAGCATGCCTTGATCATGGAGGCCTCATGCAAGGAGACTCTAAATTAGGGAAGAATATTTTCTCCCAAAATAGGGCAAGCAAGTCAAGTGGCGCCCTCGCATGCGCATTCAAAGAGAGAGACCCTAGGTCTATAAATTGGTGAGTCTTCTCACCCCAAAAATAGGATAGAGTAGGAGCATTTGGAGCAATGGAGTGCTGTTGAATTATACCCTCACCCTCATTGTGTTTCTTACATCCTTGATCTCTCGTTCGGAAGGGAGGTTATCGGGTGAACATTGGAAGTGCAATTCGGACCCAAAACCTGAACATTTGGCCACAATACCCCACAAAATTTTTTGACATAACCCCATAAGAGGTTTTGGACCCATCCCAAGTGGATTGGTGCCAAAACTGAGCCCCAAACGGTGGGCATCCTGCCCCCGGCGCCCCCACACTATTGCAGTTCTAATCGCCCCACCCCGGAGTGATTAGAAATCTATGGTATATTTCCCTACTTTTTCTTTTGCATTTTATTCTAGGTCATTTACATATGCTTCCATTCAAGTTTCATGTGATTCTGATAAGTTTTGGTTGTGATTTTGTTATTTCTCTCTTTCACTAACATACAGGGAGCATCATCGGATACAAGGCAATCAAAGCCAAATTAGCCAAATCTGACCTTTTGGGTCATCCCAAAATGCCCCATTTTTCCTAACCCCAACTTTGCAGGTGTTTTGGAGGCCTCTAGATGGGACATTTAGGAGGTCACATTTTGATAGCTTATGATAGTCCTAATCGTCCCACCCCATAGCGATTAGAAATATATGGCAGATTTCTTGACTGTTCCTTTTGCAATGGGTTCCTGGTAATGTTTTCTTGCATCTATCCAAATTTTAGCTCATTTCGATATGTTTTAGTTATCATTTTAATCATTTTATGCATGCATTAACCGTAGGCCTTGGGGATCGCATGTTTCTCTCCATCCGTAGGTGCTACTAACCATTTACTATTTCTCTAAACGTAGGATCTCGACATCAGAGGGGCAACAAATAACTATAGACACATTCATGCAAGCGGTGACGACGTTTGGTCTGCCCATTTTCAACGTGGGCACGCGAAAGATCCCAAAGGGGAATGTATCATTCATGGTGTAACCAAACTATGTCCAATGCTCCTAGCCCCTGAAAATGGAGGAGACGTATTGTAACCCGATTTCGAGCAAATTAATAAAATAAAGTGCCGCACTTTTACACTTGCTTTAAATCTCGTTTCAGTTCGTTTGTTTTCCTTCTTTTCATGCATTCTCATTCGTAGGACTTAGCGTTACATTTCCCTTCTATTTTTCTTTCGTATCCTCGTGCTTTCACTAATGGAGGGACGATCTTAAAGAAAAGTATCATCAAAAATTTGGATATGAGATTCAAAGGTACATTTTTTCGCGACTAAATACCTTTGGTTTTCTTCCTTTATTACAATTAAGAAATTTCTTCCTAATGCGTTGGTAATAATAATAAATACATGAGGAGATAGTAGATTTCCATGGTAGATAAAATGAAATGATTTAAAATATCTAATAAAGAATTCATTGATCAAAATAGAATATTTTGGTGTTATAAAAATATCTAATTAATTCACATCAACATCGATGAAAACTAAATTTTCTAATATCATGTAAAAATTCTAGCATACCCTATTAAATGTTTTGTTTATATCTAATTGTACATTCATACTTGTTTTTTAATGGAATTAAGAGAATGTATGGCCTCTTGTGCAATGATATAACATCAAAAACTTGTTTATCATGAACAAAGTCATATTTTTCTCTAAGATAACACAAACCAAAAAAAAAATCAGTGTGTTTGTTAACACCTTAGAAAATATCTTATAAATCATATTATAAAGGCTTTTTGAATAAAAATTATCAAAATATTTTATTTTGCTTTTCTTTGAAACCATTACAATAGGTGGTATTTATCTCACTTATTGTAGCCTTATTTTTCCTACCTTTTCCACCACAACCAACATATCATTCTTTAACAAATCCTAACTATTTTGAAAAATATTATAGGGAATCCATTGGGGTCAAGTACCTTATTAAGGTGGAAACATAAAGCTTCATTTTTAGCTCCACGTTAAATATGTTTTCCATCAAGCTTGTATTTTGTCTATGTGAGAGTTGATCAAATAATTTTTAAAATCTTACCTTGAGCCTTCTTAACTTGCCTAAATTCTAACAAGACATCTTTGAAATAACTAATTTCTTCCTTCCTAATATCTTATTTTTCCTCAATCCTTCTTGCATCTATGGTTCAAATATTTTGTCTAACAAAATACATATGCTTTGTCTATAGAATTAAAAAAATTGGATTTTTTATACAATTCATTAAGCCATATATCTCTATGCTTTTGGGACCAAGACGACTCTTCAGTTTTTAATATATCATGAAAATTAAAAAGTAATTGTTTTTCTTGCACATAAGTATCTTGATACATTCCATTGACTTCCACCATTTCTAGTAAATTGTTAAAATATTTTACATTCCAAATGCTCATTTTACCATTTAGGTATTTTATCTTTTGAATAAATTTGGTCCTTCAAACCTTGATTCATCACACCATAACATAACTATTAGGAAGAAATAAATGTTTTGGAACCACATAGACTAAAATAAAAATGGAATTGGATGACCATTATTGAGTAGATCACATCTCAAGAGAATGGGTTTTTTATTTGATCCTATCTATGATATATATCTAGTGATATGGTATCCTTAGTCAATCATATATTAAATAAGAAACATATATTCAATATTTTTGGTATATGAATTTTTCAAGCCATCGATTATTCCATATCCATTGAAATATTAAAGCAATAGCATCATAAAGTATATTTAAATTAAAAAATAAAGAAAAATTTATATTCATTCAAACCATTTACAAGTACCAACCCCTCTTTTTCAAAGGATATATAACCATGCTAAAATACTCCCCAAGAATCCATGGCTCATTATTATGAATCATTATTAACCTTGACCTAAATAAATTAAGGCTCTTTCCACATCATCCATGAGGAGTAACTATAGTTGGGGTATCTAAATTTATAACCTTATTTTTAGCAATAAAAGAGTCCAACAACACTATTACATTTTTCTTCTAGTAATTATCTATCTAAATTGTATTTATTCCATGTTGTTACAATAACTATTGAATTTGTTATAGTAAAAATTGCTACAGAATCCTCCCTTCTTCCAAATATTTTTTAATACATTCTTACATTCCTCACTACTTATTTTTGTTTCTTGTATTAAAAAAACTTAGGACCAAGACAACCTATTAATTTCTAACTACTATTTTTAAGGGTCTCATTTATACCCCAATTATTTGAATATATCATTCTCATCATCACTTTTTATTTGTTTTTGTAGACTTATCTCCATTTCTTGTTAACACCTCTAATATTTGATTTTGGTTTTCTAGATCAATATCCGTATAATTATTTTTCTCTTTATTATTATTTTGATGGTCTTTCTCTCATTTTTCTATTTCCATATTACACTTTTATCCTAATAAATCTCTTTAAATTTTCTACACTATTCATAAAGAGACTTGTCATCCCTAGGTTTACATAGTCATAGAAAATCTAAACTAAAAGGAATAATCTTACAAACACTTTCTTCTTTATGTTTTCCTAGAAAACCTAAAGTTCAAGGACTATTGTCCATAGTAATTACTTTCTTATGTTACCTTGAAAGTCCATATTGATATCCTCCACACTCCTTTATACACTATGCTACTCTTGAACCCTAAGATGCAATGGATAAAATATACACTAATTTCACTTTTATTACAAGGAAAGGATTATGTAATTACTTATTAAAATGAAGACGATTTACTTGTATTAAAATTGATATCTTCTACCTTCTATGTTTTGAAATTTGACTTTGCATCTTTCTTTGTAACTTTATGATGTGAATCCAGCTGCAAGAGGTCAAAACATAATACCTCCCATAACATAAAAACTGCAATAAATGGAAATAATCATAAAAAACCTCCATTCACATAAAAACTATAATACATAGAATTAAACCAATAAATATCTTATTTTCTCATTCTTGGATTCGCCTTTTTTTTTTTTTTTTTTACAATGCAATACCAAGGGAATATATATCCCCAAAGAAACCCTAAAACTTGAAACCCTAAAATAAAACCCTAAAGCTTAAAACCCTAAAAATAAAAAATTTATTATTTTCGGAAAATTGATTTTTCCAACCAAAAATGCCTTTTTAAGTAATTACTATTTTCGAAAAAATATTTTTTCATAAAAATTTGCCTTTTTTAGTAATTACCATTTTCGGAAAATTATATTTTGCATCAAATAATTCCATTTTGAGTAATAAAAAAACTACTTTAAAACTTCTTTTAAAAAAACCCTCTAAAGATAGGCTCTTGCATCACTTTAATTTTTTTTTAATTTAAACTTTCAAATTGTAATTCTTCATCCCTTATATCATTCCTTGTGTCTTGTAATAGTTCATTTAAGTGGATAATGATGGCCTTCTCCATTTGATGATGTAAATATGTAAATGGGACTTATTTATAACTTTTTGGGAGTGGAAATCCTTGGTTTAATGTATCATCTACTATAGTATCTCGATTCATCTTGAAGTTTATCTCATGTTTAGAGTTTTTTATATTGATCTTCATTATTTCACTTTGTAATTTCTTTCCATCTATCCAGTCTAATAAAATTTGTGGCATCAAAATACAATGTTTTCATAGTCTGATTGGTTATCCTATTCTCTTGATTTATTTTTAATATTAATGGATTATAGTAAAGGTTTTAAATAGTTATTGCAATACATGTTTGGTATACATAACCTATTTTACATTATTTTGATTCCTTTTCGATAAACTCACCTAGTTTATTACCAATAATCTTTGAAATATCTTTATTGCTAGGGTGATATGGAAGTCCCAAAATCCTAACCCATAATGGAACCCTTTTAATAAATTCTATATCCAAAAAATATTTACTCCATAGCCTTAAATATAGGGTATATCTCCCTCTCAACCATGGACAACCATCATTATTTTAACCCACTTTTTTTATTTAGTGAAAATTATGAGAAAAAGTTCTTTTGTTAGAAAAATTATGTAATCATTTGAATTCAATCCAGGGTTATGCATAACAACTATTTATCGCTAAATTGGACAAAATTTGGATTTTTGAAATTTGAAATTGGCTAATATTTGGGACCCTTGACCAAGTTCCATTAGCCAAAAAATTTTGGGTGCAAATTTTTTGGGGGTTGATTCGCCCCAATTTTATAATAATTTGACCATTTTAAGTTTAAATTTCCAACATTTCCCCTAATAATAGTGAACCTTCTACATGCGTTTGGACACTATTCACCTAGATTTTGAAACTGATTTGCCAAATTTTTATAAATACATTTTGGGGCCGACCCCTTACACATAAACCTGATTCAATCCCCACTTCCACTTGATCCAATTTTAAATTTTCAAAAAACTTGACAAATATTTATGTAACTTACATATTATTCTTCTATTTTTAAGAACCGTTTTGTCTTCCTTGATCACATCCTTGATAATTACTTCTAGCATAATGTGTGTTGTTTGGGTAAGGTTGACCATAGATTCATTCTTCCTCTTAACCCCCATTAGTACATGCTTATTTCTAGCTAGGGTTACTCTATTATTTTAATATTATGCTATCTTATTATCTTCCTTAACTCAAAACTCTAAGTTTTAAATAATTTAGACTACTAACCATAGAAATGTTGAGGTGTTAAGTAGGGCCTCAAGTGATAAAATATTTTCTAAAGGGAAGCATTGAGGGTAGTAAATTATGATATCTCCAAATATTTATATCCTAGCTTGACCTATTATTTACCATTTTTTATACATTGCAAACCAAGTCATCCTTCCATGTAAAAATAGGAAAATAGAACTCTTAGAGAATATTTTGAAGCTATTTTTCTATTTTATTGATGTCCTCTCCTTCAACCAATATAATAATAAAAATATAATATTTGGAACTATTACTCATAGTAATATAATATTTTGCCATTGGAGCTTTATAAGCTTAACATGCCCAAGGCAATGGTTGTTATTTTAGATCATAAAATAAAAATATAACTCATTAAATTATTATTTAGATTCTTATTAGTAATAATAATGTTATATTCAATCACAAGATCTTGGTGGAGTGGTGAACAGGAGTTACTTCTTCTATTTAGGTTAAGGGTTCAAACCATATAATATCAAATCTATGTATGACATATTAAATTTTATATATATATACACACACATACAACCTTGATTACAAATATTTTAGTCCTAGGGGGGACAACACAACTATTCGAGCTTTGGCTCTTCTTTGAAAGGTTTAAGATTCAAATTGCAATATGAGTGAGTGTGTGAGGGGGTGGGTGTGTGTATGGTTGTGTGTTTAGCCCATATTGATAAGCTCAAATCTCACCCATATGAGATAGTGGGATGGGGATGCCCAACCTTGAGCATCGGTCGTAGGGGTTTCTCACACTAACCAAATCTAAATAATAATATTATTAATATTATAATCTTACTAGTATTTTTTTAATGGATTATATGGGATTTAAATGGTCCCCACCCATATTACATCATCATCGCATAGTGGTATTACAAAAAGGCTTGGATATTATCCATGTATTGTTTGGAAATATTCGTACCTAGATCTCCTCCTTGAAATGTTGAGGAATCTAAACGGTTGAGCTAATGCCACTTGATAGTATTACTAGAATTTTTATAATATTAACAATGTATTATTATTATCAAATGACATGATTTTAACAAGTTAAATTCCTAGAATTTTGAGGATTCCTAGGTTCAAATCTTGCCAAGTGATGTATGCATAATTGGCAAGTTGTTGTAATGACACTCTATGGTCATGATTTTATATAGGCGAGACTCATTTCAATCCAATATAACTAATTAAAATAAATAATGTATTATTGATATCATCATCATTATAGTAAAATTAAAATGACGATGATATTATTTTGTGTGAATTTACAATTAGGTTTTTAAAAACAAGTGATAATTACAAAGAAAAAATAAATAAATAAGTAAAAATGTAAAATAATAATAATTATAATTATAATAAGCTTGGGATCCAATATTTATATAAAAATCTAACTATAATTTTATTAAAGTAATATTTAACCAAATAAATTAATATTAATTTTCACCCTAAGAATTTTTTATTGAATATATAAATTTCACTTTCTCAACATGGTCGGTCAATTTAAATCAAATTTCATAGCAATAAATATAAATATAAAAATAAATAAATAATAGTAATGGTTCAAACATCTCGTAAAGCCCTCATACACACTTGACATCTAACATCCTACCTGTTGTGGCCATGGCACAACTTACCCCAAATTTGGGGACCCACCTTAAAATTTTGGTTTTTGAGAATTTTTGTCTTCTTTGAGTGATAATATTTTGATAGGTTTCAAAAATGAATTTATAATGCAGATTCCAAATTTCATTGTTGGTTAATGCCTTCCTTTCATTTAGTGCAAAATTTCTTGGGTGGTGGTTAGGGTTTTTAAGTTTTGGTTAATTTTATCATTTTGAAATTAAATCAATTCAAATGTTGGAATTAAACCACACCTTAATAATAATAATAATAATAATAATAATAATAATAATAAAAAAAAAAATAATAATAATAATAATAATAATAATAATAATAATAATAATAATAAGTGTTTCATGTTTATTATTCTCATTACTCTTTAATTTTCCTTTAATAGAAGGGCATTGAAATAAATATATAATATTAAAAAAAAACAATTTATAAATATAGTGGGATAATATATGTTGCTTTTATAAAAGGGTATCAAAATAAAATACCTTCATTTATATATATATATATGATTTTAATATTTAATAATATTAAAAATGTATATATGCAGGTTAGTCACCGTTGGATTTTTTCTCATGAAGATAACGTAGCCACCCTCGTGGACCGGGTGTGATGGACCGTTGTCAAGGATAACCACAGGGGTGATGTGGCAATGACCCAGGATGGAACAATTGGATATGCATGAAAGGAGGATCATTTTACCGGGAGACACAATTCATATATAGTCTGTTATGGCTAGACGAATGTAGGCTAACCCAGATTGACGACATGGCTATGAATGTGGACTTAGATACAAATGACAAATATTATGATAAGATGTTGGCCAGACAGTTTAGTGAAGATACAAGCACGAAGATATCCAAAATATTATAGGGTAGACAAAGATGAGAACTAGGAACTATCTTGGCATAAATGGTAGACAAGATAAAGTATATGGCTAAAAAAATTGGGCAATGAGGATCAAACCCGTTTTCTTTGATTGTGTTATAGAGATAATCGACTTCATATAGTAAGAGCTCATTTTGGGTATAGGAGAGGTTTCACAGGAGAAACAATTTGAGTTGGTAGTGGATTTTCCAAGGATTAAGGTTGGCAAAGGCAACGTTATGTGTATGGTTCTCTCTTGGACTCAATATCAAGTGAAGAGGCTACTAAATTTGTTAAATAATAAGTTCATGGTCATGAAATGGAATGATAATATAAATTTTATGGTAATTCATGGCATTGATGATCGATGCCAGCAAAGACAAGGTTGTCATTTCTGTTAAGGAATTGAGTGAAAAGGTATATGCATTCGTAGGAGTGTTCCAAAACATGAGGGCTATGCAATGAGGTAGTGATGTGAGTTAGAATTATTGGTATCACATGATCATGAAATGTGGTCCTGTATACCTTCAAATATTATCGTGTTGATATTCATGTTTGCTTAGTCAAATGGGACTTATCCCATGCATGTTGTGATTAAGCAAGGATGGTCAGAGATTTACCTACAAACCACCACTAGATATAGGAAGCTATTTTGAAGGGATATAGCAGTGTCTGATCGTTGAATAGGATACCACTGCTCCTGTGAGATGATGTGCACATAACGAATGATAGCATGGATGAAGGTTAGAAAATATCAATAACTTATATACATGTAGACTTTTACAGGAATGGAGAAACACAATATCACTTTGTATGGAGGTTGCACAGTAATGAATTAAAGAGCAGTTGAATTCTATCACCAAAAAAATGGACATTGACTTGGAAACTCTAATGATATTAGCCTCATTTTAGATTAGAAATAAAATCAGGTGATCCCTTAGAAATAGTCATGCAAAATTTTAGAACCACCACAAGGATTACTTGCATGTTTGTCACTGTGTTCAATAGTATTCCATTGGGATAACATACACGAGGATTACATCAAATCAAATGGAAGGCAGTTACATTGGCAAAACTGAGGAGGTCAAAAAAATAATATGGACTTTACCACATCTCATAATGAGGATGTGGACGTGAGCTGGTACGTCAACCTGCGAGGAGCGGGTGTTCGATTTGGAGAAATCGAACACCATGTGGAGGTTCACGCTACCATCAGGAAGCGATATGGACTATATCCATTGTAACCCACTAAGCCCCAATTGCATGATGTTGGTTCTCCCATTGTGATACCAGATCGTGGTGACCCGCAAGTACACGATGATTAACCAAACATCCTTGACGGGGAAGGACATGACTAAAGGGATGAATATTAGAAAAATGAAATTATGTTTAACGTGACATATGCTCTGTGGAAACATATAATAAATATCATGGCATATACATTGTGTGTAGGCTATAATACATGCAAGGAAGGTTTGAATAGAATTCACCTACGGTTATCACTAGACTTTCGCTCGACAGAATGATACGTGGTAATATATTTATGATGAATAGTATTGATAAAAGGCGTTACAAATAAAAGAGTTACGAAACTAAATGGAAGGGAAAAAATGAATGGATATTTGGAGGTAACGAAAAGGCTATGAAAAGCAAAATGCGCTTGGAAATGAAACAAAAAGGGTGGAAGATAAAATGATAAGTTTTTCTTTTTGATAATTTTAAATACCATGGAGACAAAGAAAGCAGGGTTGAAGACTTCTAAGTAGAATTGCATGTTGGAAAATAGAACGTTTGGAACTCGATATTTTTTGGAGCCTTTCCTCGCAACTGCACCATTTCACCATTGGATGCCAATTTATGCATTGTATTATGCATTTGTATTGGAGTTTTCTGAAAATATTGCTTTGCTAATACATTGGAAATTTAGTGAGTTTTTATGCATGTTAATGGTAGACTCATCTATGATTTTTAATGTATTGTAGTCTTTTCCTTAGAATATAGCACCTCATTGAATGTTGGATTGCATGAATACAGATCACATTAATACTGGTTTGATGCAGGATACTAATGTTTACAGGTTCTGTGTGAAATTTCAGAGTTACAATGACTTGTTTTATTTTATTTTATTTTTCTAACCCTTTCCTTTTCATTTTTTTTTAACTTTATCAAATAAAATAAAAAATACGAAAAAAATTAAATTCAAAAAAGAGATATGGGGATTCCAATATTAAGCTTTAAAGTTTTATTTTAAGAAATTTTGATTTTATTTTAAAGGAAATTTGAAAGTTCAAAATTTTACATAAAGTTCACATTTTAAAAGGAATTTTGTAATTTCAAAGCTTTACACGATTTCACATTTTAAAGGAGAGTCAAATTTCAAGCTTTGCACTTTTGTTTTCAAGCAATAAATTCACTTCATTTTATGAAAATTAAAATTTCAATCAATCTCAAATTTTCATTAAAAGGGGGTAATTTATATGGCATTTCAAAGGCTACTATACTTCATAGTTATTCATCTAAATTATTTTCTTTCATGCTCAAAGCAAATCTTAACAAAGAAATATAAAATCCATTCACAAATCAAGATAAAATGAATCAAATCATCATTCAAGATTCACATTTCAGAGATAGATTTTAGTCTTTTATTTTATGATCAAAGCAAATTTTAACAAAGAAAGATAAAATTTGTTAAAATATGCTTAAAAAAAGAAGATAAAATCTACCTAAAACACTCCAAGATAAAATGAACTAAATCACCTTTCCAATATGTTCATATGAGGGCCAATCACATCACATTTGTTTCTTTTTAAGTTTCATGGACAGTAATAAAAGGTATGGCAAATCAAGGTAATACCAACATAGGCCCCTTGTTAGCATTTACTTGCATCTCTATGGTATTCTAGCACTTATTTTTGACACATTTTCATAAACATACAAGAACACATTAAGTAAAAGGAACCTTGAAGAAATTTCAATTTCTTTGCAAGAGAGGGTTTTTTAAATAAAATTCTAACTGTGAGTATGATTTTGCAATTGGGTAAAATTATCACTTAAAATAATTGGTGCTAGAAGGAGGGCCTGAATTGGTTGTTTTTGTATTGTTATAAATGCTAACTTGTTTATTATCACTTGAAGGGCTATTTTGAATATATTGGTTTGGACTAACAAGGTTTTGTTGAAAGGTGATGGTGTTCATTGATTGGAAATTGTTTTAATTGATAATGCATTGATGCTTACCATTTTTGAGAATATTTCTTATTATGATGGTTTAGTTGATGCATTGTTAACAAGCATTTGTTGTTGTAATTGTTAAGGTGGAACCTAGGGGTATCATTATTATATCTAAGGCTACAAAAAATACCATTTTCCTAAGCCTATTCCCTACTCAAAAATTTAGAAGGTCCAAGAGTGAAATACTTGTCATTCCACCTAGTGGGGTTTCAGTTGGACCACCTTTTGTTCCTATTCTTCCTATTGTTCCTTTAGTCACACCACAACCTAATCCAATGGCTGCAAATGTTGGAAAGTGGTATGGGGTGCACAACAATCCTTTGAACATTGTTGGAGATGTTCATGACCTACCCAAGAACATAGAGAAATTTTTTCCCAAGTATAAACACGATGGCACAAGATTAGCAGAGGAACACATTTAGGCCTATGTGGACACCTTAATTATATTTTAAATTGAACATGAGGATGTGGCTTGCATATTGTTTCCTTTGAACCTAGGTAATACAGTGTGTGATTGGTACATCAATCTACCCATCGGCTCTATTATGTCTTGGGTCCAGTTAGAAACTGCTTTTGTCAATAAGTTTATGTTACCCATAGATCCTGCTATAATCTATCATCAATTTTCTTCTTGTAGGAGGGAACCTAATGAACCATTAAAAATTTTCAACATGATATTTCAAAATATCTATGGAATATTAATTGCCCCCTTTGCTATTGCAAAAAATGCTACTCTTCAGATATACTTTGGGGCATTGGATCACTTGACCGCCATGTTCACTAGGACAAATCCTTTGGTCACCACTCTTACTTTATCCTACATAGAGGACATGACTGTAGAACAACAACTAATGCCACAAGGTTTTGGGATGGAGCAATTACCTATGGTAG